>NC_069479.1:15317124-15379624 GCF_026875155.1 Cherax quadricarinatus | reverse complement strand
GGTGTCTGAACACTGGTAATTACAGCTGGTGTGTTGGCACCTTTGTTGCTTCTCACGGAAGCAAGGTTCCGCTGCACTCCAAAACATTCTTAACAAATAGCTCTCTTTCTTATTACAGCGTTTTTAAGGCCTGTAATTACTTACCTGTTTCAATTTCCAATGAGGGTTGATTTCTAGCTCTTGGCCCGGCTCTGAATTTTTCAGTAGACCGGCGACGTCGGTAACTAGCCTCGTGAGTAGGTTGGTCCGTATACGAGGTTAAAAGACTGTCGACTGCTCGAGGGTCATAAGGCTGCATGTCGCCTGCGCACTAACAGTCAAGAATAATCACTTAAATATGAGTTAAATTCTTTCTGTATACAGAAGATATTTTAAATATACAGTAATCTGTATACAGAATATATTTTAAACACAGTAATCTGTATACAGAATATATTTTAAATATACAGTAATCTGTATACAGAAGATATTTTAAATAGCGCATTTTATAAGTGCTATTGAAAAAAGTGCACATCCATTGCTCATACCATGAAGGCTTTCATAACCTGCTATTAAGTTTATATAGGTACAGGTATATTTAAATACAATTGTCATACATAGTAACATCTGTAAATTACCTAGGATAACCCAAAAAAGTCAGACGAAGTAATTTATGTTAGGGTCCTTCATTTTTCTTTTTCAATCTCATTAGTAAATAAGTTTATTTAGGCACAATTATCATACACAGTGTAAATTAACTAGGATAACCCCCCAAAAAGCTGGACAAAGTGACTTATTTCCAAAAACGCGTATGATAAAGTTTTGAGAAGTACTTTAGGGTACCCAGTGCCCTCTTATCCCCTTACCGGGAAGTTTTATTTAAAAAAACCCTACAAAGTTTTACAAACAATAAAAATTTTTAAAAATGGTTTTCATGACGCAACTTTTGAGACCGAACTTATAAATACATTGAAAAAATAAGTCAGTTTGATTTTTGGGGTTTAATCCAAAAAATTTAAACTGCTGTTTTATGATAGGTAGGTATAATGTTGTAGGAAACAAAACAAGTGTTTCCCTGACGTGGATCTTAGCTTGGTCATCTGCCAAGGCCTTCCGCTGGTTACTGGTCCACCTCTTTAAAAAACAGGTTATGATTATAACCATTAGGAGTGCTATGTATGGTAATTTATTAAATGTATTTATGTGTACCTGTCCCAAAATAAATTTAAATTTATGTAGATTGTATCAAAGATATTTAGTTTGAGTGTAATTTTTGCCTGTGAGTCTTATCGTTTTAAAACGCTTGGAATTTTTTTTGTAGATTTTACGTATAAAGGGGTTTTTGCGCTTCCCCTTGATTATAATAATAATAAAAATAATAATAATAAAAATAATAATAATAATAAAAATACTTTTAAAAAAGCTTATCTTGAAAGAGACTTTCAAAAAAGTTGACCCCAGTCTGTTTCAGGGTTATTAAAAGGAAAAAATTTTGGACCTGGAGATCACAGAAAACAAAGCTTGTGGAGAAAATGGGATGCTTTAAATTTTAAAGATAAAATCAGCTAGGAGTGGTGGTGGTAGGGGGGGCTGTGGGTTGGGGTTTAGCGGTGGGTTGTAGTGATAGTGGTGGTGGTGGGGCTGCGGTTGTGGTGTTATACGGCGGTAGGGCTCGGGTTGTGGTGGTGGTGTTTCCCTTTGATGTGTTTACTGGAAGTGACCCCAAAGGGAGAGGAGAGGAGACCCGGTAGACACAAATGCCATTGGTTTAATATGCTCTGAGGGCGGCCCCTCCTTCCTCCGCCTCACCCTTTCCACTTCGTAGCCTTAAAATTTTAAAGTAGCAAAATCCCTTTTTTTCTTATCTCGATTTTGATTTGGAAAGGGTTTTCCGAGATTTGTTGTTTGAATGTTGTTTTTTTACAAAGGCGTTTGTCCCATTTTTAAAAAGTTGGTTTATTGAAATTTTTGGGTACCATTTATGTGTTGAAGGGACCATTCTGAGTTACTGAGTCACCATTCCGAGTTTCTGGCCCATTCCTGTGTTTCTGAGGCACCATTTGAGTTACTGAGTACCTTTGAGTTTCTGAGACACCCTTCCTGATGTTTTGAGGCACCCTTCATGATGTTTAAGCACCATTCCCGATGTTTTGAGTCACCCTTCCTGATGTTTTTCTGGGCACCTTCCTGTGTTTCTGAGGCACCTTCCCGTGTTTAAACACCATTCCCGATGTTATGAGTCACCATTCCTGTGTTATGAGTCACCATTCCCGATGTTTCTGAGGCACCCTTCCTGATGTTTCTGGTCACCATTTCCCGATGTTACTGAGTCACCATTCCCGTGTTTCTGAGGCACCATTTTTGATGTTTTTGAGTCACCCTTCCCGATGTTTCTGAGGTACCTTCTGTGTTTTAAGCACCTTCCCGATGTTACTGAGTGACCCTTTGATGTTACTGAGTCACCATTCCTGATGTTTCTGGGACCATTCCTGATGTTACTGAGTCACCATTCCCGAGTTACTGAGTCCCATTTCCCGATTTTTTCTGGGCCCTTCCCGTGTTTCTGAGTCACCATTCCGATGTTTTGAGGACCCCTTCTGTGTTACTGAGTCACCATTCTGATGTTTCTGAGGCACCCTTCCCGATGTTATGAGCACCATTTCCTGTGTTACGAGTCACCTTCTGATGTTATGGTCACCATTCCTGAGTTTCTGAGGTACCATTCCTGATGTTTCTGAGGCCCATTCCCGATGTTACTGAGTCACCCTTCGAGTTTGAGGGACCGTTCCCGTGTTACTGAGCCACTTCCCGTGTTATGAAAGGGACCTTCCCGATGTTACTGGTCACCTTCCCGAGTTTTGAGGGGACATTCTGATGTTATGAGTCACCCTTCCTGATGTTTCTGAGGCCCATTCCTGAGTTACTGAGTACCTTTTGTGTACTGAGTCACCTTCCCGATGTTACTGAGTCAATTCCTGATGTTACTGAGGGACCCTTTCTGATGTTACTGAGTCCCCATTCCCGTGTTTCTGAGCACCCTTCCTGATTTTTGAGGCCCATTCCCGTGTTTTTGAGGCACCATTCCTGATGTTTCTGGGACCATTCCCGTGTTAGGGCCCATTCTGATGTTACGAGTCCCCTTTTCCCGATGTTACTGAGTCACCATTCCCGATGTTTCTGAGGCCCCATTCCTGATGTTTTGAGGCAATTCCTGATGTTTTGGGCACCTTCCCGTGTTTTGAGGGACCATTCGATGTTACTGAGGGGACCTTCTGATCTTGAAGAAACCCTTCCTGATGTTAGAGTCCCTTCCTGTGTTTCTGAGGGAATTTCCCGATGTTTTGAGGCACCCTTCCCGATGTTTTGAGGCACCATTCATGATGTTGAAACCCTTCCTGTGTTACTGAGTCACCATTCCCGATGTTTCTGAGGCACCATTTCCTGTGTTTCTGAGGCCCATTTTTTATGTTACGAGGGACCATTCCTGGTTTTTGGGCACCGTTCCCATGTTTATGAGGCCCATTCCTGATATTTCTGGGCACCATTCCTGATGTTTTGAGGCACCATTCCTGATGTTTCTGAGGCCCATTCCTGATGTTTCTGAGGCACCATTCTGATGTTACTGAGGTACCCTTCCTGATGTTTTGGGCCCATTTATGATATTTTTGAGGCCCATTCCTTGTTTTTTAGGCACCCTTATGAGTTTTTGAGGCACCATTTCCCGATGTTTTGAGGCAATTCTGATGTTTTGAGGACCATTCCCGATGTTTCTGAGGCCCATTTCCCGTGTTTTTGAGGCACCTTCCTGTGTAACGAGGGCCCTTTCCCGTGTTTACTGAGTCACATTCCCGATGTTTCTGAGGGGACCATTCCCGATGTTTTTGAGGCACCATTCCGGTGTTTCTGGGCCATTCTGATGTTTCTGAGGCACCATTCCTGGGTTATGAGGCACCATTTTGTGTTCTGAGTCACCCTTCCCGATGTTTTTTAGGGCCCCTTCCTGATGTTTCTGAGGGGGACCTTCCCGATGTTACTGAGTCACCATTCTGATGTTACTGGTCCCTTTCCCGATGTTTTTGAGGGGACCTTTTTGATGTTTTGAGGCCCATTTGATGTTTTCTGAGGCACCTTTCCCGATGTTACTGAGGCACCATTTTTGTGTTATGAGGCACCATTCCTGATGTTACTGAGGTCCATTCCTGAGTTACTTTTAGGCACCATTTATGATGTTCTGAGGCACCCTTCCTGATGTTTTGGGCACCATTCCCGATGTTTGAGGTACCACCTGATGTTACTGAGGCACCCCTTCATGATGTTATGAGGCACCATTCCTGATGTTACTGAGGCACCCTTCTGATGTTACTTTAGGGACCATTCCTATGTTTTGGCCACCATTCCTGATTTACTGAGTCACCCTTCCTGTGTTATGAGGCACATTCCTGTATTGTTTCAGTGGGACCATTTTAATATTTTGTTGTATGCAATGAATGACCCGCACGGGTTAGGAGTTTTTTTGGGGCTCGTCCCTGGAGTCAGCTGAAAACGGGATCAGGTGCACCCGGGGCCCTTGGGAATTATTGTACTTCCCGGGCACCACTTCCCTTTTTCACCTCCCCCACAGTCAGTTGGCAAATTGAATATGATGTTGTTTTCCGCTATTGCTACGTGCTGTTCCCTTGCTATTGTTGTGCTGTGCTGTACTGTGCTGCTGCCTCGCTCGCTGTTATTTTTGTTATGTGTTAAAGGGGCTTTTTGGCTTTCTTCTTCCTTGCTGCTGCTGTTGTTGCCCCTTTGTTACCAGTGTCGGTACTCCCTTTCAAACCCGTTTTTTCTTGAGTTTAGCCGTAATGGGTAAGACGTAATTTCCTATTGATTTTTGAGCTAACTTTGTCAGAGTTGAACTTATCTCCTGGTCCCCCTTTGTAACTTTTTTTTATGATTTAGCCTCAGTGGTCACTTTTATCTAGGTGTATATTATGTTTGTTATATTTGTGTAGTTTTGGTACATAGTTTGTTAGCAAGCAAGATAACTTGTTATTTGTTGCTAAGTTTATCTTTGGGACTAAGTTAAAATTTTCTTGTGTACATTAGTTTGTTGTTTTCGTGCATGAACTAATATCTTATGTTATTTACATACAGTTAGCAGATTGATCGGAAATACAAGGATCAATTAAGCATGTGGTGACCCAGCCACTGCAGCTTTTCGTATACTGACCGAGGCCTTCCTTCGGCTAATACCCCTCCACCTGCTTTAAAAAATTGAGATTGTTATTACCATTTCAATGTTTAGTGTGGTTCGAGAGACTGGCTGGTATAAAATAATAATAATATCTTTATTACTACAAGTACATGTACAAGGTATATCAGTACATGTACAAGGTATACAATTACATGTACAAGGTATACAGACCAGCTGACATCAATGACATGCTACTATATAGAAAGCCCTTGTTACGCAGAGCATTTCCGGCAAATTAGGTCAGTTTTGTCCCAGGATGCGACCCACATCAGTCGACTAACACCCAGGTACCCAGTTTACTGATGGGTGAACATAGACGGCACGTGTCTTATGGAAACACGTCCCTAAGCTTGTACCGAGACAACGAGGATCTGTTCACAGCTTTAAGAATAGGTATGATATGATTGTTAGGCCAGGAGAGAGTGAATCTAGTAACGGCCATTTTAAGGGGCGGGGCCAGGAGCTGAGACTCGATCACATAGGCGAGTAAGCACACACACACACACACACACACACACACACACACAACACACACACATCCTGCCCCTCGCCTGCGACCAGATAACAATACTTACGTTAGTCCTAACTGCATCTTTTGCCATTTGCACGGATGATAGTTGACGCTAGTCCCTACATGTGCAACGGTTTAGTACCCCATAAGAGTTTCATGGCAACACTAACCCATTTTCTTCTGTCCAAGCCGACTTACGTGTAAAGAAAATGTGATTTGGTACCCGTTTTATGAGTTATTTTCTGATTTTATAGGGTCGTTGTATTTTTTATTTTATTCTTGTCTATTTAGTATTTATTGCATGCATGTGTGATATATATACACTCACATGAACGAACTTTCCTGGATTCCCTACTTTATTTCTGCAACATTGCAAGCTCCTGACGATATGTTGATTGCAACACGAAATGCCTAGAGCTATCATTCTTCTCCCTCCGTGGTTGTTTTGCATCTTGTATCGCTTGTTCGCGATTATTACACACACACACACACACACACACACCCATGCCACATCCAATGCCCCCACCCACTACACTACAAACTCCACCCCCACAGCAACCACCCATAGTTCCTTATCAGGTCTCCCACTTCCCCAACCCCAATACACCTCCCAGACCACAGTCTTAGAAAAGAATTTGAAGGTGTGGTATACAAATGCAAATGGAATAACAAATAAGTATGAGGAGTGGCACGAAAGAATCAAGGAGACATCCCCAGACATAATAGCACTCACAGAAACAAAACTCACCAGAATAATAACAGATTCAATCTTTCCATCCGGATATCAAATCCTCAGGAAAGACAGAGGGAGGAGAGGGGGAGGAGGAGTTGCTGCACTGCTCATTAAAAACCAGTGGGATTTTGAGAAAATGGAAGGAATGGATGGCACGGGCGAAAGGGACTACTTAGTAGGAACAATCCCATCTGAGGGACATAAGGTGATAATTGCAGTAATGCACAATCCACCACAGAACTGCAGGAGGCCAAGAGAAGAATACGATGAGAGCAACAGAGCAATGGTCGACACACTAGCCGAGGTGGCCAGGAGAGCACACATCGGGGGAGCAAAGTTACTAGTTATGGGTGATTTCGATCACAAGGAGATTGACTGGGAAAATCTGGAGCCCCATGGGGGTCCCGAAACATGGAGAGCCAAGATGATGGATGTGGTACTGGAAAACCTCATGCATCAACATGTTAGAGACACTAAACCAGAGGGGAGAGGAGAGGATGAACCAGCTAGACTGGACCTTGTATTCACCTTGAGTTGTTCGGACATCGAGGATATCATGTATGAAAGGCCCCTGGGAGCTAGTGATCATGTAGTTCTGTGCTTCGACTACATAGTTGAGCTCCAAGTGGAGAGAGTAGCAGGAATAGGGTGGGAAAAACCAAACTACAAAAGGGGGAACTACCCAGGCATGAGGAACTTCCTTCAAGACATTCAATGGGAGAGGGAACTGACAGGAAAACCAGTACAAGAAATGATGGACTATGTGGCAACAAAATGCAAGGAGGCAGAGGAGAGGTTTGTTCCCATGGGAAACAGAAATAATGGGAAGAACAGAACGAGTCCTTGGTTCACCCAAAGGTGTAGGGAGGCAAAACTAGGTGTACTAGAGAATGGAAAAGGTACAGAAGACAGAGAACTCAGGAAAATAAAGAGATTAGCCGAAGAGCCAGAAAACGGGAATATGCACAGATAAGAAGGGAGGCTCAGCGACAATATGAAAATGGGCATAGCATCAAAAGTAAAGACTGAGCCGAAGCTGTTGTACAGCCACATCAGGAGGAAAAATCAGTCAAGACCCGGTAATCAACGAGGAAGGGTGATGGGGAATTCACAAGAAACGACCAGGAGGTATGTCAGGAGCTCAACACGAGATTTAAAGAAGTATTTACAGTGGAAGCCAGTAGGACTCCAGGAAATCAGAACAGGGGGGGGGGGGGGAAACCAGCAAGTGTGGATGAAATACATATAACCAAGGAGGAGGTGAAGAAGCTGCTGTGCGAACTTGACACCTCAAAGGTGGTGGGACCAAAACAACATCTCTCCCTGGGTCCTTAAAGAGGGAGCCCGAGATATTGTGTGTACCATTAACAAAGATCTTCAAAAACATCATTTGAAACTGGGCAACTCCCCGAGGTATGGAAGATGGCAAATGTAGTCCAATTTTAAAAAGGGAGGGCAGACATGAGGCACTAAAAATACAGACCTGTATCACTAACGTGTATAGTATGCAAAAGGGCATGGAGAAGATCATCAGGAGGAGAGTGGTGGAGCACCCGGAAAGAAACAAGTGTAATAATTGACAACCAGCACGGTTTCGGGAAGGAAAAAACCTGTTTCACAAACTACTAGAGTTTTATGATAAGGTGACAGAAGTAAGACAAGAGAGAGAGGGGTGGATCGACTGCATTTTTTTGGACTGCAAGAAGGCCTTCGACACAGTTCCTCACAAGAGGTTACTGCAAAAGCTAGAGGATCAGGCACACAACAGGAAAGGCACTGCAATGGATCAGAGAATACCTGACAGGGAGGCAACAACGAGTCATGGTACGTGACGAGGTGTCAGAGTGGGCGCCTGTGACAAGCGGGTTTCCACAGGGGTCAGTCCTAGGACCTGTGCTGTTCTTGGTATATGTGAACGACATAACGGAAGGGATAGACTCAGAAGTGTCCTTGTTTGCAGATGATGTGAAGTTAATGAGAAGAATCAAATCGGATGAGGATCAGGCAGGACTACAAAGAGACCTGGACAGGCTACAAGCCTGGTCCAGTAACTGGCTTCTTGAGTTTAACCCTGCCAAATGCAAAGTCATGAAGATTGGGGAAGGGCAAAGAAGACCGCAGACACAATATAGTTTAGATGGCCAAAGACTGCAAACTTCACTCAAGGAAAAAGATCTGGGGGTGAGTGTAACACCGAGCATATCTCCTGAGGCCCACATCAATCAGATAACTGCTGCAGCATACGGGCGCTTGGCAAACCTACGGATAGCGTTCCGACACCTCAGCAAGGATTCGTTCAAGACTCTGTATACCATTTACGTCAGGCCCGTACTGGAGTATGCAGCACCAGTTTGGAATCCACACCTAGTCAAGCACGTCAAGAAATTAGAGAAAGTGCAAAGGTTTGCAACAAGACTAGTCCCAGATCTACGGGGATTGTCCTACGAAGAAAGGTTGAGGGAATTCGGCCTGACGACACTGGAGGACAGGAGGGTCAGGGGAGACATGATAACGACATATAAAATACTGCGCGGAATAGACAAGGTGGACAAAGACGGGATGTTCCAGAGATGGGACACAGACACAAGAGGTCACAATTGGAAGTTGAAGACTCAGATGAATCAAAGGGATGTTAGAAAGTATTTCTTCAGTCATAGAGTGGTCAGGCCGTGGAATGGCCTAGAAAGTGAAGTAGTGGAGGCGGGAACCATACATAGTTTTAAGGCGAGGTATGATAAAGCTCATGGGGCAGGAAGGAGAGGACCTAGTAGCAATCAGTGAAGAGGCGGGGCCAGGAGCTATGACTCGACCCCTGCAACCACAAATAGGTGAGTACACACAACACACACACACACACACACACACACACACACACACACACACATACACACACACACACACACACACACACACACACACACACACACACACATACACACATACGCACATACACACACACACACAAACACACCTACGAATATCATTCCGACATCTCAATAAGGAATCGTTCAGGCCCCTGTACACCGTATATGTCAGGCCTATATTGGAGTATGCAACACCAGTTTGCAACCCAAACCTAGCCAAACACGTAAGAGAATTAGAGAAAGTGCAAAGGTTTGTAACAAGACTAGTCCCGGAGCTAAGGGGCATGTCCTACGAGGAGAAGTTAAACGAAATCGGCCTGACGACATTGGAGGACAGGAGAAATAGGGAAGATATATGGTAGCGACATATGAAATACTGAGAGGAATCGACAAGGTGGACTGAGACAGGATGTTCCAGAGATGAGACACAGCAACAAGGGGACACAATTGGAAATTGAAGACTCAGATGGATCACAGGGCTGTTAGGAAGTATTTCTTCTGTCACAGAGTTGTCAGGAAGTGCAAGAGTCTGGGAAGTGATGTAGTAGAGGCAGGATCCATACATAGTTTTAAGACGATGTGATAAGCTCATGGAGCAGGAAGAGTGACCTAGTAGCGACCAGTGAAGAGGCGGGGTCAGGAACTGTGAATCGACCCCTGCAACCACCACTAGGTGAGTACACAGACACACATACAGCGGATTAATTGTCATTATGTTCATGCTTAAGCGGCCTAGTAATATAAGGTCTAATTCGCACAGTTTATATACGATAAGAGGAGTATTTCTATCAACGTATATATGCTGAGAGAATACTTTAATCCCTATTTTAGGTATTAAAGTATTCTTGTCAAGTGGTGAAAGGTCACGTGCTGCCTTAATGACCCTGGTATAGGAGATAGGCTTTAAACCTCATTAACCAACCAACCTAAATAGTCCCTAAAATTACTACATTAGTGTGTTGTGTTGTTCATCAGTAATTTTATATCACCAGGTGCTGCTTTATCATTGTTGACCTCAAGAGTGAATTATAAGATATAACGCGGCTCTATGTGATACTCTATTACTCGAGAAATCGTAATAACACAGTTGCAAACGAATGACTGAACGGGATAGCACACTGACCTGTAAGTTTCAGGACTCACTTGCCATGACTTCAAACCCCACCCGTTCCCTGATTTGATAATCCTCTTTATGTTCACAATTATGGGTCTGAGTTATGACGTTTACACGTTCGTTTTATCATGCTCTTCCCAGCCTCGTTTCTTTTTTTTTTTTTTAACTTTCCCGAGAAACATTAAAAAATCCCCCTTTTTTTGTAGGTTAGTTAATAGGATTATCAAAGTTTATTCCTTGAGTAGCATTTAAAATGAGTTGGGAAAATATTTTTCTTAGTGGGTTTGGGTTTGAGAAAGACCTGTCTAGTATGGGCCAGTAGGCATCCTGCAGTGTTCCTCTTTGTTTATGTTCTTATAAATCTATAAAATCTTATGTTAAGACACGAATAAGAAAATTAAAAAACAAGGGAGAGATACTTCTGGTAGTGGTATGTTCGGGCAACCTAAAAGATCGTTGATTTGTGAACGCGCGTTGTGTGCTCAGGTTTGTGTGTCCAGTTGTGGACCAGTATGTTACTCTGACCTCTCATTACATTACAGTCCAATTTATTACCTTTTACTTATGTATTTATTTATCTTAATTTATTTAATTGTTTAACATGTGTTTATAGTATAGTGCAGCAAGAGTACAAGTCTGAGTTACTGTGGCAGCGACGGCACAGCCATCTGCTGCAAGATTTCAAAAGAGAAACCGATTTTAACTTGCGGTGATGTTGGCAAATGCATCAAAGCGTGTTTACATTGCCAGCAGGAGAAAGTTTAAGCAATAGCGATGGTGCACGAGGATCAGTCTAGTCCTTTTGATATGGCTGCCAGGATGATGCGGCCTCCACGGTACACGCCACACTCACCTGCTTACACATATGACCTCTGAGAAGGATTGATGCTGGTGTTTGTGTGTGCTGTGCTGCCATCTGTGGCTACTAGTGGTATTCACTGTCATCTGTGGCTAGTAGTATCAGATAAGCAATACCATCTGTGGGTAACAGTGATAAATATTATCATCTGTTGGTAATAGTGATTGATAATTATTCACTGCCATCTGTAGGTAGTAGTGATAGTCACTACCATCTGTGGGTAATAGTGATAATCCCTGCTATCTGTGGGTAGTAGGGATAAGCAGTACCATCTGCGGGTAGTGATAATCAATACCATCTACAGGTAGTGATAAGCACTACCATCTGTGGATCGAGATAATTAGTGCCATCTGTCAGTAGCTAAGTCATATGTATCAAGTAAAGGGAGAGTGATTCAAGCATTTGTATGTAGTCACCAACCGTTTAATGGAACACAGACTGGCCTCCACCACTCCTTAATCTGATTAACGCACAATTGTTTAACGTTTTAATACAATGATGGAGATGTCTTAACTTTATACATCATTACTGTCAGGCATTGTATTCCATAAAGTGCTAAACTCATGTGGGTCATTCAACGCAAGTAGTGGAGGCTCGATCCTACGTCCACTAATCGCTAGACTGACTGGAGTCAAATTGGACTAATAACTGTATAAGTAGAAGAGACAAGAGGTGTATTTCTGCCAGTGTATATATGCTGAAAGTTTACTGTTATCCCAGTTTTAAAGATTAAAATATTCTTGCTTGATAATGGAAAGGTTACATGTAGCCTTGATGATCCTCGTATTGTCTACAGGTTGTACATGAATGGTATACAGTACCGACATGATGAAATAATTAGATGCATGGGCAAGACCTGAGTATCATTATTTGTAGACGTTCCGACAGACAGTTGCTTTATCAATACAAATTCAAGGACATAATGGGAAGACTGTAGAACTCTATACAAAAGACCGTAGTCTTGAAGACTACATTGCTCTTCATTGATAAAGCCAATGGGTGGCGAAACGTCTACACTTGTGCCTAATTCTTCAGTCTCCTGGTCACACATCAAGTGAGTAATCGTGTCAAGGTATCTAGGAATTTTAATCCCTGGCTGCCGTTGCTTACTTCAGTAAATACAACGGAAATTATTAGACACAGGTACTGTAAGTCGAACAGGAAAATAAACGGGTTTCAAAGCTCCTTCCTCTGTTACTACCTGTTAATTGTTACGGTGATGATAACCTCCGCGGCCAGGTTTCAGACCAGGACTCCTCAGTTGGAAAATAAATATTACAGGTGTAAGAAATATTAAGAATCTCAAAGTATTAAGTACTAAGAAACGTATATAGAAGTTTCTAACACTGATCTGTTATGTTACTCCTCCATGAACCAGAAAATAACAGTAAACCTGCCAGAGTGCAAAACTTTTACCAAGCTTTCATTCACATTCATAAATAATATTTCCTCCCTGAATGGTTGTTGTCTATCAGCGTACTCACTGCTTATTTATACTCTTATGGTAAGATGGTAGTATCTCCAGGTAACTGTCTACCAACCCACTGCCTATGTGTTACAGTGATATGACAGGATGATAGCACCTCCAGGATGGTTACTGTCTACCAACCTGCTACCTTCCTTGGCACTCACTGAAAAATACATACGCATAATATGCAGTTTTAGGCCTCGCCTGCCGTGAGTTCGATCCCCACCCGTTCTCTGATTACTTTTTTTAAATCTTGCTCCTACGATTTAGTGAGTCAGGAATAATACAAGTCACAGTACCGTCTCTGGAACATTTCACACAAAAAAACACACCTACGAAAATAATGTGAAGACGATGTTTCGGTCTGTGACAAGCGGAGTTCCACAGGGGTCAGTCCTAGGATCTATGCTGTTCTTGGTATATGTGAACGACATAACGGAAGGGATAGACTCAGAAGTGTCCTTGTTTGCAGATGATGCGAAGTTAATGAGAAGAATCAAATCGGATGAGGATCAGGCAGGACTACAAAGAGACCTGGACAGGCTACAAGCCTGGTCCAGCAACTGGCTCCTTGAATTTAACCCTGCCAAATGCAAAGTCATGAAGATTGGGGAAGGGCAAAGAAGACCGCAGACACAATATAGTTTAGATGGCCAAAGACTGCAAACCTCACTCAAGGAAAAAGATCTGGGGGTGAGTATAACACCGAGCATATCTCCTGAGGCGCACATCAATCAGATAACTGCTGCAGCATACGGGCGCCTGGCAAACCTACGGATAGCGTTCCGATACCTCAGTAAGGATTCGTTTAAGACTCTGTGTACCATTTACGTCAGGCCCATACTGGAGTATGCAGCACCAGTTTGGAATCCACACCTAGTCAAGCACGTCAAGAAATTAGAGAAAGTGCAAAGGTTTGCAACAAGACTAGTCCAGAGCTACGGGGATTGTCCTACGAAGAAAGGTTGAGGGAAATCGGCCTGACGACACTGGAGGACAGGAGGGTCAGGGGAGACATGATAACGACATATAAAATACTGCGCGGAGAAGACAAGGTGGACAAAGACGGGATGTTCCAGAGAAGGGACACAGACACAAGAGGTCACAATTGGAAGTTGAAGACTCAGATGAATCAAAGGGATGTTAGGAAGTATTTCTTCAGTCATAGAGTAGTCAAACCGTGGAATAGCCTAGAAAGTGACGTAGTGGAGACGGGAACAATACATAGTTTTAAGGCGAGGTATGATAGAGCTCATGGGGCAGGGAGAGAGAGGACCTAGTAGCAATTAGCGAAGAGGCAGGGCCAGGAGCTGTGACTCGACCCCTGCAACCACAAATAGGTGAGTACACACACAGGAAATCGGCCTGACGACACTAGAGGACAGGAGGGTCAGGGGAGACATGATAATGACATATGAAATACTGCGCGGAATAGACAAGGTGGACAAAGACAGGATGTCCCAGGGAGGGGACACAGAAACAAGAGGTCACAGTTGGAAGTTGAAGACACAGATGAGTCAGAGAGATATTAGGAAGTATTTCTTCAGTCATAGAGTTGTCAGGCCATGGAATAGCCTAGAAAGTGATGTAGTTGAGGCAGGAACCATACATAGTTTTAAGACGAGGTTTGATAAAGCTCATGGAGCGGGGAGAGAGAGGACCCAGTGGCAACCGGTGAAGAGGCGGGGCCAGGAGCTACTTGGCCACAAATAGGTGAGTACACGCTCACGCTCTTGTAATACAGAGGATTTTTCATTGATTTAAATATAAACAACATTACCATTACATTTGATTGTTGGATAAGTATTTATGTTACGTATGTAATTATTATTACATTAGCGATAGTGAGACTATGTACGTGGCTACACAAGTGGGTTGAGATGACGTACGTGGCTACATAAGTGTTGTTAGATCACGTATGTGACTACACAAGTGTTGTTAGATCACGTATGTTGCTACACAGTTGTTATATCACGTACGTGGTTACAAACAGGTATTGAATCACGTATGTGCTACGCATACAGGTGTTAGATTACGATCATGATTTCCCATGAATATAATAACTCACAGGCTCATTGTTCCTCGTTCAGATTCCATCTGTGTTGAAGAATCTTTCTGTCTAACTTGCCTGTACACTGTAAGTATACTGTATATCGTGACCATATCTCCTCTCGTTGCCTTCTTCAATAATGTTCGCTTCCCTAACACTGAGTGGTAGCTCCTGTCTCTCAGCTTGTGAACAAGACGATGTCAAGGATGTGCTTGCTCAAGTGTTTGTACGTGTACTTTGTGTCTAGATGTGGGCGCTGTAATGGTGCTTTAGCTCGAATATTGTTTGTACATAGTAGGTGTTTGTGTGGGGGGAGGGGAGGAAATATTCAAGTGTATGTGAAGTAGTGCCAAGCACATAGTTCCGTCCTTGGCACCAATGCGTTCGTGGTGCCAGCTGATGAAACACACCTGCCATCAATCGTCTCTCTTTCTGGCACCATAGGCAAGGGTGCCACTGCCATTATGAACAAGTGCAAAATGCACTGTAAGGAGAGTGCCTTGATGAACGTGTCCTATAGCTCGGTTGGTAACGCACTCAGCTCACAAGCTGAGGTTTGATCCCCGGCACGGGTGTAAACATTTGGGCCTGTTTCCTTAAGACACCTGCTGTCCATGTTCACCTACCAATAAATAGGTACCTGGGTGTTAACCGACTGGTGTGAGTCGCATCTTGATGACAAAATTATTATGGGGAAGCGTCAAACCCGTAGGGATTATACAGCGCCTGTGGAGAGAGGTGGTGATTGGAAGGCATTCAAACCCAGTTCAGAGAACCGGAGCAGAGATCCAATTCCTTAGATCAAGAGCTCCTCACCATCAAGGAACCTCCCTTGAGGGGACAAAATTAACCAAATTTGCCCGAAATGCTCTGAATAACAAGGGACTTTCTATATAATAATATGTCATTGATGTCAGCTATGGTCTGTACACGTTGTATCATGTAGAAATAAAAGATTATTATTATTATTATATTCTGCTGGAGAAAGGGTCCTTCGTTCAAAATAATGGCGGTGCTCCTTCCTTCCTCTGATCAAACTCCGTGTCTTTTCATTCCCCAGTCGTCGTAGCTAGCAGTCTTCAACTCATATGCAACAATTGTGTAAACGTTTCGCCACATAGTGACTTCATCAGTCCAGTACAAGGAAGAGTGGTGAAGATCAGGAGTTCGAGGTAATCTGTCCCTCAGCCTGATGTCGAAGCGATCAGTCCATCAGTCTTGTTGGACTGATTACACTTCCGGTGAGTAAAACGTTTCCTTAATAAGAACATGTCAGTGTTGCGCGTGTGTTACAAACAGAGGCAACACACACACACTAGGCTCGGTGCCTCGTATCAAACCAGTAGAGCCTGTGGCTCACGGCCGAAGGGCCCGAGTTCAATCTCTGGGCGAGTGGAAATCTTTTGGCATATTTCCCTGCACCTTTTGCTTCCCCTCAGTACCTAGTAGTAAGTAGGTACCTGGGTGTTAGCCAAAAGTTGTGGGTGGCATCCTGGGGAAGAGAATCATAGGACCACCTTGGAAATAGCCATGGCTATTGGTTTATATTAATTAACCAGGCTTGCTAAAACACGGGGTTAGTAACCCTGAGGGTAGCTAGTTGTTACCCACGGGGTTAATAATACTGAGGGAAGCTAGTTGTTACTAACCCAGGGGGTTAATAACCCTGAGGGTAGCTAATTGTTACTAACCCACGGGTAAACTGTCTACACGTAGATCTACGTTCACATGCTGCAGGCTCCGAACGTAGATCAACGTTCTATTTTTCATTCCTTCAAATTTGGTGCAGTTGGTCTGATTCGCCTAGACATGAAAGAATGGGTCTGTGTGCGCACTATGAAAAAAATCGGAGACCACTTAATACCTTGTGGGAGCACCAGCTAGAGCAAATAGCGTGGCAAACACCACTGATTCACTGATGTCATGTCATATTAACACTCACATTTTAAGAGGAAAGTAAAAATAGGTTAGATAAATGCATGAGTGGGTGTGAGTTGGACCTGACTAGCGTGTGGTACTGGGTCAGATGTCGTGCTCTTTCTTTCAGTGGATGTGACCTGACTAGGTGGGTTATTGGTCTAAGCCGGGGGTGACATGGACCTGCCTTGCATGAGCCAGTAGGCCTGCTGCAGTGTTCCTCTTTCTTATGTTAATAACCCTGAGGGTAGCTACTTGTTACTACCCCACGGGGTTAATAACCCTTAGTGTAGCTACTTGTTACTAATCCTCCGGGGTTAACCCTGAGGATAGCTGGTAGTTACTAACCCACGGGGTTAGTAACTACCCCTCAAGGTTTCTAACCCACTGGGTTAGTAACCTTGAGGGGTAGGGTGGGAGGGAGTGCCCACGAGGGGAGGGAAGGAGGGAGTGCCCACGAGGGGTGGGAAGGAGGGAGTGCCCACCAGGGGTGGGAAGGAAGGAGTGCCCACGAGGGAAGGGAAGGAAGGAGTGCCCACGAGGGAAGGGAAGGAAGGAGTGCCCACGAGGGAAGGGAAGGAGGGAGTGCCCACCAGGGGTGGGAAGGAAGGAGTGCCCACGAGGGGAGGGAAGGAGGGAGTGCCCACGAGGGAAGGGAAGGAGGGAGTGCCCACCAGGGGTGGGAAGGAAGGAGTGCCCACGAGGGAAGGGAAGGAAGGAGTGCCCACGAGGGAAGGGAAGGAAGGAGTGCCCACGAGGGAAGGGAAGGAGGGAGTGCCCACGAGGGGACGATCAATACCCTCGTGTTATTAACGCCCTTCACCACTTACCTCTTTCCATAACATCCCTTTTTACCCTTTCCTTCTCCATCTCCTCCTTCCTTTCTCCCTATCCTCCCCTTACCCTTTAATACCACTCTTCTTACCCCTCCCTCCTTCCCGTCCCTTTCTTCCCCTCCTCCCTTCCCCTCCTTTTTTTCCCCTTCCCTTCTTTCCCTCCCTCCTTCCTCTCCCTTCGAAGTCGGTCAAGATATATTGTGAATATGGAACATTCCGCCATAGGGGGTCAAACAGGGTCTGAACCATGAAGTTTGATCCGAGGAAGGAGAGTAGCATACCACCGTTGTATATGTAGCAGAGGTGGGAGTACCCTGGTGTTATGAACGTTAAATAACACAAGATTAAAGCCCATTCTCACCTGTGATATATTAGGTCATTTATTTAGCTTAAATGGTGTCAGTGTTGTGGCTGTGAAGCTCCCGTGGTATGGTAGTAGTGTGGTGGTGGTGTGGTAGTAGTGTGGTAGTAATGTGGTGGTAGTGTAGTAGCAGTATGATGGTGGTGGTAGTATGGTTTTGGTATTGTGGTAGTAGTATGGTGATAGTGGTAGTTTGGTGGTGGTAGTAGTAGTAATGTCAGTAGCTTGTACACTAGTGAGCGTAGTAGCATGTTCCTTCATTTATTTCACCACTTTCCTTTTCACGCACCTCTGTGGGCACCTAGCTCTCTTGCAGTGCTCCCCTTCCTTTGTATTTGACTGGCTCGTCCTCCTTATTCCCCACTTCTACCACTGCCACTACTACTACCTCTTCTACTACTACTACTGATGAAATTAGGACACATGTGCGGCGTCTGGTTGTCTTTGTTGTGGACATTTCGCCATCCAGTGGCTGGCTGGAAGGCGAAACGTCTACGATAGGGATGCCCGGGTGTTGCGCATGTCTTAATTTCATCTTGTCGGTATTATATACCATTCTTGTACTACTACTACTACTACTACCACCACCTCTTCCTGCCTATATACAGCCGTCCTGCTCCACTTCTGGTTAGTGTGACTTTGTAAATGGTCCAAGTCGGACCGAAACGTCATCGTAAGCTTCTCTCTTTTATGTGCGGGTTATTTGTGTATCACTAGTGTACATGCTACTGACAGTAGTGTGGTAGTGGTAATATGGTAGGAACCTTGGTAAGTAATACTGACCATTGTATGTTAGAAGTCATCAACGGTCCCAGTCAAGGTTTTATAATGAATTCGTCCTTGTTTCATTGTCAGCCCAGTGGTAGTACAGTGACGTGTTGTGTTAGTACTGGTATTATGCTATGTAACTCTGGTTGCTATGAAGGGTGTGGAGGGAAGCCTCACCTGGCATCCATCTGTTTCCTTGAAGTTTCCACTCATTTTTTGCACTGTCGTCTTCAAAGACATTTGTCTTGGAAGATTGAAATTCGGAACTGATGCAGTGAAGTACAATTCAGCAGTTTGTACTTTTAATATTTTTATTGTAGTCAGAAAGAATGTACTTTTAATACAATTTTAAAATTTAAGGATTAGTTTGGGATTATTGAAGTTTTGTTGTGTAGATAAATGGTTCAAAGAACCGACATGTTGAATGGTTTTGAAAACCGACAAGTTGAAGAATTGAGACACTTATGCAACACATGGGAATCTTTATTGAAGAAACGTTTCGCCACACAGTGGCTTCATCAGTCCAATACAAAGTAGAAATGGGTAAGGAGAGTAGAAGTATGAGGTAATCAGTCCCTCAACCTGGATTCGATGTGTTCAGTCCATCACTCTTGTAGTAAGTGCAGCATAGGACCAGAGAGGTGGCTTATATACTGCGGTGAGAGGAGTTGAAGCAGGAGGAGGCGGGATCTTAGTGGGACCTGCCACTAGTGTAAGTAGGTCATCGTCCAAAGGTTGGGCAAGCGTTGAAGTCTTTGTACCATTCATCACATCTGTCAGACACTGCAACATCATGGAATCTTGGTACAAAGACTTCAACGCTTGCCCAACCTTTGGACGACGACCTACTTACACTAGTGGCAGGTCCCACTGTGATCTCACCTCCTCCTGCTTCAACTCCTCTCACCGCAGTATATAAGCCACCTCTCTGGTCCTATGCTGCACTTACTACAAGAGTGATGGACTGAACACATCGAATCCAGGTTGAGGGACTGATTACCTCATACTTCTACTCTCCTTACCCATTTCTACTTTGTATTGGACTGATGAAGCCACTGTGTGGCGAAACGTTTCTTCAATAAAGATTCCCATGTGTTGCATAAGTGTCTCCATTCTTCAACCGACATGTTGTTAAATTAGACACATGTGCAACTCTTGGGCATCTTTATTGAGGAAACGTTTCGCCACACAGTGGCTTCATCAGTCCATACATAGGAGAAACTTGAAGAACAGGAGGAGAATGAGGTAATCAGTCCCTCAACCTTGAGTCGATGTGGTCAGTCCGTCATTCTATTCAAGATTGATGGACTGACCACATCGACTTAAGGTTGAGGGACTGATTACCTCATTCTCCTCCTGTTCTTCAAGTTTCTCCTATGTATGGACTGATGAAGCCACTGTGTGGCGAAACGTTTCCTCAATAAAGATGCCCAAGAGTTGCACATGTGTCTAATTTAACAAGTTTTGTTGTGATTATACTCTGTTGTAGTTGCGAGAGGTCAAGTCTCGATTACCCACCAACACTCACTCACTACTCTTGATCTCTTCGCTCCTTTCATACCTAATCTTAAAACTGTGTACGAACTTTGCTTCCACCACTTCCACTGCCTAACTTCCCTCTTGTACGTGAGACAATACAGAACTGATCTTATTATTAGTTCTGTCTCTTTGCTGCCTTGAAACCAGGTTGATTATTATTTATTATTATTATTATTATTATTATTATTATTATTATTATTATTATAAGGAAGAGGTAAACACCTAAGTTATACAAGGCCTGGGAATGGGAATTAATCACTCCTCTTTAAAGTGAATGAAGGATTAATAACTTAGAGATGACTCACGAAATCGTAATGACACGATTGCAAACAAACCGTAACACGGGTGGGATTTGAACCCGCGGTCAGAGAGTCCAGTGGCTAACGCGACGGTCTGGAGTTTTGAGACTCTCTGACCGCGGGTTCAAATCCCGCCCGTGGTATGGTTTAACTTAGAGATCTAAATGGTTTTGCCTTCTCTGGTACCATCTACTTGCCAGTGGTTAAGTGTTTTCGTCTGGTATATACCTCAGGACATATATACGTCAGGATACTCACTAATGTATGAGTAGGACACAGGACCTACTGCAATGCTTATTTAGTAAAGAATATAAGAGTCACAGTTCCGTGGCTGGAATAATTGACAACTTGCACCTGACTCTCCAAACTGTATATACTCAAGTACTCTTCACCCAGGTAGATAATGGAGTCAACGGACCAGACAAGCTGTTACCTGTGATAACGACATATCCTCCTCCTCGCTAGTGTCCATAGTTAGGAGTACATACGGTGTTGTCGCTTATGAGATGCACCAGTTGAACTGACCAGAAGAGTGCTTGAACAGCATATGTCGCATCATTGTAGAAACCTTTCTCCCTCGGGAGTCAGAGACGGGTCATCGCAAGATTGAGACCCGTGCCAGGACTACGGTCTTGGCGAACATTATACATACCCAGGTAGATCTGTTTGTTGAAGAATTGAGACACTTATGCAACACATGGGAATCTTTATTGAAGAAACGTTTCGCCACACAGTGGCTTCATCAGTCCAATACAAAGCTGTATTGGACTGATGAAGCCACTGTGTGGCGAAACGTTTCCTCAATAAAGATTCCCACGTGTTGCATAAGTGTCTCAATTCTTCAACTTGTCGGTTTTCAAAACCATTCTTTAGATCTGTTTGTGACTTGATAAAGCCCACTGTGTGGACGAAACGTTGTCAATAAAGGACCGCCATTATACTGCATTTGTGTCTGTTTTGGACACCTGTCCAAGATAACCCGAAACGTCGTCTTTATGTTGACTTGGGTCGCTCGAAAGCCTGTTTTCTTCAAATGAAATGTAATATTAACTTGAACACACACTTGTGCAACACTGAGGTATATTTATTGTGGAAACGTTTCGCCAACCAGTGGCTTCATGAGTTTAATACAGAGAACAACGGTGGAAGGAGTGTGAGGAAATCAGTACCTCAGCCTGGAGATGATGTTCAGTCTTGACAACAAGTACTTCTATGAAAATACCCAAATGTTTCTCAGTTGTCTCATTTATGTATCTGTTTGTTTTTTAAAACTATTTCTTTGATAATAAAATTAACTCTCTCACGTACACATGCATATACGTATATACATGTACTCATACACACATGCACATATACTCACTTAAACACTCATACACACGTATATATTACATAAACATACACATAAACACACCCACAAGTACACACACACACACACAAGTACACTCTCGTACACTCTCTCTCTCTCTCTCTCTCTCTCTCTTTTTTTTTTTTTTTTCTTTTTTTTTTTTTACACAGGGTTTGACAAGGTTAAGGATCCCTAGCTTTATTGACAGCTATTTACAGGTTAAGGATTCCTAACTTTATTGACAAGCTAAGAGCTGTTACCTACATCAGCTCTCTCTCTCTACATCTCTCTCTCTCTCTCTCTCTCTCTCTCTCTCTCTCTCTCTCTCTCTCTCTCTCTCTCTCTCTCTCTCTCTCTCTCTCTCTCTCTCTCTCTCACCAAAAGTGCCAGGTTAGGGGGTAAGATGCCACTGCCAACTGGGCGAGGCAGAGTTTCTCCTCCCTGGCTATAAAGTATATAAACATACTGATGAGACTTACGACCATTTTAGAGCAGAATTCTTTGGTACAACTCTTGGCTTTTTCAAATGTTTTTTTCTTTCTTCTACGTACGTCATAAATCAAGCCTTTACCTCTCAGCCGCAGTTAATTGGATCCGAACTTCGGTACGGATTGGCTTTGATGTTGGGAGTGCATGTTGTGGCTCGGCTGATGAGGTGAGAGACTCGGGAGGCAGTCAGGCAGGAAGGTGGGTAAACGGAAAGTCACAGGCAGGTGGGAAAGTATGTTGGCAAGGTGGTAGATGGATAGATAAGCAGGCTGATGGGCAGACAGGCAAGCAGGTATAGTATGACAGTAGGCAGATAGGTAAGTAGGTAGGCATGTAGATCCCATCAAATACTGAAGCAGCGGTGCTAGTCATTTTGGATAAAATTTTAATAATACACTAATACTACTTACTAATAATAATAATGATGATATTATTAT
The DNA here is from genome assembly GCF_026875155.1 of Cherax quadricarinatus. Taxonomy (NCBI): domain Eukaryota; kingdom Metazoa; phylum Arthropoda; class Malacostraca; order Decapoda; family Parastacidae; genus Cherax; species Cherax quadricarinatus. The sequence goes on along the minus strand of NC_069479.1, from coordinate 15,356,816 downwards.
TATTATTATTGATAATATTAATATTTTTATTGTGATAAATATTATTATTAAGAAGAAGCTAAGACACTTGTGTAACAATTAGATATCTAATCCGAAACGTTTGGCCTACACAGTAGGCTTCAGCAGTCGAATACAGAGGTGTGAACATGATGGTATACACTATCGACAGGTTGATAAGTAAGGCACATGTGCAACAGATACCTAACTGTGGCACATGTGTTTTACTGATCAAATATAGAGGCAGCAGAGAGGTAAAGGTGATGTGATCAGTACATCAACCTTGAAGAAGTAGCTTAGGTGGTCAGTCCCTCATCCTGGAGATGTCAAGGTTGTGAAGTTGGACACATCTCCTGGCTGAGGGACTGATATCAAACTGCTCCTTCAGGGTTGATGGTCTGATCTTATAACATCAACATTACCTCTCCATTGCTGTTGCTGTCTCCATATTTGCTACCTGTGTATTCGACTGAAGAAGCCTCCTGTGTAGGCGAAACGTTTGAGAATAAAGACGCCTAACTGTTGCACAAGTGTCTTACTTATCAACTTGTGGGTGTTGTGTTCCATTATTATATTTACGGGAAGACCAGCGTGGTAGATGTGGGCACGCACCTTCATGCCTGGATGGTATTCGGGGGGTCAGCGCCCCCGCGGCCAGGTCCATGATGAATTTTTTTGAGAAAATAAAATCTTGACGTAATAAAAACTAAAAACTGTGTCCATTAAATCATGTATAATATTTTGAAAATTTGCAGCGCCACGGGAGAATTTAAGGCTAAAGTCGTCTATTTCGATCACAATATAACCTTTATGAAGCCTCATAAATTCAGTTTTATTGCCGAAGCAGCTAGAGTATTGGCAGTCACATCTATCCTGCGCGCGGTGGCCCGAGATTACATTATCATGGGAAACCACTAAACCCGTAGGGGGGTTGTAGAGCGCAGGAGCCACTGGCTAGAGGATCGTCTCCACACTAAAGATTCACATTTGTTGCATAAGTGTCTTATTCTTCAGTTTGTCGGGTTTCTAAAAAAAATTACATAACATTTGGATATACAAGGATGAAGGAAGCTGAGGTAATCAGTCCCTCAGCCTAGGCGCAGGTGTTCAGGAAATAGGCCTTGGTAGAAATATTTTTTTTTATTCAGTAACACTCCATATCTTTCAAAATTTCTATTTTTCCCCACTCTTCCTTCCCGTCTCTTTACAGTATTTTATGGTCATAGATCCTTGTATCACTACATTAATATTTGTATAAATATAGTTCGTCAGTTACACGTTAACTTATGATGAGGTCTCAAGATTTCTGGTACTTTAGCGGCAATAATATATTTTGTCATCACACAGGGTCATGCACTCTCTTCCACCGGTACTCTTAAATAATCGCTTACTGTAATATTATAATTATTATTTTCCAAGGACCACTAATTTATTTGTGTTAAATAATCAGGTAATATTAGTGGCAAAGATTAAGTATAGCCACTATTATTATTATAAACCCGTAGATGTATCATACAGCGCCTGGAAATTTGGAGGTAATACGGCTTGACCCAAGTAAACATAATAATGGTATACAATACATCGTCTTTACAGCTCTACTGTTTCCTCTGTTACTCCACTGAAGAAGCCTGCTGTTTAAGTGAAACGTTTCGGAATAAAGATACCTAACCGTTGCACATGTGTCTTACCTGATGCAAGTAGAGAGTAGCCAGCTATATTTGAGCTGGAGGCCATGTTAAGGCTCAAGTTGGTTTTCAGTTACATCCGCTAATACGAACATGTAACTAACACTGCTGTAAGGGAACTCAATCCGTGTTATTTAATAAAATTATCAGAGCGAAAGCGCTAAAATCTTAATGGTAAGATGTGTTAGTTTATTTATGTACAGTTATCATACACAGTTTGACATCCGTGTAAATTACCTATGATAATGGGACGCATTTAGGTTTGAGCCTAAGTGAGAGAGGGTGTTTTGTTCCTTGGATCAAGAGCCAGCCATCATGAAGGGTATTCAGAGGAAATTAAGCGTCAGAGGAACCACGTGATTATTCTTTCGTATTGACGTTGTTCACCTATATTCTCGTCCATGGTAGTAGCGACACGCTACACTTTTTGCAAGGTGTGTCGACAGTGTTGTCATTTTGAAAATATGGAAGTGGTGTGTGTTGTGGTAATGTTTGTGTTTGTACACAGCTGGTGGCTTTCATGGCTGCCTCACGTCTACGTGATCAGCTGATCCTGCGACACTCTCAAGACCATCAACACTGACAGTTAACTTTTGTTCGGTTATTTCCTGCATTAAGTCATGTATTAGCAAATATAAGACCATGTTATTAACAATATCACCTATGGTACTTTTATTATTTATTTCAAAGAATTCTTTGTTATTGAGAGTTCATATAGTTAATATATAATAAAAAAGTACTGGAGAAATTGAGAGTTGGTAACTATATATCACTCGCAGGACATTTCTCACTGCTGCCAAGATGCTTCTCAAAACTCAGAATTAGCATATTTCTCAGCTGTTACTTGCTTTCCTTAAAACCGTAATTTGTCGCGCTGTACCAATCGGCGTTACTTGTTGTATAATACGAGAAGCAGTAGAAAACTAGCATCCCCAGCAGTCATGTCTGGAAGCAGAAGAGTGACATTGGCTACTCTGTTACCGGCTGACCGGACAGACCTATTGAAGAGGATCCTTATTTACCGGCAGAGTGGGATATCCTGGTAACCGGCCATATGGTCCACTTACCACCTATGTATGCTCTTCCGTCACTACTTGGCACTTCCCCTCAATAGAGAGTTACAAATAAAACAGTGTAAGACTAAGTTGACTTATCACGAAGTGTGCCATCATGACCTGGTCACTTGTCTTATGTAACATTTAATAATTATAATTATAAAAATTATAATATTATTAAAAATAACAAAAACAGTAACAATAATAATAATATAATTATATATTTGTTATTATTTATTTATTTATTATTATTTGTTTATTATTATTATAGTTTCGTACCTCTTTTTCATTTTTCCTGTTCTTCATGTTTAGTGTTGGCTATTTTTTTTTATTTTTTACTTCTATGGTTAAGAATATCGTAAATTACAAATCTTTCATGATAATTACGGTGTCACTGATGCTGTCCATGTCCACTGTCTTAGAAATTCACCTCAGGTATTTCTCTTGACACCCTTGTGGCCCGGGATTGGAACTGTCGCCGTGCCTGTCTGACCTTCACCAGCAACTGTAGTATGGTGCCCAGGATCATTAAGCTGAGAACTCCTCAGTAAAGGTGCAGCGACAGTTTTACCCAGCACAGTGTCTGGGGCATGAGAGGTAAGCAGGTGTTGTTTGAATAATGGAAGGATCAAGAGCCCTTCGTCGGCATCAAGGTACACCCCATAAAAGGCTTCATCTCCCTGAACCACTGGGGAATTTAAAGGAATATTTCTTAATTATTATATATATATATATATATATATATATAATATAATATATATATTATATATATATATATATATATATATATATATAGAGAGAGAGAGAGAGAGAGAGAGAGAGAGATTATTAAGCTACTTTCCTGCTTTACCATAATTGCTGTTAAGTAGCCACTTATTTACGAAATTCAAGAACACAGCAATTTCCTGCACTATAGTTAAAGGTGCCATAACCCTGGAAGAAAGTTTACCATGGTGTGTAATTATAAGCAAGACACAGCAGCAGAGCTTACTAGAACAACTTTATTTTCACACTTGTGGACACAACGTCTGGCAGCCTCCTACGTCTTTCCCTCTCACGCCCAGCTGATACACAAGCCACGGAAATCCATAAATCGAATATTGGTATCCGTTTCATGTTGTCATGGTGGTGATGGTGCCATGGAGCTGATACTGCCATGGAACTGACGGTGGCACAGACTTCAGGATAGTACATTAGTGAAGACTTCACAAAGACACAACACCGAGAAGCAGCAGTTGCTACTGTCATGGGTCTATAATATCATGAGCCAGCCCACCCTCACTTGTCGTTATATACACCGGTTGCTTCACCCTTGTCTTAGTGCCGGCACCGTTGAAATCTTTGTATGATCAATGCTAGAAGAGTTTTCCCTTCTGTATCTTCTCCCTGTTCATCTTTGCCTTTCTACTGTTTCTGTTATTACGGATTGTTTCTTAATTTGTTTTCCATCTCATTTCATGATATTAAATGAAAGTTTTATTAACTGAGGCAATACTATCATAATCTTGATTATTTTTATTAATAAAGCTTAAATCTTAAGTGTTACAAACCATTCTTTTCGCACAACATTCATATTTCTAACCTTTTTTCAGTTTAATTAAAGGATGATAGACTGCAGCAACAGCCCCTCGACTGAGCTGCATGACGCCTGCCACGGAAGTGTTCATAGATATCAATAAATGATATTGCAATGTCCTTACAATACTTGTCCAGCTAGCAATTATAACCACTTTCTCTGGACAAGCCTCCATTGTCCACAACCTTCCCTGGTAAAATGTCACATGTGACAGGGATTCCTCTCTTCTTACTAATTATATTTATCGCTGTGGTATGTCTGATAAGCAGGTCATCTCTACTATGCTTCTCAATATTATTTCCTCCAGTCCTGAATCCAATCCCTCCCCTCCGTACCCATCTCATGAAGGAATCCAACCGCTCCCTTCCATACCCATCCCATGGAGGAATCCAACCCCTCTCCACACCCATCCCGTGGAAGAATCCAACCCCTCCCCTCCATACCCATCCCATGGAGGAATCCAACCCCTCCCCCCATATCCATATCATGGAGGAATCCAACCCTTACCCCATACCATGGAGGAATCTAACCCCTCCCCCTATACACATCCCATGGAGGACCTCAGAGACCTCCCTTCCCACCTCTTCCATATCAGTGGGTTTGAGATCCTCGCTGGTGTTGAAGGGGATTATATGAGAGGATTCAACACGACCCTCCCAATCCGGGATTATAGTGGGATTATCTCCTCCTGTATGTATACATAGTTAATGCGCACGTTTCCCACTCTGGGATTTTAACTTGGGATATGTCTGGGATTTTTATGTCCGCGAGGGTCACAGGTGTGTTTGTATTGACGCCTGTGTGTGTGTGTGTGTGTGTGTGTGTGTGTGTGTGTGTGTGTGTGTGTGTGTGTGTGTGTGTGTGTGTGTGTGTGTGTGTGTGTGTGTGTGTGGTGTGTGTGTGGTGTGTGTGTGTGTGTGTGTGTGTGTGTGTGTGTGTGTGTGTGTGTGTGTGTGTGGTGTGTGTTGTGTTGTGTGTGTGTGTGTGTGAGTGTGTGTGTGTGAGTGTGTGTGTGTGTGTGTGTGTGTGTGTGTGTGTGTGTGTGTGTGTGTGTGTGTGTGTGGTTGTGTGTGTGTGTGTGTGTGTGTGGTGTGTGTGTGTGTGAGTGTGTGTGTGTGTGTGTGTGTGTGTGTGTGTGTGTGTGTGTGTGTGTGTGTGTGTGTGTGTGTGGGGTGTGTGTGTGTGTGAGTGTTGATGTGTGTGTGTGTGTGTGTGTGTGTGTGTGTGTGTGTGTGTGAGTGTGTGTGTGTGTTGTGTGTGTGTGTGTGTGTGTGTGTGTGTTGTGTGTGTGTGTGTGGTGTGTGTGTGTGTGTGTGTACTCACCTAGTTGTACTCACCTAGTTGAGGTTGCAGGGGGTCGATTCCAAGCTCCTGGCCCAACTCTTCACTGGTCGCTACTAGGTCACTCTCCCTGAACCGTGAGCTTTTATCATACCTCTGCTTAAAGCTATGTATGGATCCTGCCTCCACTACATCGCGTCCCAAATCACCTGGATTCCCAAAATCTGCAAAATCCAGGGCAAAATGGTTCAGGGCAGGTCGCTCCTCCTCTCAACTACTGGATCACTATGACATGGCCTTGGATGCACTGGAAGAAAATCAGAATGCAGATGTAATATTACACAGACTTTGCAAAAAGCATTTGACAAATGCGATCATGGCGTAATAGCCCATAAAATAGTGCTAAAGGAATAATGGGAAAGGGGGGAATTTGGATTTCAATTTTCTAAAAATCGAACAAAAAGAGTGTGGCAACAGGTTAAATCGGAGGCTGCCATAGTGAAAGCTCTGTTCCACAAGCACAGACCGCCCCCATTTTTTCCTTACCTCATATCAAAACATAAACAGGATATACCCCACAACCCGTACATTTTTTGCGGATGTACTAGGATCGCATGAGGCGTCATCTGTGAGGAGGGGTTTTAACCTCCAAGAAGATATAAACAAAGTTTTCCATGGGCAACGGTAAACAAAATGATGTTAAATGGGGGACAAATTCCAAACTACTCCGTTAGGAAAACTGGAGGAGATAAAACTAGAACAGAGAAACTACTATCCGGCCTACAATAGAGCGGAAAAAAAAAAGAAAGGGACCTGGGAGTAGTAATGTCTGAGGATCTCACTTTCAAGGATCACAACAGTGCCACGATCGCACGTGCAAAGAAATGATAGGTGGATAATGAGACTTTCAAAACGAGAGATGCCAAGCCCATGATGATCCTTTTCAAATCACTTGTTTCTCTCTAGGCTGGAATACTGCTGTACATTAACATCTCCATTCAAGCAGGTGAAATCGCAGATCTAAGAGTGTACAGAGATCCTTTACTGCACGATAATTAAGTTCTGTCAAGCACCTAAACTACTGGGAACGCTTGAAGCACTTGACTTGTACTCTTGGAAACGCAGGAGGAGAGATATATCATAATCTACACTTGGCAAATCTTGGAAGGAGTGGCCCCAACATCTGACACCAGAAATCACTCCCTACGAAAGTAAAAGACTGGGCAGGCGATGCAAAATGCCGCCAATAAAAAGTAGGGGCGCCATTGGTACACTAAGAGAAAACAACCATAAGTGTCCGGGCCCAAAACTTTCAAACAGTCCTCCATTAAGCATTAGGGGAATTGCCAATAAACCCCTGGCTGCCTTCAAGAGAGAGCTACAGATACCTAAAGTCAGTGCCGGAATCAGCCGGGCTGTGCTCGTACGTTGGACTGCGTGCGGCCAGCAGTAACAGCCTAGTTGATCAGGCACCTGATCCATCGGGAGGCCTGGTCATGGACCAGGCCCGCGCGTTGATCCCCGGAATAACCTCGAGGATAACCTCCCCTACCGTACCCTATCCCTGACGGAAATCCAACCGCTCCCTTCCATACCCATCCCATGGAGGAATCCAACCCTCTCACCCATTCCGTGGAAGAACCCAAACCCCACTCCCTCAAAACCCATCATGGAGGAATCCAACCCCTTCACACCCTCCCATGGAAGATCCAAGCCCCTCCTTCCATACCCATCCCATGGAGGAATCAACCCTCCCATTACCATATCCATGTAGAACAACATACCCAGATCTAGAGATTGAAGAATCTAATCCCTCCCTATAATTCATCCCATGCCTAATACGGACCGCTGAGAACCTCCCTTCCACCTCTTGCATATCAGTGGGTTGAGATACCATATGCGTTTGAGGAATTATATGAGAGGAGTCCAACACTGACCCCAAAATCCGAAATTATAAGTGGGATTATCGCTCATTATGCAATAATAGTTAATAGGCGTTCCTTCTCTAGGATTTTAAACTGGATATGTCGGGCATTATGTTCCAACGAGGCTCCACAAGCTTAGTGATTTGATTGACGCCTGTGTTGTGGTGTGTACTCACTAGTGAGGAGCAGGGGTCGATACCGGGCTCCTGCCCACCTCTTCACTGATCGTACTAGGTCACTCCATGAACCGTGAGCTTTATCATACCTCTGCTTAAGATATCATGGAGTCCTGCTCCATTACCGCGCGGTTCCCGAAACTATTCCATCCAGACTACTCTGTGGCTGAAGAAATACTTCCTAACATCCCTGTGATTCATCTGTGTCTTCAACTTCCAACTGTGTCCCTTTGTTACTGTGTCCCATCTCTGGAACATCCTGTCTTTGTCCACCTTGTCAATTCCTCTCAGTATTTTGTATGTCGTTATGTCCCCCCCTATCTCTCCTGTCCTTCAGTGTCGTCAGGTCGATTTCCCTTAACCTCTCCTCGTAGGACGTACCCCCTTAGCTCTGGGACTAGTCTTGTTGCAAACCTTTGCACTTTCTCTAGTTTCTTTACGTGCTTGGCTAGGTGTAGGTTCCAAACTGGTGCCGCATACTCCAATATGGGCCTAACGTACACGGTGTACAGGGTCCTGGAACGATTCCTTATTAAGATATCGGAATGCTGTTCTGAGGTTTGCTAGGCGCCCATATGCTGCAGCAGTTATTTGGTTGATGTGCGCTTCAGGAGATGTGCCTGGTGTTATACTCACCCCAAGATTTTTTCCTTGAGTGAGGTTTGTAGTCTCTGGCCCCCTAGACTGTACTCCGTCTGCGGTCTTCTTTGCCCTTCCCCAATCTTCATGACTTTGCACTTGGTGGGGTTGAACTCCAGGAGCCAATTGCTGGACCAGGTCTGCAGCCTGTCCAAATCCCTTTGTGTGTGTGTGTGTGTGTGTGTGTGTGTGTGTGTGTATGTGTGTGTGTGTACTCACCTAATTGTGGTTGCAGAGGTCGAGACTCAGTGTGTGTGTGTGCATTTAGGTGTGTCCACACATAAACATGTATACATGCACACATATACATGTACCCATACACAATTGCATATATACTCACATAAAAATCATACACATTACATAAGCACACTTAGAAACACATGCAAGAACGCGCGCGCGCACACACACACACACACACACAAACACACAAACACACACAAGTACACACACACTCGCGGAGCGGGAAGAGTGACCGGGTAGCGGCCAGGTGAAGAGACGGGGCCAGGAGCTGTGAATCGACCCCCGCAACCACAACTAGGTGAGTACACTTTCACGGCCATGTACCAGACGTTCGTGACGATGAATCCAATCCGTCTTTCATTCCACCGGATATTTATCACTGAAGTATTATATTATTTTTTATTTTGCAAGCTTGCATTTCGGTTGGGGGTGGGGGTCGGGGGTGGGGGGGGAGAGGGAAGGGTGTAGCCGTGTGCAGTGTCGCTGTAAAGTCTTCCGGCTCGCAGATAACCCCGATGTGTTGCTGCATAAAACTGCGAGATTGTGACGTTTACTAGCGTGAGGGAGGAAAGGAGACTGTGAGGGAGAGAACGTTGGTGAGGAGGGAGAGACGGTTTGTTGGGAAGGGAGAGAAGGTTGGTGGGAAGGGAAGGTTGGTGGGGAGGGAGGGGGGGAGAGATGATGGTGCTGAGAGAGGGTGGAGGGAGAAAGGTTGGTGGGAAGAGAGGGAGAGAAAGAGACAATAAGGGAGAAAGGGTTGTTGTGGAGTGGAGGAAAATATGAGTGATGAGGAGAGGAAGACGGATACAGTGAGATTGTGAGGGAGAGGGGGGGGGAGAAGTTAGGATGAGATAAAGAGGGAGATTAAGTGGAAAAGGAGGATGTGAGAGTGGAATTGTGTGGGTGTGAGAGATCATGAACTGTGTGAGAGTGTGAGGGAGAATGAAGAGGTGAGGGGTGCGAGAGTGAAGGTGTGAGAGTGTGAGGGAGAGTGAAGGTGTGATGGGTGAGAGACATGTGACAAACCAGACATGTTTGATACACTATATACTTTATATACAGGTCCTTTTCTTGTCTAGAACTCTCATACACTTCTTACCTTCTGGTAATATTTCACCACCATGGCCTGTGTTAGTAACGTTAATTAACATTTAACAAACCTGTCAATGTTTGTGTTAATAAGAGGAACACTTGACACATACTGACTATGTTAATAAAGTTAGCATTCTGGGAAATACTGTGCAGGTTCTTCATGGTAATAATGTTAACATTATTACCATGTGATCTTCATGGTAATAATGTTAACATTATGTTAACATTCATGTTAACATTGTTACTCTCAGTGATGATGCTTGTCTCAGGCAATTTTTTCTTTCTTCCCAACAGGTAAGAGCTCACCCAGGTATTTGCAGGTAAGGAATTGACTGCTGCTCACCCCAGCCACCACCCCATGACCTCAGGTGAGTACAAGTAAATACTGGCCACTTTAGATGAGTACAGGTAAGCCTAAGTGTGCACAGATGAACACTGGTGACCTCAGGTGGGTACAGGTAAGCACAGGTGAGCCCAGGTGACCTCAAGTGAACAAGATGGTAATCATTCTCAGCTGTTGTATGTCCTTCGTGTAAGGTCAGTGTTGTTGTGTTAAGGTCTATGTTGTTCTGTTAAGGTCGTGTTTGATGCTTGGTTGGTTTTCCCAGTCTTGTTTTTCTCATAAAACTTATACTTATTCAGTATTTTGGTTCTGTGTTTATCAGATTTCTTAGCTTATTCTCATTTCATCTCAGGAGCTGAACTCTTCTCCAGGCTGAGGGACTGACCATCTCAGATACTTTTTCTCGAAGGTTGATGGACTGATTACATCATCTTTATTTCACTACTACAACTGCTGCCTCTGTATTTGACTGAAGAAACCTACTGTGTACGCGAAACGTTTCAACAATATACCAACTGTTGCATGTGTCTTAATCACCAACTGTCTTCAGACATATCTGGTGTGCACCTTCAAGGAGAGTACTACATTGATGCTGGCGAAGGGATCTTGATCCCAGCACTTGGATTGATCTTGATTACCTTCCATTACCCAGTTTGTGTAACTTGTTATGTAATTAGCGTTTCCCACTAACTATAATAATAACAATAATAATCAACTACGACTTACTTTTGAACAAGTCTTTTCTTGACCGAATCCCAGTTTTTACCTCGCACATAGACCGCCTTTCACAGCGCTCCAGACAGGCAGACGGACCGGCCGGGCTCCGCCACATATTTCAATTTATCGCCTATTTAACAGTATGATGTTGTATTTCTTGCGTCTAACCACGAACCCAACAGTTGCATAAACTGTATATTTCTTAAGTTTCAGTAGCAAGCAAGTTCTCTTGATTCCTTCTTTACCTCGCAGGTTTTTTTTTTTTATCTTTTTGGGCCGGGTCTTCCAGATTTAATATAATATTCTTCGAGTTTTCACGCTCATAAATTTCTTTGCCTAACCCCTTAATTTTTATAGGGGTGGACGGGTAAGCCAGTGGAAGGCCTCGGTCAGATGACCAAAAAGCTGCAGTGGCGGGTTATATGACTAAAACCCGCATCAGGAAACATTTGTCCTGTTTCCTAATGAATTTTACCTAACACCTAACTCTCATGTTTTGCAGAGACAAATAGGCGAGTACTAATAGGAAGCACCTGTGTCGGGAGGTCAGCAGACGGAGGATCAAGCCTCCACCGCCTCTTTGGCGTTGAATAACATGAATTATATATTTTGATGTCTGGCAAATGTTATAAATATAATAGACAGTCATGCTATGCCTGGAGAGGGTTTCGGGGGTCAGCGCCCCCCAAGGCCCGGTCTGTGACCAACCTTCATGTGGAATTTAAAGACTCCTGCTATCTTAAGAACATAAGAATGGAGGAACACTGCAGCAGGCCTACTGGCCCATACAAGGCAGTACCTTCCTCTTGATGTTCTTTCTGGCAGTGTGTGTTTATACTCACCTATTTGTGGTTGCAGGGATCGATTCATAGCTCCTGGCCCCACCTCTTCTCTGGTTGCTACTAGGTTCACTCTTTCCCTGCCCCAAGAGCTTTATCGTGCCTCTTCTTAAAGCTATGTATGGATCCTGTGAGAGAGAGAGAGAGAGACAGGACACGATGAGAATAACTTGCAGCTAGAAAGTTGGCAGTTAAACTTGATGGATGCTTGCGATGGATGGACCGTGGGAGACGTCGACGCCTTGTGGGGTTCTCTCATCTCCTGCACATGCACACACTCGCATGTGCACACACTAACATGTGCACATGTGTGCTTGCATCCAGAAGTGCACACACGCACACCTACAATCATTCACACTCACACCTACACGTATACACACACTTACACCTACACGTATACACATACTCACACCTACACGTATAAACCATACCCCGGCCGGGATTGAACCCGCGGTCAGAGAGTCTCAAAACTCCAGCCCGTCGCGTTAGCCACGTATACACACACACCTACACGTATACACACACACGCACCTGCACGTGTAAACATACACCTACACGTATACACATTCACACCTACACGTATACACACACGCACCTGCACGTGTACCCTTATATATATAAACACATGTTCATTGTTAGGTCCTGTTTATTTAGCTACACATTCCCATAGCGTAAATAGAACAATAATAAAATTGGCCAGTAATACACTCTAGATGCAGTATTTAATATTATACACACAAACAAGCGTTTTAGATAAAAAAAAATTTAAAGATTGTAGTTACAATAGCTAAAATCTATTGTTAGGTCGGCGTCCGGAAAAAAATCACTGGGAAAAAAGGTCACCTATTTTAGCTAGGAAGAAAGTCACAATTTTGGCTAGGGAAAAAAAGTCTACCTGGAGGGTATTCATGGGGATCAACGCCCCTGCGGCCCGGTCCACGACCAGGCCTCCCGGTGGATCAGGGCCTGATCAACGAGGCTGTTACTGTTGGCCCCACGTAGTCCAACGTACGAACCACAGCCTGGCTGATCCGGCACCGACTTTAGGTATCTGTCCAGCTCCCTCTTGAAGACAGTCAAGGGTCTTGGGCCCCAGACACTCATTGTGTTTTCTCATAGTGTACCAGTGGCGCCCTACTTTTCACTGGGGGTATGTTGCATCGCCGGCCAAATCTTTTACTTTTGTGGGGAGTTATTTCTGTGTGCATATTTGGAACCAGTCCCTCCAGAATCTTCCACATTTTATTTAGGTTAGATTAGGTTGTGACCTTTTTTGTGACTTTTCTGTACCTTTTTTTCCTGTGAGTTTTTCCTGGATTCCTCAGGTCTTGGACACACTGGAACAAAATGCAGATGTAGAGAAACACCAAGACACAATATTGTGACTGAAACAGTACGCAGATAACCCGCAAATAGGAGAGTGAAATTTATGACGACTTTTCGGTCCGACTTGAACCATTAACGTCTGGCCGAAACGTCGTCATAAGTTCCTCCTTTGTGCGGGTTATTTGTGTATTGCAGACATAGTATATGAAGACTTTGTTAAAGTCTTCCACAAGTGAGATGATGATAATGGTCTAACAAGGCACAAAATGCGCGCAAAAGGAATAAATGGAAAAATGGGCAGATGGATTTTTATCTGTATAATAGTAAACAGAGTTAACTGTGTTCCCTAAGGCACAGTACTCGCCCCCATCCTTTTTCTCATCCTCATATCTGACATAGACAGAGACATAAATCATAGCATCTTAACATCTTTTGCAGACATTACTAGAATATGCATGAATGTCGTCTATGGAGGATACTGCGAATCTCCAAAGCATATATAAACCAAGTCTTGAAATGGGTCACAGAAAACAATATGATGTTCATCGAGGACAAATTTAAGTTACTATGTTATGGAAAATAATGAGGAAATAAAAACTGTAACGGATTCTAAAATTAGGGGAATTTCTAACATATTTCTGGCTGTGTTCAAGAGGAAACTAATAGGTTCTTCAAGTCAGTTCCTGATCAGCCTGGCTGTGGTTCGTACACTGGACTGCGTTCGCCCAGCAGTAGGCCGGGTCACCATCTGGAAAAGACCCGGGCTGGGACAAGACCGGTGAACCTACAACAACAACCAGCAGTAGAAGCCTGGTTGATTAGGCCTTAATCCACCAGGAGGCATGGTCTGGGACCGGCCGCGGGGGCGTTAACCTCGTAAATGTCCGGTTTCCTTCAGCACAAATCCACATTTGATGAATCGTGTCCAAAGACTTGCCTAAACTTTGAACTGATGGAAATATCGCATGAAATGACACACGAGACACTAACAGTTAACACTGATGATAGTAAATCAGGGAAGACTTGAATACCACATACAGGACACTTTGATCGAGTGGAGAGCAACACTGTTCAGGAGACCACAGACAACGAGGGAGAGCTAGAAAGAGGAGGGGAAGTAGCCTCTTGCAGAAGGAAGTGTGAGACATGGAGTGATAACCCACAGCTAACCGCAACCACACGCCTCTACCCATAACACATCCAGTACCACCACCACCCTCACCACCGCTGCCAGGCAGAACCAACACCCCCGCCACCACTACCACCACCGCCATCACCAATACTGTTAGCACCAATACCCTCCACCACAACTACCATCACCACTTCTGTCAACACCAAAACCCCCGCCATTACTATCACCATCCAACACTACTGTCAGCACGCATACCTTCACCATTATCTACGCTATCCCATAGCTCGACCGCTAGCGCACTCAGCTCACACACTGAGGTCCGGAGTTCGAATCCCCGGTATGGCTGGAAAACATTAGGACGTGTTTCCGTAAGACACCTGCTGTTCATGTTCACCCACCAGTAAAAAATGTGTACCTGGGTGTTAGTCGACTGGTGTGGGTTGCATCCTGGGACAAAATTGACCTAATTTGCCTGCATACCAAGCGACTTTCTATATAGTAGATGTCAGTTAGGCCTGTATACCTTGTACATGTACTTGTAGAAATATTATTATTTATTTATTTATTATAATATTACTGATGTATATATATAACTTATAATGGTAGTGGTGATAGTAATAGCTGTGATAGTGTTGATGATGGTGGTAATGATAGTGGTGGCAGTGATGATAATGTTAGTGGTTGTGATGATAGTGGTGACTGGTTGTAATGAAGGTGACATTAGAAGTGAAGATAGTGGTGGTAGAGGTGACAATAGTGGTTGTGACGATGATATCGGTATTAGTTGATGTCTGGGTGATAATGGTGATAATGATAGTCAGGGATGGTGCTAATGGTGGTTGTGGTAAATTCCTTCAGCTCGTATGAGACCTACAAGGGCAAATATAAAAGAGACCCAGTTAAAAGCAGGGGAGCTACGGACACAATACGAAAACACTGTCAACATGCATGGGTCTAGTGTATTCAATCAGGTATCACATATATACTGCTAGAACCGGTGCAGATGCCTTCACGAGGAAACTGGATCACTAGAGCACTTGTTGGCTTTTTTGGGGGCTATCTTCTTTAATTTACACACATGTTACTATGGAAGAAGTCACAGTAAAATAAGTGATCGCAGATATGAAAAATAAAATAGGAAATAAAACTATATATTATATTTGTTTCTGTGGACCTGTACCTAAATGGAGTTACTTCCGTGATGTGGGCCAGAGAGCTGTCAAGAGCCTGGTCTACCAGGCTGTAATGTGGGCCAGAGAGCTGTCAAGAGCCTGGTCTACCAGGCTGTGATGTGGGCCAGAGAGCTGTCAAGAGCCTGGTCTACCAGGCTGTGATGTGGGCCAGAGAGCTGTCAAGAGCCTGGTCTACCAGGTAATCCTGGCTCAGAGCTATGCTTCAGGATTAGTAAATATCTGGAAATACATCACTGTTAAATCACTGGTATAATTTACTTGAATGCTGAGCCTCAAACCCGTGGCTGGCGGCCCTCATATTACCAGTAATCTAACTCTCTACATTCTTCACATTATGTCCTTGTATTAAGATACTGGTTGGCGAAACGTCTACAATTATAGATACTCAGATGTTGCACACGTGTCTAATTCTTGTTGTCGGTGTTGTATACTATTCATACACAATCCAACTTTCTACCTCTATACTTTAGAGGGTGATAAGTGATGCTCCAACCATCAAATTCTTTTCTCTGGAAACGTTGATGTCAGTCACAGGTGCAACCCGAAACAGAATTGTGTTGAGTACCACTCAACTCCAGTAGGCAGAAACAATTTTAACCCTTGTTCCTTCTCAGGCATTTACCGATGTCTTGAAATTCGTAATAAACGAATGTAACCAATTCGTTGGGGAATCGCGCAACCCGCAAGGGCCAGACAGCGCCTGGGGAATGGGAGGTAATCAGGTTTGATCTTAGGAGGGAAAG
This sequence comes from Cherax quadricarinatus, assembly GCF_026875155.1. NCBI lineage: Eukaryota > Metazoa > Arthropoda > Malacostraca > Decapoda > Parastacidae > Cherax > Cherax quadricarinatus. The sequence continues at coordinate 15,340,857 of NC_069479.1, read as the reverse complement.
GGTGGTTCCAATTCCTTATATGAAGATCCCTTCAGAATCAAGGCAAACCCTTGAAGTGGTTTAAAGACACGTGAGCAAACCCTAGGACATATTTTTTCTCTCCTGGGACTTTGATCACGGTTCCAGGACTGAAACGTTTTGTAATAAATATATCCTAGTGTTTGCTCACTTGTCTTTTTAAAACCAATTTGCTGGTATCAATTACCAAGGTTTATACTCCTTGAAGTAACAATTTGAAGTAGTACCTTGCCATCAAACTGTGATCTAGCATATGCTCACTCAGGAGCCACGCACACATATTAAACATATGAAAGAACGGTTTTAATCCTAAATTTGCTTGTGTTAGTTCAAAAATATTTAGTTAAAAATACCGAGATGTACTGCTGTTAACTTGTTTTGAGTACCTAGGTTATTTGTGCATCCATTTGTGCTTGTCCATAGGATGAATATAGAGTAAACAATAAACTAGCATTTACCGTTCTCAGGATAGATATAGGGTGCACAATAAAATAGCAATTATCGTTCACAGGATGGGTATAGGGCACACAATAACTGGCAGTTATCGTTTACAGGATGGATTTAGGGAACAGTGACAGTTATCGTTAACAGGATGGATATAGGGAACACTGACAGTTATCGTTAACAGGATGGATATAGGGAACACTGACAGTTATCGTTAACAGGATGGATATAGGGAACACTGACAGTTATTGTTAACAGGATGGATATAGGGAACACTGACAGTTATCGTTAACGGGATGTATATAGGGCACAGACTAGCATTTATCGTTCACAGGATGGATATAGGATACACAATAAACTATTGGCTTCGTAGGCAAAATTTAAAACTAAAGAAAGAACAAGACGTGAAGCTAGAATGATAACAAATTCTCACTACAGGCAGCACACTCCACCAATATTCAAAACACTCAACCTACTCACCATACAAAACGTCCATACTTATTATTGCACTTATTACATACATAGAACACTTAACTCTGATATTAACCCTCCCCTCAAACATCTCCTTGCCAACCTCAGCAGAACACATGACCATAATACAAGGCACAGATCACTCTTTGATGTTCCTCGTGTCCATCTCACGCTATGCAAAAGCTCAATGCACATAAAAGGCCCTAAAATCTGGAATTCATTACCTGTAAATATAAAAGAAACACTACCTGTTTATAAATTCAAGTCTTTTCTCAAAGTTCACTTACTCACTCAAAACCAAATAAATACTGAATAACTGAATCATATAAATTGTATATCCTAAATGTTACTCACAATTATATCACACAAATGTTAAACCTAGGACCCAATCTAACTTTGTTATTTTTTTAAATACACTACCTAACAGAATACTCCATTCTACTGAATGAACAGCAATGCATGCAACCATATGACCTGTCTTTGTAATACTCATTTGTGCTTTATAGTTATCTGTTTACAATAATGTCTTATCACTGATTTCATCATTGCTTAGTTAATCTTAAGCTAATTTTAAGCCAGCCCGTAATGCTATGCATATAAGTGGCTTTGGCATGCTGCTCTTATCTGTATTTTTTTGTACCTCTGTATGTATGCTAAAATTTCTAAATAAATAAATAAATAAATAAAGATAAGAGCCACAACAGAACGTGTGTAGTGAACCCAGGTTACCTGTCTACTCTGGCTCCACTTCTCCCTTCGCTACTCTCCCTGGCCACGGGGGATAAGGAGTCAGCCAATTCTTGAATGAAATCCTTGTTTAAGCACGGGGTTTTTGTTTTTTATTTATTCTTTACCAACCCTGGATGTTTCATGGCTCGAAAGATTTAAGAATATATGCATAAATATGACATAAGAATGGTATTAAACAGCACGTGAAGAAGCAGTTGATAACTCATCCCTCGAATGATACCTGTATAATGCCATGATATTGTTTCTCCTCATATTTTTCAGTATATCATTGTAAGGTACCACAGATAAGGTAGCTAGACAGATGTACCCAAATGTAGTAACAAATGTATGTGCAGTTATTATTTTTGTTTGAACCTTCGATTTAAACACTAAGTGCGAAGTCTGGCAGTGTCTGGTATTATAGAGTCCCTTCCTCCCACCTCCTCCCCTAACACCCTCTCCCTGCTGCCTTCCTCTCCACGTTATTTACGTCAAAGTGCTTCTCGGGAGCACGTACCGGTCCCTAGTGCGTCTCTAACGTGAGTGAAGTGAGAGAGCAAAGTAATGTGAAGTGAAATTACGAATGATATATTTGACATGACAGTTAATAACAGAACAAGTTGCATGTCTTTCAACATCTGTGGTTCGTTTTCGTGATGAGTGAAGTTGAGTGTTGTGTCCTGAAGTTCTCGTCTTGTGCATGTGTACCGCTGCATTGTTTGTACAGTACACAAGTGTGTGTGTGTGTGTGTGTGTGTTTTAGGGGAAGGGTGTTTGTAGTAAAATTCAGTGTAATATATATGTTTTGTTTATACTTCAACAGCACTCAGAGGCAAAGAAAACCCACAGTCAAAACTGTATACAGATGGTCATTAATTATCACCATCTTTACCTCGCCACATTTATGATCTCAGAGAGCTTAGAGATAGTGTGGATTGAGGTGGCATATTTAAATTTTAGGATGAATGGGTAACCTAGTCTCTGCTAGCGTCCTAGTATTTGCTGAAGCCTTGCTAGGTAGCCTAGTAGTGAGATACCAGGCAACAAGTGGGTCTTGGCCAGGTAGCGTACCATGTACAGATGTAGCCTGGCCAGTAGCCCAATTGCAACGAGTATAGCCTTTCCTAGTATCTTCGTTCTTGGTGACATTATTTGAAGTTCAAGTAGATAACCAAGACTGAGAGATGCTTGGGGGAGTAGCTGCTGGTTTCTGAGCAGTAGACGCTGAGGTAAGGCTTTAATGTAGAATGCTTGTAGATGTGACAAGTCGTAATGTATCAACACCGCAGATATGTCTTCGTGTAGTAACTATAAGTAGAAAAATTCTTATTATTTTTGGTTCAGTATCGATTACCTGGAGGTTATTCCGGGGATCAACGCCCCCGCGGCCCAGTCCATGACCAGGCCTCCCGATGGATCAGGGCCTGATCAACTAGGCTGTTACTGCAAGTTCAGTATTTGGTGTAATTTTGAATGGCAGTGTTACCCTGTATTAAATATGGACCTGCTCCGCATGAGTCAGCAGGCCTGTTGCAGTGTTCCTTCTTTATTATGTTCTTATATAAATGTACATATTATATTGCTCTAATTTAGGTAATTTGATTACACATGCGGGAATATGAAAGTATTTCATTGTCACTTTATATGGGGATATATTTTAATATATTTAAGACGTACTTTAGGCCAGGTGAAGTGTCCATTGGGAAGCTAATATGCTGATAACTTAAGACGTATTTGGATGGATATAAATGGTATAAAATACCGACACGATGGGAAAGTGGACACAAATGCAGTATAATGAGATTATTGACTACGTTTTGCTCACAGTGGGCTTTATCAAGTCACAAACAAATCTGATCTGTTTGTGACTTAATAAAGCCCGGTGTGTGTGTGGGTGTTACGTAGTCATTAGAGGACTGCATTATACTGCGATCCTGTTTTCCTTTACGACATATTTATTGGAATAGTTTTTGTCCTGGGGTCTTCTGGAGTGTCCAAGGTCCCAGGACCTAAACGTTTCCATATATAAATATATCCGAAGTTGCTGAATTTTGTATCCCCCAAAACTCGTCATCACATACCATTGTATCCAGATGAAGTTTCTGTTGAGTTCTTGAAGTCGACAGTACCCGAGAAAAATATTAAATAGGGCCAAGCACTTGAGCTTCGTGTAATAAGCGTGCTAAATTGTCGTGTAGGGGTTGGTGTTTTGAATTTGATTTAATATAAAAAAATCAGTGGCAGTTTTTTCACAACGTATATTGTAAATTACTACTAAGGTATATTTTTATACTGTTGCCAAGTCGAAAATTGATATATACATATACATACATTATATATATATATATATATATAAATATATTATATATATATATATATATTATATATATATATATATATATATATATATATATATAATATATAATATATATATATATGTCGTGCCGAATAGGTAAAATTGGTCAATTAGCAAGATCTCATTTATAATTAAGTCCTTTCTAAAATTTTCTCATGATTCTGGTGAGGGGCTCTTGATCTAGGGAGCTGGATCTGTGCTCCAGTTCCCTAAATTAACCCTGAATACCTTCCATCCCCCCACAGGCGCTGTATAATCCTACTGGTTTAGCGCTTCTCCCTTGATTATAATAATAATAATAATCTAAAATTTTCTCTTATAGGTTTAAAGATATATTTTTTCATTTATGTTATTGTAAAAATTAATAATTTTGTACCATAAGAACCCTAGAAAACTTGCCTAACCTTATTATAACAAGGGCAATTTAATTTAGTCTAATCCAGCTAAATATATTTTAGATAAATTTACAATAATTTGATAATAAACGAACACAACGAAATATTTTTTTTCGTTAGGTTCAGAATGATTTTTTCCGAGATTATATGCGGCGTTGTATGACCCTTGTAGGTTTAGCGCTTTTATGGATAATAATAATCCGAGATTATTGCATACACAAATTTTCTCTTATACGGCAAGAAGAGCGTTGCTATTTAAGCCAAAATCGTAAGTTTTACCTACACACACACACACACACACACACACACACACACACACACACACACACACACACACACACACACACACACACACACACACAGGACAGAACAGCAAGGGCAAGCACACACACAACTACTCTCAGAACCATACAACCTATCACACCATCCCAACACACACTACAATCCATACCCACAGCCTCCACCCAACATCGAGCTATAGAATCCCACAGTATGCCACCAGGTCTCCCACCCCCACAGGCCCCCCAAACCACAGTGTTGGAAAGGAAACTGAAGGTATGGTACACAAACGCTGATGGAATAACAAATAAGTGGGAGGAGTGGCACGAAAGAGTCAAAGAAGCATCACCGGACATCATAGCTCTTACAGAAACCAAGCTTACAGGTATGATAACAGATGCCATCTTTCCAACGGGATACCAAATCCTGAGGAAAGACAGAGGGAACAGGGGGGGTGGAGGAGTGGCGTTGCTGATCAAAAATCGCTGGAATTTTGATGAGCTGGAGAGAGGAGATAGCGGAGAAGAAAGTGATTACATAGTGGGAACACTTCACTCTGGAGGTCCCAAGGTGGTAATAGCAGTGATGTATAACCCACCACAGAACAGCAGGAGGCCAAGGCAAGAGTATGACGAGAGCAATAGAGCGATGGTTGACACACTGGCTAGAGTGGCCAGAAGAGCTCATGCATGCAGGGCAAAGCTCCTGATCATGGGTGACTTTAACCACAAGGAGATCGATTGGGAGAACTTGGACCCACATGGGGGCCAAGATACATGGAGGGCTAAGATGATGGAGGTGGTACTGGAGAACTTCATGTACCAACACGTAAGGGACACTACAAGAGAGAGAGGAGAGGATGAACCAGCAAGGCTGGACTTAGTATTCACCTTCAGTAGTGCAGATATCGAGGACATCACATATGAAAGACCCCTTGGGGCCAGTGACCATGTGGTTTTAAGCTTCGAATACACAGTAGAGCTACAAGTGGAGGGAGAAGCAGAAGGCCAGGACGAATGAAGCCAAACTACAAGAAAGGGGACTACACAGGAATGAGGAACTACCTGAACGGGGTTCAGTGGGACAGAGAACTGGCAGGGAAGCCAGTTAATGAGATGATGGAATATGTAGCAACAAAATGCAAGGAGGCTGAGGAGAGGTTTGTACCCAAGGGTAACAGGAGTAATGAAAAAGCCAGGATGAGCCCATGGTTTACCCAAAGGTGCAGGGAGGCAAAAACCAAGTGTGCTAGGGAATGGAAGAAATATAGAAGGCAAAGGACCCAGGAGAATAAGGAGAACAGTCGTAGAGCCAGAAACGAATATGCACAGATAAGAAGGGAGGCCCAAAGACAATATGAAAATGACATAGCAGCGAAAGCCAAATCTGACCCGAAACTGTTGTACAGCCACATCAGGAGGAAAACAACAGTCAAGGACCAGGTAATCAGGCTAAGGAAGGAAGGAGGAGAGACAACAGGAAATGACCGTGAAGTATGTGAAGAACTCAACAAGAGATTCAAAGAAGTGTTCACAGAGGAGACAGAAGGGACTCCAGAAAGACGGAGAGGTGGGGCACACCACCAAGTGCTGGACACAGTGCACACAACCGAGGAAGAAGTGAAGAGGCTTCTGAGTGAGCTAGATACCTCAAAGGCAATGGGGCCAGATAACATCTCCCCATGGGTATTGAGAGAGGGAGCAGAGGCACTATGTGTACCCCTAACAACAATATTCAATACATCTATCGAAACAGGAGATTGCCTGAGGCATGGAAGACAGCAAATGTAGTCCCAATCTTTAAAAAAGGAGACAGACATGAAGCATTAAACTACAGACCAGTGTCACTGACATGTATAGTATGCAAAATCATGGAGAAGATTATCAGGAGAAGAGTGGTGGAACACCTAGAAAGGAATGATCTCATCAACAGCAGCCAGCATGGTTTCAGGGACGGGAAATCCTGTGTCACAAACCTACTGGAGTTCTATGACATGGTGACAGCAGTAAGACAAGAGAGAGAGGGGTGGGTGGATTGCATTTTCTTGGACTGCAAGAAGGCGTTTGACACAGTTCCACACAAGAGATTGGTGCAAAAACTGGAGGACCAAGCAGGGATAACAGGGAAGGCACTACAATGGATCAGGGAATACTTGTCAGGAAGACAGCAGCGAGTCATGGTACGTGGCGAGGTGTCAGAGTGGGCACCTGTGACCAGCGGGTCCCGCAGGGGTCAGTCCTAGGACCAGTGCTGTTTCTGGTATTTGTGAACGACATGACGGAAGGAATAGACTCTGAGGTGTCCCTGTTTGCAGATGACGTGAAGTTGATGAGAAGAATACACTCGATCGAAGACCAGGCAGAACTACAAAGGGATCTGGACAGGCTGCAGACCTGGTCCAGCAATTGGCTCCTGGAGTTCAATCCCACCAAGTGCAAAGTCATGAAGATTGGGGAAGGGCAAAGAAGGCCGCAGACGGAGTACAGTCTAGGGGGTCAGAGACTACAAACCTCACTCAAGGAAAAAGATCTTGGGGTGAGTATAACACCAGGCACATCTCCTGAAGCGCACATCAACCAAATAACTGCTGCAGCATATGGGCGCCTAGCAAACCTCAGAACAGCATTCCGACATCTTAATAAGGAATCGTTCAGGACCCTGTACACCGTATACGTTAGGCCCATATTGGAGTATGCGGCACCAGTTTGGAACCCACACCTAGCCAAGCACGTAAAGAAACTAGAGAAAGTGCAAAGGTTTGCAACAAGACTAGTCCCAGAGCTAAGAGGTATGTCCTACGAGGAGAGGTTAAGGAAATCAACCTGACGACACTGGAGGACAGGAGAGATAGGGGGACATGGTAACGACATACAAAATACTGAGGGGAATTGACAAGGTGGACAAAGACAGGATGTTCCAGAGATTGGACACAGTAACAAGGGGACACAGTTGGAAGCTGAAGACACAGATGAATCACAGGGATGTTAGGAAGTATTTCTTCAGCCACAGAGTAGTCAGTAAGTGGAATAGTTTGGGAAGCGATGTAGTGGAGGCAGGATCCATACATAGCTTTAAGCAGAGGTACGATAAAGCTCACGGCTCGGGGAGAGTGACCTAGTAGCGATCAGTGAAGAGGCGGGGCCAGGAGCTCGGACTCGACCCCCGCAACCTCAACTAGGTGAGTACAACTAGGTGATACACACACACACATATATATATATAATATAATATATATATATAATTATATATATATATATATATATATATATATATATATATATATATAAATATATATAATAGTATTAAAAACTAGCAGATGTGTAATACAAGGATATTTATTGAGACGTTTTGAACACAGGAAGTTGATCAATCCAATGGCACAGATTAATGAAGATTCTGAGAGTGAAATGTCTTCACAATAAATATGCTTGTACTACACATATATCTTATTTACATACATCAATACTGCTTCTTCATAGCTGGAATTAATTCCTGCGAGGATGAGAAACGAGCAGCACTGCACTAAAGTGTGGAAAAAAATCTCGCCTGATGAGCGAAATGTCTAAATAAAGACCTGCTCTGTTTTGTTTTCGTAGTACTAAACGTTGTTGCAGGCGTACACACAAACGCTGACTAACGTTGCCAACAACGTTGGTGTAGCTGTATACACAAAGGGTGACTAACGGTACCAGCTGAACGGGAAGACCAAGAGATATCACAAAAACTTGTATACATTACAAATATACCTGTTTAACAGAGAGTGCCTGATAGATCCCTTTGATCTTAAAGGAAATTTGCATTTACCATTTTTTTTAAATCTAGCCTACAAATGCGTTAATTTTTATGCAGTCTTAAATGGCTCAAACAAGTTTATAGTTTTTATAAATAATAATAATAATAATGGTTAATAGGGTTTAAAGCCTATCGACCACACGCGGGTCATTAAGGCTGCGCGTAACCTTGTACTAATTGACAAGAATACGTGGACCCCTGCATAACGATCACCTCCGAATGCGACCAATTATGTAAGTGCGTTTGTACGTGTATGTTTGGGGGTCTGAAATGGACTAATCTACTTCACAATATTCCTTATGGGAACAAATTCGGTCAGTACTGGCACCTGAACATACTTCTGGAGTGAAAAAATATCGTTAACCGGGGTCCACTGTACTTTATTCCTTAAAATAGGGGTTAAAATAAACTCTCAGTATATATACGCTGAGAGAAGTACTCCTTTCGATGTATATATATAGCTTGTGATATTATTATTGTGGAAAATTACCTGCAGGAGGTTTACAGGGTATTACCTGAATTATTTCCTGCAAGTAATTTGGGAGAGGTAAGGGGGACTTAGTCACAGTACGTAGCCAAACTGTCACTCCCTCGATGCCCACTCCTTACCACTCCCACAAAAGAAGCTAGACCTAGCATTAAATTAATAATTACAATATTAAAACCAGCTACTCTGGTAAATTAAAGTTGTGTGAACTGTATATGATTAGGCTTGCTGGTTACACAGAGTATAGTTATTGTACATAAATTAAAATAGTGTTATTAGGAAGGAAATTCTTATTACCACTTACCATTTAATTACTGGGTCATGATTATTATTTTTGGAAACACACCCTAATGCTACCACTACAGCTAGAATTTACGATGGTCAACGCAAAACTGCTGTACCTTATGCGTAAGCGTCACTTAGCTAAGGTGTGTTGCAGGGAAGGATTGGAGTCCTTTTTTTTCGTTCTTGTTGCCAAATTGTAAGGGTTTTTCACACTATCCCAATTCTTCAGCAGGAACGTGTCAGCAATTTCTAAATTACGGATTGAGGCCGATGTACACCAATTGACCTTCGAGAACGCCTGATTACATTGCTCAGTTCAGACCAGTGTTCACACATTAAATTCATTATGGCGTCTCTGCGTCACTCTCCGACTGTTCAACAATTCCCTTCACTTAAAATTTCTCGAAGGGTCCAAATAGCATCACATTTGAATACACAGTTATTATATTATTCATTTATGTGTTCTACCTTTCAGAAAATTATGTAAAAAAAAATCCACAATTATTATATTTTGTAGCATTAATTTTTGCATGAATATTTTTTCTTGGGTAAAGATTGTGATTTTGAGTTTTTAGTCATGGAATAACCATACGATATATAACAGTAGATGGTCTAGTATGGGCGTATCTCTTGAGTTGTTGATGATAAAGACAATCAGTACGTGGAAACTATTCAGGCAACGTTTCACTGCACAGCAGGCTTTTTCTAGTCAATTGGATAATTTATGTTACCACCACGCATGATCCAGCTGGCTGGGAAAGACCTGATGCACAGGCAACTTGTTTCTCTGAATAGTTTCCAGTTACTGCTTTTAGTGAAGAATAAGTCTCAATACCGTGGCTGGAACAATTCACCAAAAACCCACACTTAGACGAAACTTAGGATGACGTTCGGTCCATCCTGTACCATTGTGAATTGACATTGGTCCAAGATGGACCGAAAAATCGTGGTAAAGTTCATCTCCTAATTCCGGGTTTATAGTGAATTGTACTTTTTTTCGTGGCGTGTGTCGTCAAAGCTAGAGAGTAGTGCAACTAGCAATATCTGTACTGGTAAATAACAATAAGGCACAATACCGTGACTGGAACAATGCACAAATAACCTGCACTTGGACCATTTACAGTCACACAGTGTGACTTTGTAAATGGTCCCAGCCGGGCCGAAACGTCGTCGTAAGTTTCTCTCCTGCGTGCGGGTTATTTGTGTATTCTATACTGGTGTTCTTACATAAGGTTTTGCAGTGCTGTTGCAGAGCTGGCAAGTGGTTTGGTACTTTTAAGAAGTGTTTATGGCAGTGTTAACAAGTTGTGTGTTGGTGGGTTGGGTAGGTGAGGGATCAATAACGGGTAGCCAGACAGCAGTGACGGGCGGGTGGGTCCTGCCACCTGCTGCATATTCCTCGCCACTGCATATGTTTCTCTGGCAACTAACGAATTCTGCCTCCAGTAAGGTTAGTATTGAGTTTTTTTTTTTCATGCGCTGGGCATGTTTTTCGTAATTTTTTTTTCATAGTTATGTGCATACACGTATATTTACATCCTTGTGTAACGACATTCGTGAAGGTGAATGTTTGTTTACCCACCTAACTTAATTGTGGAACTACGGATAAGTGTTTGCACATTTATTATGACCTTCCTTGTGTGCATGTGTGTGTGCATACGTCCTTGCATGTACGTAGATGGCCTGGACACCGTACTTACCTGACCTTGCAGCGCTTTGCGTGCTTTAATATACTCTTACCCCCCTTCTCTCTCTCTCACACACACACACACACACCACACAAAGATCGGTACTAAGACCAGTACTGATTCTGGTTTATGTGAATAACGTACCAGACAGGATGAATCTCATGTATCCCTAAGTGTTGATGATGTAAAATTAATGAAGAGAAAAACGAGTGAGGCGAGGGAAAGGAGTGTTAACCGGTATGGGCGCAGGAGGGTGAGATATATCATAATCTACACTTGCAAAATCTTGGAAGGAATAGTCCCAAATCTGCACACAGAAATCACTCCCTACGAAAGTAAAAGACTGGGCAGGCGATGCAAAATGCCCCCAATAAAAAGTAGGGGCGCCATTGGTACACTAAGGGAAAACACCGTAAGTGTCCGGTGCCCAAAACTGTTCAACAGCCTCCCATCAAGCATTAGGGGAATTGCCAATAAACCCCTGGCTGCCTTCAAGAGAGAGCTGGACAGATACCTAAAGTCAGTGCCGGATCAGCCGGGCTGTGGCTCGTATGTTGGACTGCGTGCGGCCAGCAGTAACAGCCTAGTTGATCAGGTCCTGATCCATCGGGAGGCCTGGTCATGGACCGGGCCGCGGGGGCGTTGATCCCCGGAATAACCTCCAGGTATGGGCTAACTACAATAAATTGGTCAGATAAGTGTTTGCTTGAATTCAACCCCAGAAGAATTTTTGTGGCTGTAACACCTGTTTGCCCTTAAGACCATGTTTTTATGTCACATACCCAAATCTTAAGTAAAAACTTATTTATGAACATCAGCTGACATTTAGCTGGGATCACCCACGCAGGAGTGAATTAGGTACTAGGCTGGTGGAAACAGATTTAGCGTAAGTTAGGTACTAGGCTGGTGGAAACAGATTTAGCGTGAGTTAGGTACTAGGCTGATGGAACATGGACTTAACAGTAAAAACGTGTCTGTATGGAGATCTTAGGTGTAAAAATAATCAACATTTCCACCAGTTAAAAATATAAAAATTCAAGTCAGTAATGGGAACGTTTAGGAGCGATTCCTTGATTATATCGTTTCCTAAATGGGAATGTTCACTGAGAAAGGTTGATATTAAGTGTAAATACACTGAAAATATACTTAAATCTCTAAGGGATTAGTGTACTCTTAATAACAATTAAGTTTATTCAGGTACAAGTACACATAAATACAGTTACATAAATTATCGTACACAGCAGCAAAAGAAGTCAGTGGCTTATTTCTATTGGGGTCCTTGGTAGTATACAGTGTACAGATTTAGTAACTAGACCGGGATAGTTTGTGGCACTTTTGAAAACGGTAACATCAGATTAGTCTTAAATTTGTTTATTTTTCCCATAAACGTTGGTTATAAACGGAGCTTTTCTATATACATTATAATGTATGTGACGCCTCGCGCCTGGCAGCTTGAACTCCAATATAACCCATCTGTCAGTAGTTTAATAACAATAAGGAAATGAATTTAAATGGCCGACCAGTTTATTGCTCGCTAGAGAACGAATAAAAGCAAGAATCTCTATAATGGTCTGGCTTCAAATGTGTGGCATAGTGCTTAGAATATAACTGTCACGGCTTCATATAACCTGTTATATTCTGTTAGCGTCGGCGCAGGTGTTAAGGAGGAGGGGAGGGGGTGGAGGTTGGAGCATGTGTTGGGGATAGGGAGGTTGAAGGGAAAGAAGGGATGTTCAGGGGGTGAGGGGTAAGGGATGCATTAAAAGAGGGAAGGGAGATATTGAGTTGGGTGGGGAGGTGTTAAGGGGTAAGGGGAGGCTGTGATGGGGACGGATTAATTAAGAAGGGGGAAGAGAGATGATGATGGGTAGGGGGAAGTGTTGCAGGGTGATGCTTATAGCCACACAGGGATCATTAACTCACCCACCCAGCAGGCTTTCCTCTTCTATTTCGCAAATTTGTAACCATGTTACTGTCTTGATGAATCATTTAAACTTTTGTTCAAGTCTCTCTCCTTCACTTGTTCATTACAGCCTCTCATATTCAGTAGCTCTTCCTTTCTCCAGATAAACCCTTGGATAAACCAATTTTCTCGAAATGCTCTGCATAACAAGGGGCTTTTTACATAGTATATAATTGATGTCAGCTAGACCTGTATACCTTGTACATGCACTTGTATAAATAAAGATTATTATTATGTTGGTTCTTTGCTGTGTTATGGTCGCCAAGGATTCTTATTATATTCATGGTGAGGACTAAAACCGCAGTCGTAAAGACGGCACCTGGAGAATGGAAGGTAATTAGGTTTGGTTAAAGGAAAGAGGGGTAGGTACGGTTCCTTGTATCAAGAGCCCTTCACTAGCATGTTCCTTCTTCCCCCTCCTTCTCCAGGAAAGATATAGTGGCCAGAGGGAAGGTTGTTCGAAAGAGGTAATATTGCACAAATTTTGTGAAAGAAGTTGGTTAGGTGTGTGCGTGTGTGTAGGTTTCATTGTTGCCGTTGTTTGCCTCTGTGTCTTCATCTCCAGTTATTACGAAGCATCAGAATCCTCTTTTATTTAGTGGATGGGAGTTGGAGCTTTTTCCCCTGTGTTGTGCGAGTTTGGTTGCTGGGCTCTCAAAGTAAGGTGTTGGAAGGGGGGAGGGGAGTGAAGAGGGGTTCTGGGTAGTGATATGACGATACCAAAATTTGTTCACAGATACCATCAAAATTACCGATACTGTTACTTTGGCACCCCCCTAGTTCTGTTTACTTTCTCTGTCTCTCTATTAACCCAGGAAGTTTATTAGTCCAGGATAACTGGATAAAACCAAGCTGTGTGTGTAGCCTATTTCTGTGTGGGTCCTTCATTCCTCTTCACTTAGATACAACTTTTCAAGAAGAGTACTTTGAGTATCTTGATTTTAGGATCTTTAGCTACACTCATCTTTCTTGGTTTATTCATTCTTCAGCTGCTGTATGATCCCTACGGGCTTATCACTTTCCCATTAATCTGACAATAATAATAATAATAATGAAAGTTGCGATCCACAACAGCTAGCTAACCGTCTCGACTCGCCTGGAGATCGAACTCGGATCTTTTCATTGTGAGCTGAGCTTAATTAAGGTTGCCTCACATATTTTAGTGTGATTTTTTTTTTATTCCAGTAATTCTGGCTGCCAGGTTTTAGGAATGTGCAGCACCTTTCCAAGTTGTGGGACTGTGTAAATTGTGCTGGTGCGGCTCAGCTACTACGCTACCAGATTTATCTTAACCTAACAAAAATTAGTCTAATCTAAATTAACTTAGGCGAACGAGACGCATGTACAACACTTTTGGTATCTTTATTTCGAAATATTTCGCCTGCGCAGTAAGCTTCTTCAGTGGAATACAGATTATTATTATTATTATAATCAAGAGGGAAGCGCTAAACCCGGAGGATTATACAGCGCCTGGGGAGGGGATGTGGAAGGCATTCAGGCTTAATTCGGGGAACTGGAGCACAGATCTAATTCCCTAAATCAAGAGCCCCTCACCAATATCAAGGAACCTTCCTTGAGGGGCAGTGGAATACAGAAGCCTGCTGCGCAGACGAAACGTTTCGAAAGTAAAGCTAGCCAAGTGTTGCCAATGTGTTTTATTCGTCTACTTGCCAGTATTGTATACTATTTATGTAATAATATTAACCTAACCTGATTAAAAAATAAAGATTATAGTATATGTAATTTTACAGGGGGAGTTTATAGATTAAGATTGTTTATCGCGCAGTAAAAAGCACTAAATGAGAGTACATTGTGTAAGAAGTGACTTGGTTTGAACCCGTATAAGCAGGAGTGATGCAAGAAGCAAGACGGGTGAGGAGAGGTGCTGCTGTAGTGGCAGCAGCACCAGCAACAACAGCAACAACAACAGCAGCAGCAGGCTGACAGCTTGTCTGGGCGTTGCCTGGTAAAGCACCCAACACAGCGCTCAGTGACCCACATGCTAACATGGGAATCACAGCCATCGCTGGAACACGCTCATCCCTGGGCTCTACTCCCTCGTGATGAATTTTGTTGACATGAAAAACATTAAGAGTATATATATGCAGATAGACGTATCTCAGAGTATACAGACAGATGTGTATCTCAGCATATATACACAGAGGTGTATATCTGTATATGAACACAAATGCGCATTTTAGCCTATATAATGACAGTTTAAGTGTTAAAGTATTCTTAATGTTAATATTTAGTGAATTGCGGCCTTGATTGCTTAGGTGTAATCGATAGTCCTTGAAAATAGAGGATCTGAGAGTGACCACCGCCTAGCAGTGAGCTAGAGATTTTCTTTGATCATTGTTTGTCTCGGCAAACAGCGCACGCAGCACAGGTCTCGACCCACAGACACTCCGTATTGCAGTGGCTCACCGCTTCACTGCCCTTATTAACACTGAGGACAAGTATATTGGCGGCATGGTAGCAGCTAAGTTGTTGTTTGCAAGGTCTCAGCTGTACAAGTTCGGAGGGATGGTTCAGTAGACAGCGAAGTCAATGACATCAAGATAAGTCTGGCAGCAGCCAGGAGAGAACCTACAACTCTTCAACGTTAATATTCCTACTCACTACCTCGACGGAATCACATTGTATCCCCGGGACAACAACACACTAGTGGTGTGGGTATATACAAGTGCATCTGTTCTGGCTCACACCCTTATTTCAATTTATTGTTAGTCAGCTATGTGGTCCTGATGATTATAGGAACAAAAGCTCAACAAACGTAGGGACTTTGCTCATCTGTACAACCTTGTCCCAGTAGCAGTGTGGACCCGTGAGCTGAATGGCCCATATGAGCTTATCACATATAATCATAGGTCTTCGGCTCTTGACGGAAAAGTGCCACAAGTTTCCTCAAAGAAGGGCTGCCGGTTCAGCAGCGACTCAGTGTAGTGATCTAGCGGAAAGACAGCTTTTGCTGCGTCCTCCCAGCGCTCAGGCTTAAGTTTGCTTTGCCATGGAAAGTTAGACGAATGAGAAAACTTATTCGTTATTTTTCTCTTGACTCTCGAAATATTTACATATGAAACAAACGCAGTGCATGATGCAGTGAGGACCGACTCTCGGAGATACTCTACAGGCACACATGGGGGGGATGACAGACGTGATCATTGACGGACTTACTAGACACAGAGTGGTATAGCGGCACAAAGTCATACACAAACACCGAGGGAGATAAACATGGACACAGACAAGATTGCCGCCATCACTCCATGTTTGTGGTATCGCTGTTCATCAGGTCTCTAGTACCGTCTATGCCACAACCTGGTCAGTCTCGCCCACTACCACTCCATAACACTGTTCTTATAATGTTCCCGCCACGCCTCCTCAACTCTATATACACTCTTAAACGCTGCGTACGCCTTCCTAAACTATTATACCATATACCAAACTTTCTTCCTACACCTTACATCTTCTTATACTAACATGGGTAGGATCTGTATAGCATGGGTCAGTAGGCCTACTGTTGCCCTCATATATTCTTATGGTCTTATATTTTAAACATTCCTAAACTTTTATAGACTCTTCTTACACCTTTTTTTTAACTCTGTATGTTCTTATAAACACTTCCTACTTTAAATTTAAAATTGAATGCTCTAATGACTATCCCTCAACTAACGTCAAGTTAACTGATGGAAACGAATGTTGTAATACCTTTAATTATCAGACGTCAAGTTTACCGTTGAAAGCGACATGCAGTAAGTTTGAACTGTGTTTACCTGGGGTGTAGAGAGCCTGAGGGCAGTGTGCAGACTTGCGGTCTCTAAACTGCACTCTCTTACCTCACCGTCACCATTTTTATGTCTGACTTTGAAAACCTGGTGGATATAGCCGTCACGTTGTCCAGGTGCAAATGGTGGTGTAGGTTTGGTGTGAATGTTCGTGTAGGCTTTATGAAACTTCTAATGTAGAGTTTGTGTAAATAAAGAACAAAAAAGGTACAATACCGTGACTGGAACAATACAATACATAAATAACCCACACATAACGACGTTTCGGTCCGACTTGGATCTTTCACAAGTCACTTGTAATGGGTCCAAGCCGGACTGAAACGTCGTCATAAGTTTCTTTCTCCTATGTGCGAGTTCTTTGTGTATTGTTATAAATGTTCTTATAGACCTATTGTAAATATTGGTCAACTTTTTTTCACTCCAATGTTCCAACAATTTATTTTACGAGCTAAGCTCTGTTATCATACCTCAAATCATTTTAAAGCCTCACCTTAGCAGTGGGTTTATGGCGAGGGATACCTTTTCCCCTGGATGCGACCCACAACACTTCGCTAATACCCAGGTACCTATTGTCCGCTAGGTGAACAGGTGTGAGGAGACTTGCACATACGTCTTGCTCGAGATTCGAACCCGGGATCTTTGGTTGTGATCCCAAATTTTTGGTCAGCATCTAATCTCTTTCTCTCGTTGCAAACTTCTTCGTTCTTCTCAATTATCGGTTCATTAGTGTTCACCCCAACACTAACTGTGTCTCCCTAGTAGCGCAGCAAGTGCTGGCTTCAGCAGCCAAACGCTTTTGTTATTTTTACACATTTGAATTTACAGGATAAGAGCTCTATCCGTTAAGTTTATTTACGGGCTAAGAGCTACAGTCCTGCTGTTCGTGCCAGAGTAAAGCTCCATATGTGAGATATTATTATCATCTCTCAAGATGCCACCCACGCTAGTCTGTTAGTGAATTATTAACTCCGTAGAGTTATTAACTCAGATAACACAATACAAACTGTTGCTTATTTCTGGTGGTTCCTCTTCTAGGCTGTGACAGACAACATTCGGTCGACACCCAGGTACCTGCAAGTTGATCAGGGGCAGCAGGTGTAAACCAGCTCTCCTATACGACTCTACCCGTCCCGAGATTAATGTTTTTTTTTATATATATTAAAGAGAGGTGTACATAGTGTAATGGTGATGTGTTCTCTCACTGTATTGGCAAGTCTCCTTACTCGTATTGCCTCAGTTTCCTAGTAGAGGCACCTGGGTTAGTAGACTCTTGTGGGTCGCATCCTAAAAAGGACCCTAACGGAAATAAGTGACAGTGCAGTTTTCTTCAGTTATCTTGGGTTAATAATTTTAAGAAAGTCTTATTTAGTGACACAATAAACTAACCCATCTGAGAAAAAAAAGGGTATACGAAGTTCACTGTTCCCGTGTCCTCTCTCGCTTCTCTCCCTCTCTCTCTCTCTCTCTCTCTCTCTCTCTCTCTCTCTCTCTCTCTCTCTCTCTCTCTCTCTCTCTCTCTCTCTCTCTCTCTCTCTCTCTCTCTCTCCCTTAGGGTTTAGCGCTTAAATTGATTATAATAATAATCACGCTTTCTCCAGCATCCTCCATTAAAACGCCTTCAATTATTCTCAAGTAATAGTAACTCCAGCTCTGCTGGCACGAAGCATCGCTGTCGTAGTTAATGATTCAATAATTTGATGATATCCTTGTCGCATTACTAAGTCTCCCAGCGCAGACTGACACATTCATTACCACATGTAAATATATATATGGTAAAGAGATCATCTAGGTGAGTACAAATAGGAAGCACATCTGTCCGGCTCTCAGCAGACGGAAGATCAAGCCTCCACTACCTCTTGTGCTGAATGACCCCCATGGGTTTAGCGTTTAAAAACACACACACAGATGGAATATAACAGGGGAAGCATAGCTAGTTTTTGTTATCACTGTATAACTATCATATAGAGTGAAGTAACAGAACACTGCAGATGTATCCAGTTTTGTTTATTACAAAAATAAAATTCTCTGTTCTGTCTTCTCCATTTCGTGGTTTCTCCGCACCATAATAATAACAGTAATAATAATAATAAATTTTATTTCAGCATGATACAGTGTTTGTACAGAGATGGGTAACAGGTGTGCAAGCAGAAAGTCTATTGTTATGCAGAGCATCATTTCGGACACAGGAAGGTCTGAAGATTGCTACTTGGGTAAGCAGTCCTTGCTAGGTTTGCATCTTTCATTTTCGAACACGTTTACGTGCGTCTGTTTCTGAACGAGCTACTCTGCTGGTGCCTTGCTGTAAAATTAATTAACCCAAATAGACGTAGCTTAACAGTATATAACATTATTATGTTATATTATTATTATTATTATTATTATTATTATTATTATTATTATTATTATTATTATTATTATTATTATTATTATGCGATGGCCTGATTCGTTGGAAACTAAGCGCTCGTTTGTACGACGAAGAGCTTGGAAAGGAAACCCTTTTGTGTGGGATACCTTGATGTTTGTGAAGGGCTCTTGATTCAGGGAATTAGAACTACCATTCATTTTCTTGGGTCATATTTAATTACCTCCCATTACCCAGGCGCTGTGCGACACCTATTAGTTTAGCGCTTCTCCGCGAACATAATAATGGTGAGGAAACCCACTTCTTGACGAAACACCCCTTAGGTAAGGGAGAGTTTTGTTCAGATAAAGGGACGGTGGGAGAGACAGGGGGGAAAAGAAAAGAGACTTAAAGGGAGGGAAGAAAAGGAACGGTGGGGGGTGAGGAATGGGAGAAGCAGGAATAAAGAGGACAAGAGCGGCAGTTGGGTAGGACGAGAGAAGGGACAGAATTTGGAGAAAAAAGAAGATGGTAGAGGGAGTGTAAATGAAGGAATGGAGAAGGAACGTCAGAAGAAGGGGAATTAGGGAAGGAAGAAGTAAAAGTAAGACGAGGCAGAAAAGGGAGAACAGTGTCATGTATGTAGTTGGAGGCTATGTTGACACAATAAGTACGACAACCAACACATGAACGGTGTACGTAGAGGGTGGTAGAGGTAGCAAGGAGCCTGTAAACATAGATAAGATTTCGTTCGGATTTTTAAACCCAGAGTGTTAGCCACCCAAGATAACTCAAGAAAGTCAGTGCGTCATCGCGGACTAACTTATTTCCATCGAGGAGCATTGCGCTAGTCGTGTAAACATAGAACAGAGGAGCATCGCACTAGGCTTGTAAACGTCGAACAGAGGAGCATCACGCTAGGCCAACTGGCCCATGCTAGACAGGGCCAACTCCAACATGTCCTCATTTGACTACTTTAACTTGATCTTCTCAAAGGCGTAACTTTAAACTGATTACCCCAAGTTTCTTTCTTTTTTTCTTCTTCTCCAAACTTCTTCTGAACTCTAGTTTCTAACTTGAAAACGCCTCATGCGATCGACTTCAAATTATTAGCTCTGTTTACTGTAGCGGAAGATTTCATGCAACTATTGGTGCATGCAGGATGCACGATAATCAGAATTGTGTAGCCTAATTCTGGAATTTTATTTCCGTGAAATAAAAGGAAAGTCTGTTCCGATCCTCTTGAAACACTAAAAAAGGCGTATCCCAATTACAGGAGGAATAGGAGGTATACTGGAGTGTATAAGTATACTGGTGTGCCAAGGTATACCGGAGCGTCTAGGTATCGCTGTCAGTTTTGTATGCCATATTATTTTTTGCCCTGTTCAACCACGTTGAATGTTATTGAGTATGCCTGGTTTGAAGGGTTTCAGTATTTTATGACTGATGCATCTTACAGAGTAAGTTTATTTTACGTAGCTCCTAATTGTATACCTCCAAACTTGCAATAATTGGAACTCGCGCGATAACTGGAGACGACCTCTACTGGTGACCACAAAATGCTGTGCATACTAGGAGTTTTCAAATTACTATATACTTTCATATAGCGATTTGAAATAATAACAATATGATAATGGTAATTATTATGATTATAGTTATTATTATTATTATTATTATTATTATTTTAGTTTCAGATTTTCAGAAGTTGATAATGGATAGAAAGGGGGATCAAAGTAGCGGTTACGAGAAATATCAAGTTAAGAAAGGCAAGTCAATCAGTGTGACATATAATGTGACATATATTTCTGCTGGTTATAAATCCTTTCTCCTAGGATTCAAAACACAACACTTGATTAACTGCTAGGTTGTTATTTATTTCTGAGTGAACAGACAGAGCAGGTGTGGAGAGACGTGTCCATAGGTCTGATCACTTCTGGGCATTGACTCACGTATCATAACACGATTGTAAACAAACCAGGGAACAGGTGGGGTTTAAACCCATGGCGAGTGAGTCCTGAAATTCACAGGCCACGGGAGATTGAACCCCGAGTTCTTTTGGTTGTGAGTTGACCACTTCACCACCAGCTTCACCGTCGCTGCACCACCTGCGTCACTATCGTTGCCATACTCCCTCGTTTGCCATACTTTTTCGCCCGCTATACTCACTCGCCTCGTGTAAAAAGAATGGAAGATAATTAAATAATAATGATAAGATGAAGGTTAGGCTTAGAGCGGTACATAACAATCTAGTACAAAACTATTGTGTTATAAAGAGGCGACATACATATATTTCAAGACTGGTCAACCCAGCCCTGACAGCTTGTAAATTGAGCTACGAGGAAAGAAGACCCAGGGTAATAAAAGGTGATTCTCCCACCACGAGGGCTGCAGGGGTTGTCAGACGAGAGGAAAGGAACTAGGGGGGGAGGGGAGGGTGGGAAGGTAGGACAGGTGAGAGAGAGGGAGTGGGAATAGAAAGTGTTGGAGGGAGAGAGGGGATGAGGACGTGAGGGAGGGAGGGATGAATGGAGGAAGCCCCATGTGGCTATCCTATAGGAGGGGAGGTTGTTGAGGTGCTTGGAAAGTGTAATTATTACGTCCTGTGTTAAAGGTAGTGGTTGATGGTGTGGTTGAGGGGAGGTTGATGGTGTAGTTGATGGTATGGTTGTGGTTTGTGGTTTCATCGGTCCTAGAAATGAAAAGTAAAAAGTAAAATGAAAAGTAAAAGGCTATTGTGATTTTGCTTTTGCTTTGGTACTAAGACTGCGAAATATTTTCTCAGCCACAATTCTTCAAGGAATTGGAGCTATCCTCACCTTCCTTGGATCAAGCTAAGTTACTTCTTTCCTAGAGGTTGTATAGCTCATACAAGTTTAGTGCTTCCCTATAAATATAATAATGAAAAACAGTTTTTTTTTGCATTTGTTTGGTTTAAAAACTTAGAAGGTTGATGGTTGATGTCAACAAACAAGGGTTGATCTGGACCAGCTGTTGTGCAAACAAGGAAGCAAACAAAGGTTGATCTGCACAAACTGTTGTACAAACAAGGAAACAAGAAAGGGTTGAGCTGCAAAAACTGTTATACAAACAAAAAGCAAACAAGGGTTGATCTGCAGAAACTTGTACAAACAAAAAACAAACAAGGGTTGATCTGCACAAACTGTTGTACAAACAAAAAACAAACAAGAGTTGATCTGCAGAAACTGTTGTACAAACAAAAAACAAACAAGGGTTGATCTGCACAAACTGTTGTACAAACAAAAAACAAACAAGGGTTGATCTGCACAAACTGTTGTACAAACAAAAAACAAACAAGGGTCGATCTGCAGAAACTGTTGTACAAACAAAAAACAAACAAGGGTTGATCTGCACAAACTGTTGTACAAACAAAAAACAAACAAGGGTCGATCTGCAGAAACTGTTGTACAAACAAAAAACAAACAAGGGTCGATCTGCAGAAACTGTTGTAGAAACAAAAAACAAACAAGGGTCGATCTGCAGAAACTGTTGTACAAACAAAAAACAAACAAGGGTCGATCTGCAGAAACTGTTGTACAAACAAAAAACAAACAAGGGTCGATCTGCAGAAACTGTTGTACAAACAAAAAACAAACAAAGGTTGATCTGCAGAAACTGTTGTACAAACAAGGACAAAATATTGGTACGCCTAGTACCAGCATTTTTATTTTCATTTTATTTTGTTTTTTTTTCATTTGGGAAATGTAGTTTTGCGTGTGTGGGGAATAGCGAGGGTTTTAGGGAGCGGTCAGCGTTGTAACTTTGCTGTAGCCGAAACTGTAGCTACTGGGGAGGAGGAGGAGGAGGAGGGATGTACAGTATTTGCTGCTGTTCGTTGACGCATACCGATGAACTTTTCTGTTGCAGGTAGAGGGCGCGAGTGTGCGACCTTGTTTACAGGTGTGAATGTTGTTTATAGACGTGGGTGTTTATATTCGTAGGTGGTGTTTATATGTGTGGGCATTGTTTATAGGCGTGGGCGTTGTTTATAGGCATGGACGGTGTTTATAGGCGTGGGCGTTGTTATAGGCATGGGCATTGTTTACAGGCGTGGGCGTTATAGTTTCCTTCCTAGTCTGAAATTAGTGGAACTATATATTAGTACTGTTTAGTAGTGTAAGTCATGTGCTTAATGAGTGTAAATTGTGTGTGTGTGTGTGTGTGTGTGTGTGTGTGTGTGTGTGTGTGTGTGTGTGTGGAGAATATCACCACGCAAGGAGAGCAAGAATTGTCCCACTTAGATAATTGCCAGTATTTATGTATCTCTTCCACTCTTCCTCACTCACTATTAAGTCATAATAATAATAATAATAATAATGTGAGTTCCTGCCTCTTGTTATGTCTCATCGTGTTGTTGTTGTTTTAAAATTACGTATTGTTGCCTTTTCATCCTTGTTGATGTTCATGTCATTGTTATTGTTTTGTCGTTGTATTTGCAATTGTTTCTGCTTCTGTCATTGTTTTTATTGCGTTTATTGTTGTCGCTTTTGTTGTTTTAGGTCAGTTAAAGAATACACTCTCTCATGTCTTTTGTTCTCCCTTACTCTGCTCTTTCTTCTCTTGATCCAAGGGATTGGATCTACCTTCTTCCTTGGATCAAACCTGATTACCATATTGACAGTCAATAGTTACCCTTGATTAATTTACATTTTTTTTTATCTACTCATTCTTATATTTTGCCC
>NC_069479.1:15304624-15312124 GCF_026875155.1 Cherax quadricarinatus | reverse complement strand
AACCCAACCCAATCCAACCTAGCCCAACCCAACCTAACCTAACCTAACCTTCCAGTTCATAAATTATATATAAGAATACAAACTACAAATAAGAGGGAAGTAAAGATCAGTGTGTAAGAGTGTAACTAGAAGTTTGAAAGATTTACTTGTCATCTTGCATATTCATGATACAGATAACGTCAACAATCCTGCCAGTGCAAAATATATAACAGGCTTTTGTTTTACATCAAGAGGAGAGGACTGCACTACCTCCCTGGATGGTTGATGTCTGCCAACCTACATTGAGAGGACTGCACTACGTCCCTGGATGGTTGATGTCTGCCAACCTACATTGAGAGGACTGCACTACGTCCCTGGATGGTTGATGTCTGCCAACCTACATTGAGAGGACTGCACTACGTCCCTGGATGGTTGATGTCTGCCAACCTACATTGAGAGGACTGCACTACCTCCTTGGATGGTTGATGTCTGCCAACCTACATTGAGAGGACTGCACTACGTCCCTGGATGGTTGATGTCTGCCAACCTACATTGAGAGGACTGCACTACGTCCCTGGATGGTTGATGTCTGCCAACCTGCAAACTAGTGTTGTTGCACATATTGCACTGGCTCTGCAACCATCCTCAAATTGTGGTGAGTGCTGTATGTAAAATATCCTCGGAATATGACATGCAGCAGCCCACTTCTTAGTTTACCTGGAGAGAGTTCCGGGGGTCAACGCCCCCGCGGCCCGGTCTGTGACCAGGCCTCCTTAGTGCTGAGGAACTGATCACCTTAAAACTACTACTTAAGGCTGATGGACTGATCACATCATCTTTACTTTTTCACTACTTCTGCTATGTCATAGTCACCACTTTGACTGAAGAAGTCTACTGTGTAGGCGAAATTTTTGCAAAAATGAAATATTGCACGTTTTCGTCCACGCATTGCAAGTTTTATGTACAAAAATTGCACGTTTTCGTCCACGTATTGCAAGTTTTAGTACAAAAATTGCACGTTTTCGTTCCACGTATTGCAAGTTTTAGTACAAAAATTGCACGTTTCGTCCACGTATTGCAAGTTTTATGTACAAAAATTGCACGTTTTCGTCCACGTATTGCAAGTTTTAGTACAAAAATTGCACGTTTTCGTCCACGTATTGCAAGTTTTAGTACAAAAATTGCACGTTTTCGTCCACGTATTGCAAGTTTTAGTACAAAAATTGCACGTTTTCGTCCACGTATTGCAAGTTTTAGTACAAAAATTGCACGTTTTCGTCCACGTATTGCAAGTTTTAGTACAAAAATTGCACGTTTTCGTCCACGTATTGCAAGTTTTAGTACAAAAATTGCACGTTTTCGTCCACGTATTGCAAGTTTTAGTACAAAAATTGCACGTTTTCGTCAACATGTTATGATATATTTCATAATAACATCACCGAGTTTAAAATCATTCAGAGAAATTACACCTGCATGTTCATCTGGAAACTTTGCAGGATTATCACCTCACAGGCTTGGTTCCAGAAGCCTACTGTGTAGGCTTGTTTGAGAAACTTAATACTTGGAAAAACCTTGCAATAGTGCAGGAAGGCTTGCAATAATACTTGGAAAAACCTTGCAATAGTGCAGGAAGGCTTGCAATACGTGTATAAACGCTTATAACACGTTTACAAAAGCTTGCAACAACTGTACATATAAATTTTGCAGTTCTTGTACAAAAGCTTATAACACGTTTTTGGAAGATACAAGACTTGCACGAAAACTTCCAATACGTTTACCAAAGTTTACAACAGTTTTGCGAGACGACAACACCTGTGGTGGGGAAAGGAGGCGGGAAACTGAGAGGGGTGGGGGAAGGGGGAGGGAAACTGAGAGGGCTGGGGGAAGGAGAGAAATTGAGTGGGGTGGGGAAGGGGGAGGGAAGCTGAGGGAAGGGGGAGAGAAAGAACGGGAGGGACAGCTCACCTGTGAACCAGACACCAACGGGAAGATCAAGCACCTGGCTGGTGATTACACTCAAAATGTGTATTGATTCCACGCTCATAAAATGTGGGGATGGCGCCCAGGCAACAACGTACATGAGAGAGAGAGAGAGAGAGAGAGAGAGGCAGCACTGAAAACTGGGAGGTCAGAACTTTTTTAAATGTTCTTGACTTAATGATTTGTGGTATTGTGTCTGGGATGAAATGTGCTGCATTTAGGGAGTTTTGAAATTGACAGAATTGTTTTATTAATATCTATTGATACATCAGAGTGTACAGATGTCTTCTTAACTAACACTTAATAGGTCTAGCATTATTATTATTATTGCCGTAGTTATTTATATTATGGGGAAGCGCTAAGCCCGTAAGTCATACAGCACCTAGGTAATGGGATGGGTGGAGGGGGATTTAGAGTGAGGTTTAATCCTGGGGGAATACTTTTAACAGGTCAGAAAATTCTCACATTTGCATTTAACCGTGTGGATGACAGAGAGAGACAGCATGGGATTTAATTCTCTCTCTCTCCCCTGTTTGAGCTAAAATTATGAACGTAGTTACTACATCATGTACGCTCCTTCCTTCACTTGATGTTCTCTCTATCATCAATGTATGTACACTGTCAACGTTTATGTGTACACTACAGGATTTTCTCTCCTCCTCCACGTAGGTGTCTACCATAAACAATATTTGCATACGAAGAAACTCCATTCTGGCTGGACATATATAGTTGTGTACTGTGTGTGTGTGTGTGTGTGTTCACCTATTTGTGGTTTAAGGGGTCGAGTCACAGCTCCTGACCCCGCCTCTTGTCTGTGTGTGTGCGCATGCGAAAGCGCCGTCCGTACGGGTTATACAGTGTTGTATAATAATAATAATAATAGTGGCTAAATGTTAACCTTGGTTTGTCATTTACATTATTATTATTATTATTATTATTATTATTATTATTATTATTATTATTATTATTATTTACGGGGAAGCACTGAGTCCACATGATTTTACATCGCCTGGGAAATGACGTAATCAGGTTTGATCCGAGAAAAGTAAGGGGATTAACTCCAAATCCTTGGACGAAGAGCCCTACGCTTGCATCATGGCACCTCGAAGGTAATGTTTTTGTAAGTGCCTAATTTTTCCGCCTCGCAGCAGCAGTGCTTCGTTGTCACCTTTCAAAATACTCAGTGAACTTGTACAGTGTTAGGTGTAACTTGCTGCTTACTACAACCAGTAGCACAAGTAGCAGTTATCGTAGAGGCTTACGTTACTACACACATTAGCACAAGTAACAGTCATCATAGAGGCTTAGGCTACTACATCCAGTAGCAGTCATTGTAGAGGTTTAAGTTACTACAACCAGTAGCACAAGTAACCATCATCGTAGAGGCTTAGGTTACGACATTCAACAACAGTACAACAAGCAACAACCATCATAGAAGTTTACAAAGATGAGACAAATCTTACAGACATGCGTGGTATGTGTTCGTGGTTGTTGATGCGACTTTACGTCCAACATGGCTGACAAGTAACCCGTGACGTCACATGCAAAGCCTCAGTATCTATGTGGATGATGGTTGGTTATTAAGACGCGAGGCTTGGCCTCTGCCGATGTCTGTTGCGTGCCATTCCAGACATACCAGAAGAATGAAATTTCTTTTTGAATCTACGTTTTTGGAATGTCCTTGAGTCATACCAGAGAACGTAAACAGCGTTCTGTTTGGAATGTCCTTGAGTCATACCAGAGAACGTAAACAGCGTTCTGTTTGGAATGTCCTTGAGTCATACCAGAGAATGTAAACAGCGTTCTGTTTGGAATGTCCTTGAGTCATACCAGAGAACGTAAGTTTACGTTCTGTTTGGAATGTCCTTGAGTCATACCAGAGAACGTAAGTTTACGTTCTGTTTGGAATGTCCTTGAGTCATACCAGAGAACGTAAGTTTACGTTCTGTTTGGAATGTCCTTGCATCGTATACCTGGTATTGTTTACAGTCTCAGGAAAATTCGTTATTAAATTTCCTACGGTCGACTGGCAGGTGTCAGTACTGACTGCTTGACTGGTAAGTCCATGAGTCATGAAGCCTGGTCTGGGACCCGACGATCTGACCGAATCTACAAAAGGTAGAAAATTTAGAAATATATTGTGCTTATTTATTTGCTAGGGTTGGCTGGTTGTGTGCCTGCCCACCCCTCACCCCCCAACCCTGGCTTCCAACACTGGTGCTTCCACTGTCCCCCCGCTGCCAACACTGGTGCTTCCACTACCCCCCTACCAACACTGGTGCTTCCACTGTCCCCCCGCTGCCAACACTGGTGCTTCCACTGTCCCCCCGCTGCCAACACTGGTGCTTCCACTGTCCCCCCGCTGCCAACACTGGTGCTTCCACTGTCCCCCCGCTGCCAACACTGGTGTTTCCACTGTCCCCCCGCTGCCAACACTGGTGCTTTCACTGTCCCCCCGCTGCCAACACTGGTGCTTCCACTACCCCCCCTACCAACACTAGTGCTTCCACTGCCTCTCGCTACCAACATCGGTGCTTCCAATCCCCACCGCTACCAACACTGGTGATTCCACTGCCTCCCGCTACCTACATCGGTGCTTCCATTCACCCCCGCTACCAACACTGGTGCTTCCACTGCCCCCCAGCTACCAACACTGGTGCTTCCACTGCCTCCCGCTACCAACACTGGTGCTTCCACTGTCTCCCGCTACCAACATTGGTGCTTCCACTGCCTCCCGCTACCAACACTGGTGCTTCCACTGCCTCCCGCTACCAACATCGGTGCTTCCATTCACCCCCGCTACCAACACTGGTGCTTCCACTGCCCCCCAGCTACCAACACTGGTGCTTCCACTGCCCCCCAGCTACCAACACTGGTGCTTCCACTGCCCCCCAGCTACCAACACTGGTGCTTCCACTGCCCCCCAGCTACCAACACTGGTGCTTCCACTGCCTCCCGCTACCAACATTGGTGCTTCCACTGCCTCCCGCTACCAACACTGGTGCTTCCACTGTCTCCCGCTAGAAACATCGGTGCTTCCACTGCCCCCCGCTACCAACACTGGTGCTTCCACTGCCTCCCGCTACCAACACTGGTGCTTCCACTGCCTCCCGCTACCAACATTGGTGCTTCCACTGCCCCCCGCTACCAACACTGGTGCTTCCACTGTCTCCCGCTAGCAACATCGGTGCTTCCACTGCCCCCCGCTACCAACATTGGTGCTTCCACTGCCTCCCGCTACCAACACTGGTGCTTCCACTGCCTCCCGCTACCAACACGGTGCTTCCACTGCCTCCCGCTACCAACACTGGTGCTTCCACTGCCTCCCGCTAGCAACATCGGTGCTTCCACTGCCCCCCGCTACCAACACTTGTGCTTCCACTGTCTCCCGCTAGCAACATCGGTGCTTCCACTGCCTCCCGCTACCAACACTGGTGCTTCCACTGCCTCCCGCTACCAACATTGGTGCTTCCACTGCCTCCCGCTACCAACACTGGTGCTTCCACTGCCTCCCGCTACCAACATTGGTGCTTCCACTGCCTCCCGCTACCAACACTGGTGTTTCCACTGTCTCCCGCTAGCAACATCGGTGCTTCCACTGCCCCCCGCTACCAACACTGGTGCTTCCACTGCCTCCCGCTACCAACATCGGTGCTTCCACTGCCTCCCGCTACCAACACTGGTGCTTCCACTGCCTCCCGCTACCAACATTGGTGCTTCCACTGCCTCCCGCTACCAACACTGGTGTTTCCACTGTCTCCCGCTACCAACATTGGTGCTTCCACTGCCCCCCGCTACCAACACTGGTGCTTCCACTGTCTCCCGCTAGCAACATCGGTGCTTCCACTGCCTCCCGCTACCAACACTGGTGCTTCCACTGCCTCCCGCTACCAACATTGGTGCTTCCACTGCCTCCCGCTACCAACACTGGTGCTTCCACTGTCTCCCGCTAGCAACATCGGTGCTTCCATTGCCTCCCGCTACCAACACTGGTGCTTCCACTGCCTCCCGCTACCAACATTGGTGCTTCCACTGCCTCCCGCTACCAACACTGGTGCTTCCACTGTCTCCCGCTAGCAACATCGGTGCTTCCACTGCCCCCCGCTACCAACATTGGTGCATCCACTGCCCCCCCGCAACCAACATTGGTTCATCCACTTTAATACACTCGGCCATGGTACTATGTTAACATCAACTTTAAACATCCACATTAATGATGTTTAACTATTACTGATCAAGACCTGCAGACTGCTCCTTCAGTTCTACTCTCATAGGTTAGGCTACCTAGAATATACGAAGGCTAGGCGTCCATTCTAGATAAATATTTATCTGGTATTCACTCATACGGTTCTTACTCATCTGTACTTCCGTTATGATGAGGTGTTCTTCTCAAGCACTGAATGGCGCGCCAAAACATATAGTTGCAGGGGTCGAGTCACAGCTCCTGACACCGCCTCTTCGTTGGTCGCTACTAGTTCCACTCTCTCCCGGCTCCAAGAACCCTATCGTACCTTTTCTTATAGCTGTGTATGGACACCACCTCTACAGCTTCACTCTCCGTGTGTCACTCAGCTATAGTTTTGTTGAAAATGGTATAAAATACCGACAAGTGGAATATTAAGACACATGTGCAACAGTTGGGTATCTTTATTAATGAAACGTTTCGCCTACACAGTAGACTTCTTCAGTCAGATACAGGGGCAGCAGGTGTACTAGTGAAATAAAGATGATGTAATCAGTTTATCAACCTTAGAGAAAAAGTATTTAAGGTGGTCAGTCCCTCAGTCTGGAGAAGAGTTCAACTCCATGGAGCTGAACTCTTCTCCAGACTGACGACTGACCACTGATGCATCATCTTTATTCCATTACTACTGCTCCCTTTGTATTTGACTGAAGAAGCCTACTGCACTGTATGGGCAAAATGTTTCATCAATAAAGATACCCAAGTGTTGCACATGTATTAATCTGCTCTAGTAGTTAGCCTTCCTCCCCCCCCCCCCTCACCTGGTGTTATATTTCAACCTCACTCGCCCAAAATTGGTCATACAAGTGAGCCACACTGAAAACCACGCCGAACATAAGATCCTTAAGGAAATATGACCAAGGATATCTTTGTAGCATATACCCGTCTATAAGAAGACCCGCCTTGATGCACTTAAGGGACTCTAAATCCACGTGAGGGACTCAGAATCCAAGTGAGGGACTCTTAATCCAAGGAATTTCAACAGTTTTCCTCTTAGATCAGCCCTGATTACGTCCTGTCTCCAAGACGATGTTCAATGTTCAATCCTTCACTATGAATATAAGTCTAGCTTGTACGTTTTGTGTGTGCGGATGATTGTGTTGCTAGTAGACAGCAAATGTTTTATTAAGAATGTTTAATAATTTCTCAACACTTCAGAGTGTATATAATGTTAGCAGTGGTGTATCATCACTGTTGCATCACTGCCAATACCATATATATAACCCCGTCCTCCTCCTCCCCCCCCAAAAAAAAAAAAATATTAAATAAGATTTAATGCATCAGTCTCCTATTCTATG
>NC_069479.1:15197124-15299624 GCF_026875155.1 Cherax quadricarinatus | reverse complement strand
TATATATTTATATATAATTATATATATATATATATATATATATATATATATATATATATATATAATGTGTGTGTGTGTGTTTACACTTTCTCTTCCTCTTGCTTCTTTTCGTGGTTCGTATTTTGTGTTATCCTCCTTATCCTTATATCCATCCTCCTTCACCTCTCTCTCTTCCTTCTGCTTCTGTACATTTTGTTTTTAATTTCTGCCATGGCATTAGTTGTGTTGAGGCTGAGGTGAGGACGCAGGTGAAGGTGGGTTGGTCAGGCAGGCGTGACCTGGCACACAGGAGCTGTGACTTTGTCTCAACCACGTCCCCTATACACAAAGGTCTTAGCAGCAGATGGCAGCACCCAGCAGCACTGCTGCAAGCAACAAGCTCCCAGGGTGTGGCTTGAAGGAGCACTCTAAGGAGAAACAGAAGAGGAGTAGGAGGAGGAGGTAGAAGAGAAGTAGCCCTTTCAGTGTGTGACTTGAAAGAATGAATGATGAAGACAAAAGAGTAGCACTTTGCTAAAAGAGGGAGATAGCGTAGTCAAGGATGTGTGATGAATAAGATAGTATTGGTAGGTGTAAGATATGTGAATGACGTGTTTATGTGTGCAGTCCAATGTTCCGCACATGCGCAGATGTAGTGGGATAGCGTATGACGTCACTGGGTTGGAATGCCTTGACTGTGAAGTATGAGTGGTAGTGTGTGAGGCAGTAGTATGGTGGTGTGAGTGTGTGAGGCAGTAGTATGGTGGTGTGAGTGTGTGAGGCAGTAGTATGGTGGTGTGTGTGTGTGAGGCAGTAGTATGGTGGTGTGAGTGTGTCAGGCAGTAGTATGGTGGTGTGAGTGTGTGAGGCAGTAGTATGGTGGTGTGGGTGTGAGACAGTAGTATGGTGGTGTGAGGCAGTAGTATGGTGGAGTGTGAGACAGTAGTATGGTGGTGTGAGTGTGTGAGGCAGTATATGTGGTGGTGTGAGTGTGTGAGGCAGTATATGGTGGTGTGTGTGTGTGAGGCAGTAGTATGGTGGTGTGAGTGTGTGAGGCAGTAGTATGGTGGTGTGAGTGTGTGAGGCAGTAGTATGGTGGTGTGTGTGTGTGTGAGGCAGTAGTATGGTAGTGTGTGTGTGTGAGGCAGTAATATGGTGGTGGGTGTGTGTGAGGCAGTAGTATGGTGGTGTGTGTGAGGCAGTAGTATGGTGATGTGAGTGTGAGGCAGTAGTATGGTGGTGTGAGTGTGTGAGGCAGTAGTATGGGGGTGTGAGTGTGTGAGACAGTTGTATGGTGTTGTGTGTGTGTGAGGCAGTAGTATGGTAGTGTGTGTGTGTGAGGCAGTAGTATGGTGGTGTGAGTGTGCGAGGCAGTAGTATGGTGGTGTGAGTGTGTGAGGCAGTAGTATGGTGTGTGTCTGTGTGTGAGGCAGTAGTATGGTGGTGTGTGTGTGTGAGGCAGTAGTATGGTGGTGTGTGTGAGAGGCAGTAGTATGGTGGTGTGAGTGTGTGAGGCAGTAGTATGGTGGTGTGAGTGTGTGAGACAGTAGTATGGGTGGTGTGAGGCAGTAGTATGGTGGTGTGAGTGTGTGAGACAGTAGTATGGGTGTGTGAGTGTGTGAGGCAGTAGTATGGTGGTGTGTGTGTGTGTGTGTGAGACTAGTATGGTGGTGTGAGTGTGAGACAGTAGTATGGGTGGTGTGAGTGTGAGACAGTAGTATGGGTGGTGTGAGTGTGTGAGACAGTAATATGGGTGGTGTGAGTGTGTGAGACAGTAGTATGGGTGGTGTGAGTGTGTGAGGCAGTAGTATGGTGGTGTGAGTGTGTGAGATAGTAGAATGGTGGTGTGAGTGTGTGAGACAGTAGTATGGGTGGTGTGAATGTGAATGTGAGGCAGTAGTATGGTGGTGTGTGAGGCAGTAGTATGGTGGTGTGAGTGTGTGAGGCAGTAGTATGGTGGTGTGAGTGTGTGAGGCAGTAGTATGGTGGCGTGAGTGTGAATGTGAGGCAGTAGTATGGTGGTGTGAGTGTGTGAGGCAGTAGTATGGTGGTGTGAGTGTGTGAGGCAGTAGTATGGTGGTATGAGTGTGAATGTGAGGCAGTAGTATGGTGATGTGTGAGGCAGTAGTATGGTGGTGTGTGAGGCAGTAATATGGTGGTGTGAGCGTTGTGAGGCAGTAGTATTGTGGTGTGAGCGTGTGAGGCAGTAGTATGGTGGTGTGAGTGTGAATGTGAGGCAGTAGTATGGTGGTGTGAGTGTGAATGTGAGGCAGTAATATGGGTGGTATGAGTATGGCACAGTGCCACTCAACATTGGGGTGACGTACTGTCGCCCCTCCCTCACTACCTTCCATGCACCCTCCATCACCGTCTCCCTCTACTACCCTAGCTTTTACTCCCACTGTCTAATTATCATATAGAATAGTGTAGCAGCACACTGCTAATATATCCAGTTTTATTAAATATTTTGTTTATTACCCTGCCCGTCCATCATCCTGCCGTCCATTACCCTGCAGGTCCATCATCCTGCCGTCCATTACCCTGCCCGTCCATCATCCTGCCGTCCATTACCCTGCCCGTCCATCATCCTGCCGTCCATTACCCTGCCCGTCCATCATCCTGCCGTCCATTACCCTGCCCGTCCATCATCCTGCCGTCCATTACCCTGCCCGTCCATCATCCTGCCGTCCATTACCCTGCAGGTCCATTACCCTGCCCGTCCATCATCCTGCCGTCCATTACCCTGCAGGTCCATTACCCTGCCCGTTCCATCATCCTGCCGTCCCATTACCCTGCAGTCCATTACCCTGCAGGTCCATTACCCTGCCCGTCCATCATCCTGCCGTCCATTACCCTGCAGTCCATTACCCTGCAGGTCCATTACCCTGCCCGTCCATCATCCTGCCGTCCATTACCCTGCAGGTCCATTACCCTGCAGGTCCATTACCCTGCCCGTCCATCATCCTGCCGTCCATTACCCTGCAGGTCCATTACCCTGCAGGTCCATTACCCTGCCCGTTCCATTACCCTGTCCGTCCATTACCCTGCAGGTCCATTACCCTGCCCGTCCATCATCCTGCCGTCCATTACCCTGCAGGTCCATTACCCTGCAGGTCCATTACCCTGCCCGTTCCATTACCCTGCCCGTCCATTACCCTGCCCGTTCCATTACCCTGCCCGTCCATCACCTTGCTGTCCATTACCCTGCCCGTCCATTACCCTGCCGTCCATCACCCTGCCCGTCAATCACCCTGCCCGTCTATTACCCTGCCGTCCATTACCCTGCCGTACATTACCCTGCCGTCCACCATCCTGCCGTCCATTACCCTGCCCGTCCATTACCCTGCCTGTTCCATTACTCTGCCCGTCCATCACCCTGCCCGTCCATCACCCTGCCCGTTCCATTACCCTGCCCGTCCATCACCTTGCCGTCCATCACCCTGCCCGTCCATCACCTTGCCCGTCCATCACCCTGCCCGTTCCATTACCCTGTCCGTTCCATTACCCTGCACGTCCATCACCTTGCCGTTCATTACCGTGCCCGTCCATCACCCTGCCCGTCCATCACCCTGCCCGTTCCATTACCATGCCCGTTCTATCACCCTGCCCGTCCATCACCTTGCCGTCCATCACCCTGCCAGCCCATCACCCTGCCCGTCCATCACCCTGCCCATCCATCACCCTGCCCGTTCCATTACCCTGCCCGTCCATCACCCTGCCCGTCCATTACCCTGCCCGTCCATCACCCTGCCCGTCCATTACCCTGTCCGTCCATCACCTTCCTGTCCATTACCCTGCCCGTCCATCACTTTGTCCGTCCATCACCATGCCCGTCCATTACCCTGCCCGTCTATCACCCTGCCCATTCCATTACCCTGCCCGTCCATCACCCTGCCCGTTCCATTACCCTGCCCGTCTATCACCTTCCCGTTCCATTACCTTGCCCGTCTATCACCTTGCCGTCCATCACCCTGCCCGTCCATCACCCTGCCCGTCCATTACCTTGCCCGTCTATCACCTTGCCGTTCATCACCCTGCCCGTCCATTACCTTGCTGTCCATCACCCTGCCCGTTCCATTACCCTGCCCGTCCATCATCCTGCCCGTCCATTACCCTGCCTGTCCATTACCCTGCCCGTCCATTACCCTGCCCGTTCCATTACCCTGCCCGTCCATTACCCTGCCCGTCCATTAGCCTGCCCGTTCCATTACCCTGCCCGTTCCATTACCCTGCCTGTCCATTACTCTGCCCGTTCCATACCCTGCCCGTTCCATTACCCTGCCCGTTCCATCACCCTGCCGTCCATTACCCTGCCCGTTAAATTACCCTGCCCGTTCCATCACCCTGCCGTCCATCACCCTGCCCTTTCCATTACCCTGCCCGTTCCATCACCCTGCCGTCCATTTCCCTGCCCGTCCATCCCCCTGCCCGTCCATCACCCTGCCGTCCATAACCCTGCCGTCCATCACCCTGCCGTCCATCACCCTGCCGTCCGTCACCCTGCCGTCCATTACCCTGCCTGTCCATTACCCTGCCCGTTCCACTAACCCTGCCCGTTCCATTACCGTGCCCGTTCCATCACCCTGCCGCCCATTACCCTGCCGTCCATCACCCTGCCGCCCATTACCCTGCCGTCCATCACCCTGCCCGTTAAATTACCCTGCCCGTTCCATCACCCTGCCGTCCATCACCCTGCCCTTTCCATTACCCTGCCCGTTCCATCACCCTGCCGTCCATTACCCTGCCCGTCCATCACCCTGCCCGTCCATCACCCTGCCATCCATCACCCTGCCGTCCATAACCCTGCCGTCCATCACCCTGCCGTCCATTACCCTGCCGTCCATCACCCTGCCCGTTAAATTACCCTGCCCGTTCCATCACCCTGCCGTCCATCACCCTGCCCTTTCCATTACCCTGCCCGTTGCACCACCCTGCCGTCCATTACCCTGCCCGTCCATCACCCTGCCCGTCCATTACCCTGCCCGTCCATCACATTGCTGTCCATTACCCTGTCCGTCCATCACTTTGTCCGTCCATCACCATGCCCGTCCATTACCCTGCCCGTCTATCACCCTGCCCGTTCCATTACCCTGCCCGTCCATCACCCTGCCGTCCATCGCCCTGCCCGTCCATCACCTTGCCGTCCATTACCCTGCCCGTCCATCACCCTGCCCGTCTATCACCCTGCCCGTTCCATTACCCTGCCCGTCTATCACCCTTCCCGTTCCATTACCTTGCCCGTCTATCACCTTGCCGTCCATCACCCTGCCCGTCTATTACCTTGCCCGTCTATCACCTTGCCGTCCATCACCCTGCCCGTCCATTACCTTGCTGTCCATCACCCTGCCCGTTCCATTACCCTGCCCGTCCATCATCCTGCCCGTCCATTATCCTGCCCGTCCATTACCCTGCCCGTTCCATTACCCTTCCCGTCCATTACCCTGCCCGTTCCATTACCCTGCCCGTCCATTACCCTGCCCGTCCATTAGCCTGCCCGTTCCATTACCCTGCCCGTTCCATTACCCTGCCTGTCCATTACCCTGCCCGTTCCATTACCCTGCCCGCTCCATTACCCTGCCCGTTCCATCACCCTGCCGTCCATTACCCTGCCGTCCATCACCCTGCCCGTTAAATTACCCTGCCCGTTCCATCACCCTGCCGTCCATCACCCTGCCCTTTCCATTACCCTGCCCGTTCCATCACCCTGCCGTCCATTTACCCTGCCCGTATATCACCCTGCCCGTCCATCACCCTGCCATCCATCACCCTGCCGTCCATAACCCTGCCGTCCATAACCCTGCCGTCCATCACCTTGCCGTCCATTACCCTGCCCGTTCCATCCCCTGCCGTCCATTACCCTGCCCGTCCATCACCCCGCCGTCCATCACCCTGCCGCCCATCACCGTGCCGTCCATCACCCTGCCGTCCATCACCCTGCCGTCCATCACCCCGCCGTCCATCACCCTGCCGTCCATCACCCCGCCGTCCATCACCCTGCCGTCCATCACCCCGCCGTCCATCACCCTGCCGTCCATCACCCCGCCGTCCATCACCCTGTCGTCCTTTACCCTGCCCGTTCCATCACCCTGCCGTCCATTACCCTGCCCGTCCATCACCCTGCCCGTCCATCACCCTGCCGTCCATCACCCTGCCGTCCATCACCCTGCCGTCCATCACTCCGCCGTCCATCACCCTGCCGTCCATCACCCTGCCGTCCATCACCCCGCCGTCCATCACCCTGCCGTCCATCACCCTGCCGTCCATCACCCTGCCGTCCATCACCCTGCCGTCCATTACCCTGCCGTCCATCACCCTGCCGTCCATCACCCTGCCGTCTATCACCCTGCCGTCCATCACCCTGCCGTCCATCACCCCGCCGTCCATCACCCTGCCGTCCATCACCCTGCCGTCCATTACCCTGCCGTCCATCACCCTGCCGTCCATCACCCTGCCGTCCACCCCGCCGTCCATCACCCTGCCGTCCACACTGCCGTCCATCACCCTGCCGTCCATCACCCTGCCGTCCATCACCCTGCCGTCCATTACCCTGCCGTCCATCACCCTGCCGTCCATCACCCTGCCGTCCATTACCCTGCCGTCCATCACCCTGCCGTCCATCACCCTGCCGTCCATCACCCTGCCGTCCATCACCCTGCCGCCCATCACCCTGCCGTCCATCACCCTGCCGTCCATCACCCCGCCATCCATCACCCTGCCGTCCATTACCCTTCCGTCCATCACCCTGCCGTCCATCACCCTGCCGTCCATCACCCTGCCATCCATCACCCTGCCGTCCATCACCCTGCCGTCCATCACCCTGCCATCCATCACCCTGCCGTCCATCACCCTGCCGTCCATCACCCTGCCATCCATCACCCTGCCGTCCATCACCCTGCCGTCCATCACCCTGCATCCATCACCCTGCCGTCCATCACCCTGCCGTCCATCACCCTGCCGTCCATCACCCTGCCGTCCATCACCCTGCCATCCATCACCCTGCCGTCCATCACCCTGCCGTCCATCACCCTGCCGTCCATCACCCTGCCGTCCATCACCCTGCCGTCCATCACCCTGCCGTCCATCACCCTGCCGTCCATCACCCTGCCATCCATCACCCTGCCGTCCATCACCCTGCCGTCCATCACCCTGCCGTCCATCACCCTGCGTCCATCACCCCTGCCATCCATCACCCTGCCGTCCATCACCCTGCCGTCCATCACCCTGCCATCCATCACCCTGCCGTCCATCACCCTGCCGTCCATCACCCTGCCGTCCATCACCTGCCGTCCATCCCCCCTGCCGTCCATCACCCTGCCGTCCATCACCCTGCCGTCCATCACCCTGCCGTCCATCACCTGCCATCCATCACCCTGCCGTCCATCACCCTGCCGTCCATCACCCTGCCGTCCATCACCCTGCCGTCCATCACCCTGGCGTCCATCACCCTGCCGTCCATCACCCTGCCATCCATCACCCTGCCGTCCATCACCCTGCCGTCCATCACCCTGCCGTCCATCACCCTGCCGTCCATCACCCTGCCGTCCATCACCCTGCTCGTGCCCCTCGTCACTGTCTCACACATGTCAGTATTTACTTATCTTCAGTATTATTATAATTTTCATAAGAAGCGCTGAACCTGTATCAATAGCTATTCACTAGCGTCATGACATCTCTTTTGAAGTGTCTTATATCAGTAACGCTCTGGTGTTAGTGGCTTATATGCTCTTTGGCCCCATCGTACCTTGTATTGAAACTGTGGATGATGTTTACTTTAGTGCTTTTATACTCAAGCATTTTATATATCGTAATTATATCTCCCCTAGTCATAGTCTTCTAAGGTACTGAGATTTAGTTTCTTTAGTCTTACCTTCTGGTCCAGTTCTCTCACCTCCGGAACTAATCTTGGATCTTGTCGAGTTTGTGAACTCATCTGCCAGGTGTCATATTTTATTTTAATTAGAGGTAAGTGCTCAACCCCCAACCGATATTAATATTAAATCGATAAGAATATTAAAAGTAAACAATACTTATAATTTGATAAGTCACATGTGAAACACTTAGGTGTCCTTCTTGATGAAATGTTTCGCCCGCACATCAGTCTTCGTCAGTCAGATATAGAGGTAATTACAGTACTGGAGACAATAAAAAGTGTAGTGGTGCTTTGAGATAATCAGTCCTCCAGTACTGAAGTTGGTCTTAGTCTAAAGCAGAGGCATGTAGCCAGACTTCTATACTGGAACCAGAAGTGAGGTTTAGTAGCTTGGAGACGTCTGAATGTGTTTGCCAATGATTCGTAGCATTTACTTGTCTGTGTCTACGTTAAGTATAGTAATGGTGGTCTTCCCTGTCACTTGGAGATCCTTCTGGCTACCTCTGTCCTAAACGGTCTCATTTATTTAGTATCACTTAGTCTTATTTCCGTTAGAGCGCTTCTTGTACCTCTGCTGATGGATATCTTCCAGAGAGGTGTCTTACTGCTGGTGTAAGTTTATTCAGGTATACACAAATACAGTTACATAGATTATCATACATAGCAGCATATGTGTAGAGAACCTGGGATAACCCAAAAAGTCAGACACAGTGACTTATTTTCTTTGGAAAATTTGAGCCGTATTTCTCTTTCTCGAATCAAACTTAGATTGTCTTCCATTTCCAAGATGTTTGATCTTTAGAGGTTTAGCGTTTCCCATAAATAATAATAATAATAATAATATGGTTGGGTACTCTGTTAAAGGTGGAGGGAACTGAAATTGAATAACATGCTGCATGGCAGTAAAGTGGGGAATCAACGTGTGTTTGCTGAACCATTGCACAAGAAGACTTTTTATGTATATAAAAGAGTAATAAGACACCCTTTGCTGATAGAATCACCATGGGAGTCTGACTGGTCAGAGACCGAGCCGCAATTAGCGGAGGGAGGATCCATCCTCCACCACTTCTTCCCCTGGATAACCCACACAAGTATAACACTTTGAGACACAATACCTTGTGAGTGCTTGTCTATCAAGAGCACCTTAGAAGGTGGTAGCTGCGCCTTAATGCACCTCAAGGTGATGTACCACTGTGATGGAGTGTTTGTCTGGTCACACCGCCTGTCTCGCCTAGCTCACGGTACCTGCCTTCAGATTCTGGATAGCCAATTTAAGAGTTAGAGAGAATGTGGCATTAGTCTCCGTGCTGCAGTGACTGCTGCTGCTATCATCTGTTTGGTAGCTAGTGACTGTTGCTACCACCTGTTTGGTAGCTAGTGACTGTGTTGCAGTGACTGTTGCTACCACCTGTTTGGTAGCTAGTGACTGTGTTGCAGTGACTGTTGCTACCACCTGTTTGGTAGCTAGTGACTGTGTTGCAGTGACTGTTGCTACCACCTGTTTGGTAGCTAGTGACTGTGTTGCAGTGACTTGCTACCACCTTTTTGGTAGCTAGTGACTGTTGCTACCACCTGTTTGGTAGCTAGTGACTGTGTTGCAGTGACTGTTGCTACCACCTGTTTGGTAGTTAGTGACTGTGTTGCAGTAACTGTTGCTTCCACCTGTTTGGTAGCTAGTGACTGTGTTGCAGTAACTGTTGCTTCCACCTGTTTGGTAGCTAGTGACTGTGTTGCAGTGACTGTTGCTTCCACCTGTTTGGTAGCTAGTGACTGTGTTGCAGTGACTGTTGCTTCCACCTGTTTGGTAGCTAGTGACTGTTGCTTCCACCTTTTTGGTAGCTAGTGACTGTGTTTTCAGTGACTGTTGCTAACCACCTGTTTTGGTAGCTAGTGACTGTGTTGCAGTGACTGTTGCTTCCACCTGTTTGGTAGCTAGTGACTGCTGCTTCCACCTGTTTGGTAGCTAGTGACTGTGTTGCAGTGACTGTTGCTTCCACCTGTTTGGTAGCTAGTGACTGTGTTGCAGTGACTGTTGCTTCCACCTGTTTGGTAGCTAGTGACTGTTGCTTCCACCTGTTTGGTAGCTAGTGACTGTTGCTTCCACCTGTTTGGTAGCTAGTGACTGTTGCTACCACCTGTTTGGTAGCTAGTGACTGTGTTGCAGTGACTGTTGCTACCACCTGTTTGGTAGCTAGTGACTGTTGCTATCACCTGTTTGGTAGCTATTGACTGTTGCTAAACCACCTGTTTTGGTAGCTAGTGACTGTTGCTACCAACCTGTTTGGTAGCTAGTGGGCAGTTGCTACCACCTGTTTGGTAGCTAGTGACTGTTGCTACCAACTGTTTGGTAGCTAGTGACTGTGTTGCAGTGACTGTTGCTACCACCTGTTTGGTAGCTAGTGACTGTTGCTACCACCTGTTTGGTAGCTAGTGACTGTTGCTACCACCTGTTTGGTAGCTAGTGACTGTGTTGCAGTGACTGTTGCTACCTCCTGTTTGGTAGCTAGTGACTGTTGCTACCACCTGTTTGGTAGCTAGTGACTGTTGCTACCACCTGTTTGGTAGCTAGTGACTGTGTTGCAGTGACTGTTGCTATCACCTGTTTGGTAGCTAGTGACTGTGTTGCAGTGACTGTTGCTTCCACCTGTTTGGTAGCTAGTGACTGTGTTGCAGTGACTGTTGCTTCCACCTGTTTGGTAGCTAATGACTGTGTTGCAGTGACTGTTGCTTCCACCTGTTTGGTAGCTAGTGACTGTTGCTTCCACCTGTTTGGTAGCTAGTGACTGTGTTGCAGTGACTGTTGCTACCACCTGTTTGGTAGCTAGTGACTGTTGCTACCACCTGTTTGGTAGCTAGTGACTTGCCACCACCTGTTTGGTAGCTAGTGACTTGCTACCACCTGTTTGGTAGCTAGTGACTGTTGCCACCGCCTGTTTGGTAGCTAGTGACTGTTGCTACCATCTGTTTGGTAGCTAGTGACTGTTGCTATCACCTGTTTGGTAGCTAGTGACTGTTGCTACCACCTGTTTGGTAGCTAGTGACTGTTGCTACCACCTGTTTGGTAGCTAGTGACAATGCTACCACCTGTTTGGTAGCTAGTGACTGTTGCTACCACCTGTTTGGTAGCTAGTGACTGTTGCTACCACCTGTTTGGTATTTAGTGACTGTTACCATCTGTTTGGTAGCTATTGACTGTGTTGCAGTGACTGTTGCTACCACCTGTTTGGTAGCTTAGTGGCTGTGTTGCAGTGACTGTTGCTGCTACCTGTTTGGTAGCTAGTGACTGTTGCTAACCATCTGTTTGGTAGCTAGTGACTGTTGCTACCACCTGTTTGGTAGCTAGTGACTGTTGTTATCATCTGTTTGGTAGCTAGTGACTGTTGCTACCATCTGTTTGGTAGCTAGTGACTGTTGCTACCATCTGTTTGGTAGCTAGTGACTGTTGCTACCACCTGTTTGGTAGCTAGTGACAGTTGCTACCACCTGTTTTGGTAGCTAGTGACTGTTTGTTACCATCTGTTTGGTAGCTAGTGACTGTTGCTACCATCTGTTTGGTAGCTAGTGACTGTTACAGATGACCGTCGGTGAATTCACCAATGAGGGATTTTGAACACAATTAGATACAGTTTGATACCATGGAAGTCATTCTCTCTCTCCCCGAGGGCAGGTTGTAAGCAAGCGGTCATGACCACCTGCTTCTATGCTTCTGTATCGTATTGATAAAGCCACTGGTGGGCGAAACGTCTACAGAGTAAATATACCAGGATGTTGCACATGTATAATTTATCATCATGTCGGTATTGTGCACTATTTAACCTAACGTAAGCTAACCCAACCTAACTTAACGTAACCTAAGTAGACGTAAAATAAAGAAAATACTTCTAAGGTTAATGTAACGTTAATAAATTGACGTTGGGAATCACGTCTATAAATTATGGCAGTAAAATAAGGATGAAGTTTTATTACTCAGTGTATATACACTGTGTGTTGACCTTGATGTTTCTTCTAGGAATTATAGTATCCTTGTTAGGTAGTGCACAGGTAACATACAGCCTTAATAATCCTCGGGTAGCTGATAGTCTTTAAACGCAGTGAAGCAGTCAACAGGTGAGGATAGATTGTACACACATATATATATATAAAGTGGAGAGGCACTCTGGTCACCCTGGCTTGAGGATAATTAGCATGTTGGTTTGGCTATCACTGGAGGATGGTTGGTGGACCCTGGGTGAGAGGCTGTCTTGTGTTCATGTTCTGTGTCCTCCTTCACCAACACTTTGTTCTTTACTGCGGCAAGAACATCTATCATAATATGGTGAACCTGGGGGATATTACCAGTATATGTTGATGGTTACGGTGGCGGTGGTGATTGGTAGGCATGGTGGTTGATGTAGTGGTTGTGGTAGTAATGAGTTTGTGGTTGTTGTTACGGTGTTATGGTTGATGTTATTGTTGATGTAGGGCAGAGGTGGGGAACCTGCGGTCTTCGAAATGAATTATTCTTCTTGAAGTTATATACTAATTAACTTTTTACAAAATAACCGACATTTTACAGTATAATCAAAATTTCTTGAATGCGGCCTTATTAGATTACAGGTAACTTTAATGCGGCCTTCCAGCATTAAAAAGATTCCCGAGCCCTGGTGTAGGGGATGATGGAGTGTGTTGTATTGCGTATGTTTGCCAGCAGTAAAGGTTGTTTGGACCGCGTCGTCTCTCCTGGGTGTTCAGCCTCGTGATCCC
Organism: Cherax quadricarinatus; assembly: GCF_026875155.1. Classification (NCBI taxonomy): domain Eukaryota; kingdom Metazoa; phylum Arthropoda; class Malacostraca; order Decapoda; family Parastacidae; genus Cherax; species Cherax quadricarinatus. Next base: position 15,287,032 of record NC_069479.1, on the reverse strand, counting down.
TTACGTTGTTCTCTCTCAGGCCCTTTGATCGTTGTCTGCCTTAAATTGTTTCCTGGTGCTGTGTTATTAATTACCAATGTGTATCAGAGACACAGAAATAGAGTAAACGTTTTATACTACGTCGTTTCGCTCGCTGTGGAGCTCCCAAGTTCCTTGAGTTCTGTAGCACTCACTCCGTCTTGTAGCACATTACAGGGACTGTAGCACTCACTCCGTCTTGTAGCACATTACAGGGACTGTAGCACTCACTTCCTAGAGGCTCATATTCTGTTTGTAGAGGAAACATTAAGCGACGTTTCGGTCCATCCTGAACTATTATCAAGTGTTATGTTGAAAATAGTATAAAATACCGACATGTTGAAGATAAGACACATGTGCAGCAGTTGGGTATGTTTATCGCTGAAACGTTCCGCTTACACAGTAGGCTTTGTATCTGACTGAAGAAGCCTACTGTGTAGGCGAAACGTTTCATCAGAAAAGATGCCCAACTGTTGCACATGTGTCTTAACAGTTATCAGGTGGATGGTAGCCAGGCAGGATTGACATGTTAGGAGGCAGATTGTGTGCGTGAGCAACCTCCACACTGGTTCTTTACTCGCTCTTTATTCAACACCTCTTGGTAACTCTGCTATCACTTAACACACACAATCTCTTATATATATATATATATATATATATATATATATATATATATATATATATATATATATATATATATATGTTAACATTTAAGGAGAATACAATTTCTGGTGTGTTTTTGAAGCTGCCTCTTTTGCTGTGTTTTTGTTTTGTGAGTTGAACAATAAAAATGTTGTTGTTGTGTTGAGTGACTCCTGGTATGCTCGTTATCTTTGTTAAGGGTCATTATCCACACCCTCACTAGGAGGCCACTTTGTATATGTTCTCAGGAGTATATACAGCTTTTTCGTTATATATACGCATTTACAACTTAATTTAATCTACGTAAGGGATTACGTTTTTTTTTTTAAGTGGGATGGATCTGTGAAGGACCTGCCTAGTATGGGCTAACAGGCTTGCTGCAATGTGCCTCTTTTCTTATGTTCTTGTAAGAAAGGACGAGGAGCACTGTAGCAGGCCTACTGGCCCATACTAGGGAGGTCCTCAAACCCAAACCCACTATTTGTCCAACCCATTTTCAATGTTTTGATAACCCTATTTGCAAGTCCCACTTAAATCCACCACCTCTCACTCATGTATTGTTTGAATACGAAAGCTCCGTCTCTTGAAGTACAAACATCGGTATTATTGCTCTTTGCTTTCATGGGGCCCAGTTATTCCTACTCTTAAAGCTGCGTATTGAGTTTGATTCTACTACGTCATCATCTAGTTTATTCGACTTGTTTACCACCCTGAGACTAAAATAAAGTTTGTCCTAACATTTCTGTGGCTCATCTGCTTCTTTAGCTTTCATCTGTGACTTTACGCTGCTGTGTGTGTGTGGTGCGAGAGTGTCAACAGCAAAAAGCTGTGCCGCTGTTTGCCACAGCTCGCAGAGACTACACTGGCAGCTGCAGCAGGAAAATAAGTGAGGACAGCTGTAAGATCAACTGTAGAGGAGGAGGAGGAGGAGAACTGGTAATAGCAAGAGCAGAAGAGGAGAAAGGCTAGTAAGAGCAATAGCAGAAGCCACTGTGATCACGAGGGCAAAAGAGAAGGATATTGTTTGCTTGATATTGTCAGAGTTTCTCTTGTAAACTATTATTATAAATATTTTCTTGAGCGATGTATAGCACAGCAGTAGCGAGAGAAGTATCAGTAGTAGTAGCACCAGTAGTAGTAGCACCAGTAGTAGTAGCACCAGTAGCAGTAGTAGTAGCACCAGTATCAGTAGTCGTAGCAGTAGTAGTACTAGGACCAGCAGCAGTACCAGGAGCAGCACCACGACTAGCAGCAGTAGTAGCACCAGGACCAGTAGCAGTAGTATTACTAGGATCGGCAGCAGTACCAGGACCAGCAGCAGTAGCAGCACCAGGACCAGCATCAGTAGTAGCACTAGGACCAGCAGCAGTAGCAACACCACGACTAACAGCAGTAGTAGCACCAGTAGCAGTAGCAGCACCAGGACCAGCATCAGTAGTAGCACTAGGACCAGCAGCAGTAGCAACACCACGACTAACAGCAGTAGTAGCACCAGTAGCAGTAGCAACACCAGGACCAGCATCAGTAGTAGCACTAGGACCAGCAGCAGTAGCAACACCACGACTAACAGCAGTAGTAGCACCAGGACCAGTAGCAGTAGCAGCACCAGCAACAGTAGTAGTACTAGAATCAGCAGCAGTAGCAGCACCAGGACCAGGACCAGCAGCAGTAGCACCAGGACCAGCAGCAGTAGCAGCACCAGGACCATTAGCAGCACCAGGACCAGCAGAAGTAGTAGTACTAGGATCAGCAGCAGTAGTAGTACTAGGATCAGCAGCAGCAGCACCAGGACCAGCAACAGTAGTAGTACTAGGATCAGCAGCAGCACCAGGACCAGTAGCAGCACCAGGACCAACAACAGCAGCAGCACCAGGATCAGCAGCAGTAGTAGTACCAGGACCAACAACAGCAGCAGCACCAGGATCAGCAGCAGTACCAGGACCAGCAGCAGTAGCAGCACCAGGACCAACAACAGCAGCAGCACCAGGATCAGCAGCAGCAGTAGTAGTAGTACTAGGATCAGCAGCAGCACCAGGACCAGCAGCAGTAGCAGCACCAGGATCAGCAGCCAGAGCAGTACTTCTCCTCCCGTCTCACACTTTGATAGTGCACTTTCCCAAGACACGAGAAAATATACTGTGTAAGAAAGTGGGATGAAAAACCTAGGTCTGGTAAGCCAGCACCTGCTTATACACTAGTATTGTAAGCCAGCACCTGCTTATCTACTAGCACTGTAAGCCAGCACCTGTTTATACACCACTGTAAGCCAGCACCTGTTTATACACCACTGTAAGCCAGCACCTGTTTATACACCACTGTAAGCCAGCACCTGTTTATACACCAGCATTGTAAGCCAACACCTGCTTATACACCAGCATTGTAAGCCAGCACGTGCTTATACACTAGTATTGTAAGCCAGCACCTGCTTATACACCAGCATTGTAAGCCAGCACCTGCTTATACACTAGTATTGTAAGCCAGCACCTGCTTATACACCAGCATTGTAAGCCAGCACCTGCTTATACACCAGCATTGTAAGCCAGCACCTGCTTATACACTAGTATTGTAAGCCAGCACCTGCTTATACACTAGTATTGTAAGCCAGCACCTACTTATACACTAGTATTGTAAGCCAGCACGTGCTTATACATCAGCATTGTAAGCCAGCACCTGCTTATACACTAGTATTGTAAGCCAGCACCTGCTTATACACCAGCATTGTAAGCCAGCACCTGCTTATACACACTAGCATTGTAAGCCAGCACCTGCTTAATCATTGTACGTATCATCACCACCAATCTGCGCACAGAAATCACTCCCTACGAAAGTAAAAGACTGGGCAGGCGATGCAAAATGCCTTTAATTAAAAGTAGGGGCGCCATTGGTACACTAAGAGAAAACACCATAAGTGTTCGGGGCCCAAGACTGTTCAACAGTCTCCCACCAAGCCTAAGGGGAATTACCAATAAACCCCTGGCTGCCTTCAAGAGAGCTGGACAGATACCTAAAGTCAGTGCCGGATCAGCCGGGCTGTGGTTTGTACGTTGGACTGCGTGCGGCCAGCAGTAACAGCCTGGTTGATCAGGCCCTGATCCACCGGGAGGCTTGGCCGTGGACCGAGCCGCGGGGGCGTTGATCCCCGAAATAACCTCCAGGCTGGCTCCAGTGACTCGTGTCACTGTACCTGGTTCTCACATCAATATTGTCTTGTATCTGGTTCTCGCATTACAAGCAGTCTGTTCCTATCCTCAGAATCAGTTCTTCTGAGTATCTTGTATATCGTAATCATATCTTCAGTGATTCTCCTTTTCAGGGATGTCAGGTTCAGATAGTTTGGCCTCTGCTGATGATCTCTAATCTCCTCTAATAGGACTAGTTTGGTTACAAACTTATGCATCTTTCCAGGTTTCTTAATATGGTACATCAGGTGAAGGGTCACACAGGTCCTGCACTGCATATGGTGACCCTAACTTTCTGTGGGTTCAAAGTCTTAAAAGGATTATCTGAGATTCCTGAAAGCTCGTCTGTTATTCCCATGGCATTGAAGAACATGGGGGTGGTATACTGCTTACCATAGAGCATGGTAGTGAAGAACGTGGGAGTGGCGTAATGTTTGAAGGGAACCATTATGGTGGGTATTACAGCTGTAATCAAGTTATCAACACTAATTTAACCGTTAAGGTGTTGTAATGGAAAGATTAGTCGCAACATTCCTCTTCATACGTAAATTACCATCCAAGCCTTTCAATATACACGGTTGCTGCATGCATGGCATGACGTGTTGGGAACAAGTATGAAGGCTAGAACGCAAGGTTAATGGGGTTTAAAGCCTATCGACTACATTAGGGTCAAGAACATAGGACATAATCTTTTCACTACTAGACAAGAGTACTTTAATCCATGAAACATGGATAAAAGTACACTCTGTGTGTATATACACTGAGAGAAATACACCTCTCAGTGTATATATCTTGAAGGTGCAGAAACAAGCCGTGTCAAGGTTTATTATGGTTTGGTAGAACTCTAAACAGAGAAATGTTAGGATAGTGAAAGTCTTGTGTTTCATCCACCTTGTCTGCAGGTGTTGTAACACTCAAGAGAGTACAGAGTAGACACTCTGTACTCTGGGGAAGCACTCAGTCCCCTAGGGTGATACAGCGCCTGGGGAATAGGGCATAGTGAGATTAGACCCTAGGAAGGGAAGGATAGATCGAAATCCTTAAACTGAGATCCCTGATAGAATACAGAGTAAGGGTGTCTTTTGGTGTCGTGTCCTGATCTCAGGTTAGTGTCAAGATGGTGAACAAAGAGGCACAATACCGTAACTGGAACAATACACACATAACCCGCACATAGGAGAAAGAAGCTTATGACGACGTGTCGGTCCGTCTTGGACTATTTATAAGTGGCATTTGTCATTAGTGCAGGACCGATCGAAACGTCGTCATGAGGTTTACTCTATCCTATGTGCGGGTTATTTGTGTAGTGTCATGGTAGGTATCAGTCACCCAAGAGGTGCTTTCCTCTTTTCATATGAGTGTGGAACGGAAGTCTGTTAAACGATTTGTACTCTTGCACGATTATTGTTTTGTCTTTCAGTCTCATGATCATCAACAGTACCTTCACCATTCTCCTTTGTATGGACTGATGAAGCCACTGTGTCGCGAAACGTTTCCCCTTTAAAGATACCCAGGTGTTGCACATGTGTCTTAATTGATCAACTTGTCGGTTCTGTGAACCATTCACCTACTTACCTTCATGTGTGTTTCTAAAGAGATCTTATTCCTGTACTGTTTCCCTTCCAGTTTAGGAAATCTATATTTGTCAAGAGTGCCAAGTATCATCACTGTGGCGATGATACTTGGCACTCTTGACAGATATAGAATTGATGTGCTTGTTCCAGCAGTCTGAAGATTGATGGTCTGAATGAACACATCGCATCCAGGCTGAGGGACTGATTACCTCAAACTCCTCCTCATATTCCACCGTTCTTCTTTGTGTTGGACTGAAGAAGCCACTGGCTGGTGAAGTGTTTCCTCAGTAAAGACTCTCAAATGTTGCATACTTGTCTCAGTCTTCAAAACTATTTTCATCACAAATTTATTGTCACCGAAATGTGGTCGCCATGAAGGATGTGGTCACCATAAAGGATGTGGTCGCCATGAAGGATGTTACCATGAAGGATGTGGTCACCATGAAGGATGTGGTCACCATTAAGGATGTGGTCACCATGAAGGATGTGGTCACCATGAAGAATGTCACCATGAAGAATGTGGTCACCATGAAGGATGTGGTCACCATTAAGGATGTGGTCACCATGAAGGATGTGGTCACCATGAAGGATGTGGTCACCATAAAGGATGTGGTCGCCATGAAGGATGTTACCATGAAGGATGTGGTCACCATGAAGGATGTGGTCACCATTAAGGATGTGGTCACCATGAAGGATGTGGTCACCATGAAGAATGGTCACCATGAAGGATGTGGTCACCATGAAGGATGTGGTCACCATTAAGGATGTGGTCACCATGAAGGATGTGGTCACCATGAAGAATGGTCACCATGAAGGATGTGGTCACCATGAAGGATGTGGTCACCATTAAGGATGTGGTCACCATGAAGAATGTGGTCACCATGAAGGATGTGGTTGTGAGACCTCTACCCACTCTACCGGAGGTATCCCAGCGAGTGAGCACGTCCCCTGTATATCCCAGTGCTTAACAAGCTAGGGAATAGCATATGAAGGTACAAATAAAAATGGGAACTATGGCTATAGTTTACTTAATAACAAAAAAGGGCTAGAATACAACATCTCCTGATGGAAATTACACAATATAAAAATTTTGACCAAAGAGCCCTTTTTAAACCGGGGGGAAGGTAGATTTTATAGTAAAAAGGGACTAGTTACTCACTCTTAATTCCCGACCCATGACCCGGGTTCCCAATGCGTGGTCAACAAACACACGCGGCTGTCCAGAGCTCTCGTTTCGACGGACCCGTCACCAACAACCTCCCTTGCCCCGCTTTTTCCCTGGGTTTTAAATCTTTAGTCAAAGAAACCCCCCTTCCCCAATGTTGTATGAAACCAGGGTTAACGACCGGACCCCTAGGCTGGGGCCCGCCCAAAAAACAAAAAAACCCCCAACGGGGGCGTGGCTACAGACCCTCCCAAAGGGAAAAATGTGGTGCCCAAATAATTGGCCCAAATTTGGGTTTCTCCCCCGAGACCTCACAAGCCCAGCGGGAACTACACACATCCCCCTTTCTCCCCCATTTTTAAAATATCTGAAACTGGGACAATTTGTCCTAGTTTTAAACTATTTTAATCCAAAAACCCCCTTTAAAATCTATTACAATACAATAGCAAATAATATGAATTCACACAGATCAGTGGGGTTTAAAAAAATTTCTAGCACAGGAAACGAATAATTTTTACTCTGGTCAAACCCCCTTTACCCTTCATGCTCCAAAAAACTAAAAAGGGGTTTCCACCCTTCCTGTACCTACTAGAAATAAACTAGCTCCTGTGGGAAAACCCTCCAAATTAAACCCAAATTGAGCCAAAACCCTCGAAATTTTTCCCCCCGGGCGTAGAAAACAGCCCCCAGGGGGAAATTTTTCCCTTTCAAGTATTTTCAATTTAAACCCATTACAGCCCCAAAAATTGGGCATTTTCCTTGCACCGAAACCGTGACCATTCATGAACAAGGCGGGAAAATCGCAACCGGGCCCCCAATCTTTACCCCTTTTCCCTAGAACTAAAAGAAAACCCCCTTTCCCTCACAAAAAGGGAAAACCTCTTCTGACGGCGAGCCGATTGGGTTTCCCAGTTTCCCACCTGAAAAGAAAATACATCCATCTCTACTGTGATCCCCCCCCGGAAAGGGGAGCTAGCTCACATAATATCCCAACAAAATTATTGTCCCAACAGCTGACATAAAAAAAGGAAACCCCACCAGTAGAGAAAACCAAATACTAATACCCCCTTTTAATAAACATTTCCCCAACCCTTAAACCTGGCTAGTAGGAATGAAACGGTTGGTTTTCCCGGGGGGCCATGCTTTTTGCCCCAGGGGAGAAGCTCTCTCCAAAACCCTTTGGGGCAAAATATGAAGGGGCCGACGGGGGAGGACAAAGGCCATTGCATATTTCTTGTCATCCCCACCTCCAGATCGTCTACTGCTTCTACTAAAAGGGGTTTTAGACAGAGCTTCTGGCCGACCCAAGCACTTCCTAAATTGGGCCATGTCTCTTTTGTGGCCCTTCATTGGCGTTTGGGAAAACCTAAATTCGGGCCCCTCTCGGGGAAAACCCACAGCATCTGGGAACTTCACGACTAGCAAGCAGTTTAAATTTTCACCAGGGCCCAATACTCCTAAACCCAACCAAGGCCCCCCCTTTTTTCAACCGTCCCCCCTCACCCTTCAATTTCCCACCTTGCATGGGGTGGAAAGAGAGCGGCTACCCGTTTTTTTCCTCAAGCCCTCCCAGGTCTAAAAAAAATCCCTTTTGCTGGCCCAAACGATTTCTTGGCACTTCTCGTCTCCACCCACTCCAGGCCAAAAAAATTCCTGGATTCCCCTTGGCAACCCGGGCAAAAATCCCACATCCCTGTGAAAAATATTTTGACGGCAAAATTGTTCTACAGTGACTGGGGCTTATTTTTGGTTGGGCGGTCTCTAAAGTATTGAGCCGACCTGAGGGCGAGGCGAGGGGGGTCAGCCCCTTCCCCTCAGGGTCCCATTTACTCACAACAAATCCCCCCTCCAGCAATAATTCCCTTTCAAAAAATTTCGTCTATACAAACTTGACCCTTTTTTTTTATACCAACATTTTCCTCTATCCAGCTGATGTAACCTATCTTCCTCATATACCCCTATTTACAGTCCCTTTTCATCCCCCACATTAACATTTTTGGAAATTACTATTTCCTCCTCAGACCAAAAAAGGCTTTTTTTTATTCAATGAACAATCCCCTCACTTTTGGTCCCTCAAAAAACCCTTTAAACCCCCCCCCATTACTGGTCCCATTTTCTCCCAAGGGTCGGGAAGGACCATTTCCCCCCTTGGACCGAGGGGCCTACTCTGTTTAGGGGTTTCCCTTTATTTTTTATATACCATTCCCAGGTTTACCCTTTCCTTTAAAATTTAAAAAGGGTTCACTTGCCCCGTCATAGTAGTGGGGCATATTTTTTCCCCGCCCTCTAAACCCGATCCTGGGGGCATTCCCCCAACTTTTTCATTTTTGTTTGGGGCTTCTGAAGGATAGTCCCACCGTATCTGCAACTGCTTGGTTCACCCAAGCCTGGGTTTCAAAAAAGACAGGCACCCTGTAAATAGGAAAAAATGGGTTTTTTGTCCCCATTTGGGTTTTGTGAATACGTGTTTAAAAACCCAAAATTTAACATATGGTAATATATTTATCCCCCTTGTAATGGTTTTTTTCTCCCGAGAAATGGCCCGTGTAATTTTTTTACTAATTTGGGTTTGTTCCTTTCCCCCAAAAATAAACCAAATTTGCCTGGGGAAAGATAACTGTCCCCTGAATGCTGTAAATTAAATTTTTAAGGTGTTACAAAACCCCCCTGCAAATACCTTTGGGTTTTAAAAAATCCGAACCTTGGAAACTTTACTAAATTTTTCTAGGGGGGGTCCCAAAAATTGCTACAAACTAAACAAGGAGCGCCTGCAACAGTCTGTGGGGCTTTTTTTATGGATGGGGGGACAAATGTTTATCCCTGACAGATGGCCCCCGCACAAAAAACAAAAACCTTTTGCCTGAAAAACCAAAAATTTTTAAGTCAATAAAATCTGCAAACCAAAACCCCGGGCCAACGGCTCCTTAATTCCCCGGGAAAAGGGTTGCAATTCCACATTAACCTGAGGGTTAAACCCTTTTCCCCTTTGGGAAATTTCCACAAAAAATTTTAAAATATTCGGTTGCATAATTCAGGAGACCAGGAAGTAAACATTTCTTTGGGCCCCCTTTTTAAAACCCTAAAAACACCTGGGGGCCACCCATCTTGGGGTTGCAAGCTTCAGAGGGGCCCTTTCCCGGGGGACATTGGGTATTACTACCTGCTGTTACGAGATCGTTCACCCTAACCCTATGAGCACACCTCTTTCACTCGAATTCTAAATAGGGGCGGTTTGGTTGGGGCCGGGAGTTCTCCCTCCAAATCTCAATTATCTCCTTCCACCTGTTCTCTTCCAGTTGGTACTCTCTTAATTTTTCATTGTTCACATTCCAATTTAAAACTTTTACATTTATTGCTGCTACTTTCCACCAATACCTGGTACATGGGTGAGCCCCGGGGTTTAAAAAAGAATCTGGTACAGGTGCGGACAGTTCGTAACCCCATTAGACACCTAGGACAGCGATTTTCTTTTTAAATATGGCACCAACCCTGTTCTGTTATTATTTTTAAAAGGGCGTGAAATACATAGGTTCAAAGTACCACATTTCAACCCTGCCAAGGAATTTTGAGGATACCTATTTCCCGGGTCCCAAAATTTTTTCTGCTAAAAAACGCTACTGGTGGGGGTTATTTTCCTTTCTTTTTGCTTAAAACCCTCCTTTTTGCAACGCTGAACTCTGTAGTATCTCAAATCCCGGGAAAAATCGGGAACCCTAAACCGGTCACTTTTTAAGCCACCTTTAATTTTTTCGTGGCCATATGTTCTTCTTTCCATAAAAACTTAGCTTTCTTCTTATTGATCTGCAGTGGTGCTGCTAGCTCTGAAAAACCCTTAATATGTCTCTAAATATCCTGCTGCACCAGGAACCCCCTATTTCCCCTTTGCTGTTTAGTCTTGGCATTTCAGATATTCCCTTTACACTTATCGGGGGTCAGGGCAATCCCTTCAGGCTACCTAAAGCCAAAGAAATTTAAAGCAGTGGCTGCTTTTATACATTTCTTTGCATTCAACTAAATCCTGCTTTATCCAAGTTTTAGTGTCCCCAAAAGGGTTTGTCTACATGTTCTGGAAATGACCGGGAGTAGACTACCACATCATCAAGATATCCCAGTGAGTGTCTACCCAACACAGGGCTGAGGATGAAGTTTATAGCTCTTTGGAAGCTAAGGGCGGGGTTTTTAACCCGTAGGGCATTCTTTTAAATTGGTATAATCTGACCCCATCTGAGAATGCTGTCTTCTCTCTATCTTCTTCTGAAAGGGGGAATGGCCCAATAAGCTGACTTAGCGTCCAAAGTCGAAAAATACTTAGCTGTTCCAAATGAATCAAGAATTTCTGGATTAGGGGCAAGGGATAACTATCAGCTATTGTTAATTCCTTCATTTTCCCTATAATCCACACAGAACCGATAAGAGTTATCCGGTTTCTTTACCAACACTACAGGTGAGAGCCACGGTGTTTGAACTCGTTTAAATTTACATCTTTTCTGGAGCAGGGTTTATTACTTCCTCCCTTATTACTTCTTACCCTCTCTGGATCTCCATTGACGGGTTGGACAGGTAAACTGTCACCTGTAGGTATAGTATGCTCAATCTGGGGCAGCAACCCTATATCTCCTTCACATTGAAAAACAACTTTGGAAAGTTCCTTAAAGCATTCTTTTTATTTCCTTCTCAGAACATTTTAAATGATTTAGATTTACATCATTAAATGTCTTTTCCCTTTTACTTCTTTCGGGTGGGAGCGGCAGGCGTCACTACCCTTTCTGGGAGTCTGGTATTAAGTGCTCCACTTTGTTGACCTCGGCCAGGTACCCTTTAACGAGTCGGGTTCAAAAATTAAGTCTTTGGGATAATCTCAGCTGATGTTAACCTTCTACCATTCTTAAAATCTTAACGTTTTACTTGTCAGATTTAATCACGGGTATTAAGATATGTCTTTTCTCAGAAACCTGGGCTAGATGATGAGGCACCGGGAAAGGGATTCTAGCTTCCCCGCTAATTGTAAGATACTTCCTGGCTCGACCTTCCTTCCCACTGACTTTAATAAATTTGAATGTATTAGGGGGACATACCTGGTTATATAATACATGAACTGCATAATCTGCGTCTGCAGATTCACATTAGGTAACTGCGCTTCAAAAAGTGATTTAGATGGGGTTTTGAATAATTTTTTAACCCCTACTCAAAAGAAGCTACTATTGAGGGATGTTTTTATAATTTATTGGAAAGGAAACCTCATCCAGTATAAACCGACGGGTTTCCCCCTTCCTTTGCCATTACGACAAGAGGAATCAAACCTTCTGAGAAAATCCATACCTAAGAGTAAGTCCCCTGGAAACCTTACTCCAGACACTACTAAACAAGCGTGAACTTTATAACTTTCACCCAGTTCAAAGTACAGGTTCCGTTTGTCCCCCGACATTAATATCATTAAACCATTTTACAGGGAGTAATATCTCTCTTAGCTTTGCTTTTTTTTACAAACCCCTCCAGTTATTACATACATCTCGCTTAAATTATTGACACCTGACTTCCCTATCAAGAAAACTTACCAATTTTTTTCCATTTACTCTTATTTTAATCATAGGTCTTTCATCTTTGGTAACAAGGTTATCCCGACCTATCTTTCTTAACCTTGTACCTTCTTCTTTCGTTAGGAACGAAAATTAGGGCAGTTGGCCCTAATAGGCCAATCCCGCCACACTCCCAGCATTGATTAGTTCTCCAGCATTCTGTTTATTACGCCCCCCACCGCCTGTCCTGCGGTGCGGGGGTATATACTTTTTCTCATTATTGGTGTCGCCACATATGGTGACTCAGGTGTTACTCTCTCTGAGGCAACAATTCTATCTCCTTTCTGTCTCTACCATTTCGGACTCGAAGACATGGCATATTGAACTAGTTCTTCGAAGGTTTTAATCGCTAGTACCATAGCAACTCTAGTTCTCATCCAGACTGGCAACCCTTCACAAAATACCTGCTTTTTATTTAAAACTCCAGCTGTTCTGCATTATATTTTAAAGTTCCGCTCACATCTTCCACCCTGGACCATACCAGACAACTGAAGTCCCTTAGAGTGTGTCCTTCCTTCAATTGCAATTGTTCCAGGTATCGAGGATTATTTTCAACTGAATTGCCGTCTGGAACCTATTTTCTTATAGCATCCTTGAAATTACTCCAGTCCTTTACGTTAATAAATTTTTGGGAGACTAAATATGGATGCTGTGTTATCTACAAAATTTCCCTGAATCCCAGTGAAACTTTTTTATTTTTCATCAGATATATTAAGCAAAATGGCCTCAATATTTTAATCCAAGCTTCTACTTTGATTTTTCTTTCGATGGGATTCCTCGGCAAATCTTCTACATGGAAATTCGGCAAATTTCTAAATATGGCCTATCAACAATTACTGTCCCACACATAGAGTTCCAACACTACTATCTGGAGCTGATGCCCAGATAAAATCTTTTGCTGAAGCATAGGGTCGTTTTGGGGCGTTGATTGGCTTTTGGGTTAGGGGGAAGGATTGACCTGGAAGGCTGAAGGGCCCGATTGGGGTTGGGTCGGAGTCCCGGTATAATAGAATAAGGGAAACCCCTTCGGGGAAATACTGAATGGTTCCCCACTGTAGTTACAAGTTGGGTGTTTGGTTAGTAATTTACAGGAACAGCATTGGGCAGGTGAACACCTGACACAGCAGGGAACTATGGTATACGGGGGTTAGGTTTTACTATAACTGTAGAAGCAGGCGCAGAAGTGGGAACCCTATGGCACTACCCCAGGGGCTTGGGGAGCAGTAAACAATAGGGGGTTGAGGGTTTCTCATAACTTGAAACAATAACACTATGAAGCACAGAGTTAAGATAAGGATACATACTATAGTCCATTAACTGGGTTATTAAAATACGGGGGTATGGGGTTAGTACATCCCGGGGTTGGTAAAGTTGATACTCCCGGGCTAACAGCAGTGGTAGATGTATTAGATACCACTGGGGCCATATATTCGTGGACTACTGGGGGTCACCCCGGGAACCATATTCGTTCCTGACCTTGGACCCGGGGAGTTTTTTCCCTGACTATGTCCCCTGAAGTATTATTTATCAAACTGAAATCTCATTTTCTTATTATTTTACCGTCACTAAAATTATCCTGATCTTGCTGTGGAACCATGTTTTTTAGACCTTCACTTGAGCCTGGTGCAAACACTAACATTGACGTTACCTCTGCCATTTTGTTTTTACGAGGAACTTCCCGATCCACTGGGGTCGTCGATTGCACTATTTAACGTCTTTTTACGCAAATTTTTATTTTGGGATCACCCCCCTGACAACCATAAAGTAGGGTTGTCCTGTTTATTTTAAGGGGTTAAAAGGTCACAGTGAACGGTAAAAAAAATGATAGCGACACAAAGAAAATTTAAAAATTTGGTTTTGATAGCAAAAAAACCCACCTCTAAAGCACGTGAGCCGCGTTTTAAAGAAAACGCTAAAACCCCGCCACCAAGTGAGACCCTACCCATCTACCGGAGGTATCCCAGCGAGTGAGCCGTCCCCCGTTAAAACCCAGTGCTTAACGAGTTCCATGCGTGGTCTACTACACACGCGCTGTCCAGAGCTCTCGCTCGACGGACCTGTCACCAACAACCTCCTTGCCCCGCTCTTCCCTGGGCTTATATCGTAGTCAAAGTACCCCCCTCCCCATGTTGTATGTACCACGTGTACGACCTGACGCCTAGGTCTGAGGCGTCAAGAACAAAAGACTCAGACGTGGGCGTGGCTACAGACGCCTGCCAAGGCAAGGTGTGACCATATAATTGGTCAAATTAGGTCTCCCCAGAGACCTCACAAGCCCAGCTGGACTACATCACATGGTCACCATTAAGGATGTGGTCACCATGAAGAATGGTCACCATGAAGGATGTGGTCACCATGAAGAATGTGGTCACCATGAAGGATGTGGTCACCATGAAGGATGTGGTCACCATTAAGGATGTGGTCACTATGAAGGATGTGGTCACCATGAAGGATGTGGTCACCATGAAGTATGTGGTCACCATTAAGGATGTGGTCACCATGAAGGATGTCACCATGAAGAATGTGGTCACCATGAAGGATGTGGTCACCATGAAGGATGTGGTCACTATGAAGGATGTGGTCACCATGAAGGATGTGGTCACCATGAAGGATGTCACCATGAAGAATGTGGTCACCATGAAGGATGTGGTCACCATGAAGGATGTGGTCACCATGAAGAATGTGGTCACCATGAAGAATGTGGTCACCATGAAGGATGTGGTCACCATGAAGGATGTGGTCACCATGAAGAATGTGGTCACCATGAAGGATGTGGTCACCATGAAGAATGTGGTCACCATGAAGGATGTGGTCACCATGAAGGATGTGGTCACCATGAAGAATGTGGTCACCATGAAGAATGTGGTCACCATGAAGAATGTCACCATGAAGAATGTGGTCACCATGAAGGATGTGGTCACCATGAAGAATGTGGTCACCATGAAGGATGTGGTCACCATGAAGGATGTGGTCACCATGAAGGATGTGGTCACCATGAAGGATGTCACCATGAAGAATGTGGTCACCATGAAGGATGTGGTCACCATGAAGGATGTGGTCACCATGAAGGATGTGGTCACCATGAAGAATGTGGTCACCATGAAGAATGTGGTCACCATGAAGAATGTGGTCACCATGAAGAATGTGGTCACCATGAAGGATGTGGTCACCATGAAGAATATGGTCACCATGAAGGATGTGGTCACCATGAAGGATGTGGTCACCATGAAGGATGTGGTCACCATGAAGGATGTGGTCACCATGAAGGATGTGGTCACCATGAAGGATGTGGTCACCATGAAGAATGTGGTCACCATGAAGGATGTGGTCACCATAAAGGATGTGGTCACCATGAAGAATGTGGTCACCATGAAGGATGTGGTCACCATGAAGGATGTGGTCACCATGAAGGATGTGGTCACCATGAAGGATGTGGTCACCATGAAGGATGTGGTCACCATGAAGAATGTGGTCACCATGAAGAATGTGGTCACCATGAAGGATGTGGTCACCATGAAGGATGTGGTCACCATGAAGAATGTGGTCACCATGAAGGATGTGGTCACCATGAAGAATATGGTCACCATGAAGGATGTGGTCACCATGAAGGATGTGGTCACCATGAAGGATGTGGTCACCATGAAGGATGTGGTCACCATGAAGGATGTGGTCACCATGAAGGATGTGGTCACCATGAAGAATGTGGTCACCATGAAGGATGTGGTCACCATGAAGGATGTGGTCACCATGAAGAATGTGGTCACCATGAAGGATGTGGTCACCATGAAGGATGTGGTCACCATGAAGGATGTGGTCACCATGAAGGATGTGGTCACCATGAAGAATATGGTCACCATGAAGGATGTGGTCACCATGAAGAATGTGGTCACCATGAAGGATGTGGTCACCATGAAGGATGTGGTCACCATGAAGAATGTGGTCACCATGAAGGATGTGGTCACCATGAAGGATGTGGTCACCATGAAGGATGTGGTCACCATGAAGGATGTGGTCACCATGAAGGATGTGGTCACCATGAAGGATGTGGTCACCATGAAGAATGTGGTCACCATGAAGAATGTGGTCACCATGAAGAATGTGGTCACCATGAAGGATGTGGTCACCATGAAGGATGTGGTCACCATGAAGGATGTGGTCACCATGAAGGATGTGGTCACCATGAAGAATGTGGTCACCATGAAGAATGTGGTCACCATGAAGAATGTGGTCACCATGAAGGATGTGGTCACCATGAAGGATGTGGTCACCATGAAGGATGTGGTCACCATGAAGAATGTGGTCACCATGAAGGATGTGGTCACCATGAAGGATGTGGTCACCATGAAGGATGTGGTCACCATGAAGAATGTGGTCACCATGAAGAATGTGGCCACCATGAAGGATGTGGTCACCATGAAGGATGTGGTCACCATGAAGAATGTGGTCACCATGAAGGATGTGGTCACCATGAAGGATGTGGTCACCATGAAGGATGTGGTCACCATGAAGAATGTGGTCACCATGAAGGTTGTGGTCACCATGAAGGATGTGGTCACCATGAAGAATGTGGTCACCATGAAGGATGTGGTCACCATGAAGGATGTGGTCACCATGAAGGATGTGGTCACCATGAAGGATGTGGTCACCATGAAGGATGTGGTCACCATGAAGGATGTGGTCACCATGAAGGATGTGGTCACCATGAAGGATGTGGTCACCATGAAGGATGTGGTCACCATGAAGAATGTGGTCACCATGAAGGATGTGGTCACCATGAAGGATGTGGTCACCATGAAGAATATGGTCACCATGAAGGATGTGGTCACCATGAAGGATGTGGTCACCATGAAGGATGTGGTCACCATGAAGAATATGGTCACCATGAAGAATATGGTCACCATGAAGAATATGGTCACCATGAAGGATGTGGTCACCATGAAGAATATGGTCACCATGAAGAATATGGTCACCATGAAGAATATGGTCACCATGAAGGATGTGGTCACCATGAAGAATATGGTCACCATGAAGAATATGGTCACCATGAAGGATGTCATGAAGGATAAATCTTCTGATGGTAAAGTCTTGTTTAATTTTGATCATTCTTCAGTTCTTCTGACCACTATGGACTAGGGTATTTTTTCTTTTAATTTCATTTATAGGACTCGGTGATGTTTGCTTTTTTTTTTTTTGTTCATTTATGTACTCATTTGTGGTTGTGGAATTTGAGTCTTAGTTCCTGGACTGTGTACTCACCTATTTGTGGTTGCAGGGGTCGAGTCACAACTCGTGTGTGTGCATTACACTGTTAACGTGTGTACTCACCTAATTGTACTCACCTAATTGTGGTTGCAGGGGTCGAGACTCAGCTCCTGGCCCCGCCTCTTCACTGATCGCTACTGGGTCCTCTCTCTCTCTGCTTCCTGAGCTTTGCTATACCTCTTCTTAAAACTATGTATGGTTCCTGCCTCCACTACTTCACTTGCTAGGCTATTCCACTTCCTGACGACTCTATGACTGAAGAAACACTTCCTAACGTCCCTGTGACTCGTCTTAGTCTTCAGCTTCCAGTTGTGACCCCTTGTCCCTGTGTCCCCTCTCTGGAACATCCTATCTCTGTCCACCTTGTCTATTCCCCGCAGTATCTTGTATGTCGTTATCATGTCTCCCCTGACCCTTCTGTCCTCCAGTGTCGTCAGTCCGATTTCCCTTAACCTTTCCTCGTACGACATTCCCTTGAGCTCTGGGACTAGCCTTGTTGCAAACCTTTGTACTTTCTCTAACTTCTTGACGTGCTTGACCAGGTGTGGGTTCCAGACTGGTGCTGCATACTCCAGTATGGGCCTAACATACACAGTGTACAGTGTCTTGAACGATTCCTTATTAAGGTATCGGAACGCTATTCTCAGGTTTGCCAGGCGCCCGTATGCTGCAGCAGTTATTTGGTTGATGTGTGCCTCCGGTGATGTGCTCGGTGTTATGGTCACCCCAAGGTCTTTCTCCCTAAGTGAGGTCTGTAGTCTTTGTCCACCTAGCCTATACTCTGTCTGCGGTCTTCTTTGCCCCTCCCCAATCTTCATGACTTTGCATTTGGCTGGATTGAATTCGAGAAGCCAGTTACTGGACCACATGTCCAGCCTCTCCAGGTCTCTTTGCAGTCCTGCCTCATCCTCGTCCGATTTTAATTCTTCTCATCAACTTCACGTCATCTGCGAACAGAGAACACTTCAGAGTCTATTCCTTCCATCATGTCGTTCACATATATCAAAAATAGCACTGGTCCTAGAACTGACCCCTGTAGGACCCCGCTCGTAACAGGCGCCCACTGTGATACCTCTTCACGTACCATGACTCGTTGCTGCCTCCCTGTCAGGTATTCCCTTATCCATTGCAGTGCCCTCCCTTTTACATGCGCCTGATCCTCCAGCTTCTGCACTAATCTCTTGTGGGAACTGTGTCAAAGGCCTTCCTGCAGTCTAGGAAAACGCAATCTACCCACCCCTCTCTCTCGTGTCTTATTTCTGTTACCTTGTCATAAAACTCCAGGAGGTTTGTGATACAAGATTTGCCTTCCATGAACCCATGCTGGTTTTCATTTATAATCTTGTTCCCTTCCAGGTGTTCGACCACTCTCCTCCTGATAATCTTCTCCATGACTTTGCACACAATACATGTCAGAGACACAGGTCTGTAGTTTAGTGCCTCGTTTCTGTTTCCTTTCTTAAATATGGGGACTACATTAGCTGTCTTCCATTTCTCAGGTAGTTGCCCAGTTTCAAGGGATGTGTTGAAGATTGTGGTTAGAGGCACGCACAACATCTCTGCTCCTTCTCTAAGGACCCATGGGGAGATGTCCGGTCCCATCGCCTTTGAGGTGTCAAGGTCACTTAAGTGCTTCTTCACCTTCTCCTCAGTTGTTCGTATGTCATCCAACACTTGTTGGTATATTCCTTCTTGATGTTCCCTTATGTGCTGTCTTCCCACAGCCCTTCCTGTCTCTTCTGTAAAAACTTCCTTAAATCTCCTGTTCAGCTCCTCACATACCTCCTGATCATTTCTTGTGAGTTCTCCACCTTCTGTCCTTAATCTGATCACCTGGTCTTTGACTGTTGTCTTCCTCCTGATGTGGCTATACAACAGTTTCGGGTCAGTCTTGATTCTCGATGCTATGTCATTTTCATACTGTCGCTGGGCCTCCCTCCTTACCTGTGCATACTCATTCCTGGCTCTGCGACTGATCTCCCTATTTTCGTGTGTTCTCTGCATTCTGTACTTTTTTCCATTCTCTATTGCACTTCGTTTTTGCCTCCTTACACCGTCGGGTAAACCAGGGGCTCGTTCTGGTCTTCCCGTTGTTACTGTTGCCCTTGGGAATAAACCTTTCCACTGCCTCCTTGCATTTTGTTGTTACATATTCCATCATTTCATTTACTGGCTTTCCTGTCAGTTCTTGTGGTGTGTGTGTGTGTGTGTGTGTGTGTGTGTGTGTGTGTGTGTGTGTGTGTGTGTGTGTGTGTGCGTGTGTGTGTGTGCGCGTGTGTGTACGTGTGTGTGTATACGTGTGTGTGTGTACGTGTGTGTGTGTGTGTGTGTGTGTGTGTGTGTGTGTGTGTGTGTGTGTGTGTGTTGTCATGCTGACATGTAACACAATAGGTCTTAATAGACAATTTTTTCATCAACATAATCTACTTCTCGTGTCGCCTTTTTTTTTAGCATGTTCTGAAAAACCTGAAACCTCCTCCCGGATCCGCGCCTCAGAAAGAAAGCTTTATAATCCAGGACTAAGCCGCGTGGAGGGGGGGTGGAGGGGGTGAAGGGTTGTGAGTGGGGGTGACGTGAAGAGGGTGGCAGTGGATGGGCCACCAAGCCTCTACGGGTTTTCTTACGTAAGCTTTAGTCTCCACGGATAAAGATTGTAGTTCCAGCGTTCGTGAATGAAGCTTGTAGTTCCAGCGTTCGTGAATGAAGCTTGTAGTTCCAGCGTTCGTGAATGAAGCTTGTAGTTCCAGCGTTCGTGAATGAAGCTTGTAGTTCCAGCGTTCGTGAATGAAGCTTGTAGTTCCAGCGTTCGTGAATGAAGCTTGTAGTTCCAGCGTTCGTGAATGAAGCTTGTAGTTCCAGCGTTCGTGAATGAAGCTTGTAGTTCCAGCGTTCGTGAATGAAGCTTGTAGTTCCAGCGTTCGTGAATGAAGCTTGTAGTTCCAGCGTTCGTGAATGAAGCTTGTAGTTCCAGCGTTCACATATTTGAGTTCCTCAGCATTTTTAAACTGTTATGGTTTAAACAATAAGATATTACAAGAACTCCAATGGAAGTAAGCCACCTTGTCTGACGTTTTTTGGGTTATGCTGGTTAATCTATACATTTGCTGCTATTTATGATAATTTACGTAACTGTATTTGTATGTACCTGTACCTGAATAAATTTACTTGCAGTTTGGTTTGTAGTGATAGATCAAAACATAAGCAGGAAAGCCCCGGGGAGAACCCAGTCACAAGTGGTGTTCCACTAGAATCACTTTTGGTTCCCTTGTTCTTCATATCTGTTACATTACTATCATTGATAAGAAAATAAAAAGCTTTTTGTGAGAGTAATGTGGATGACGATGTGTATCAACATATGTATGTGAGGTGTAAGTCTCAGCACATGGAAAAATGGATAGCTTAGAGCTAGAGTTGCTGACCATCTGGTAAGCGTGAAAAACATAGAGAAATCCAGTGTAATGTATTTCTTTACTGACGACGTTTCGCTTACACAGTGGGAATCATTATGTTACAGTGCTCCCTGGGGAGGGAGGATGAGCGTATACATAGGTAGATTTGAAGATTGAGACACTTATGCAACATATGGGAATCTTTATTCAGGAAACATTTCGCCACACAGTGGCTTCATCAGTCCAATACAAAGCAGAAGGTGTAAGCTTGATGGACTGAACACATCGGCTCCAGGCTGAGGGACTGATTACCTCAAACTCCTCCTCTCCTTACACCTTCTGCTTTGTATTGGACTGATAAAGCCACTGTGTGGCGAAACGTTTCCAGAATAAAGATTCCCATATGTTGCATAAGTGTCTCAATCTTCAACTTGTCGGTTTTTCAAACCATTCATCACATAGGTAGATTTGTTTGTGATTTGATAGATCCCACTGGGCGAAACGTTGTCGATAAAGGATCACATTAAATGTAAATTTTGCACTTTGTAATTACGGATTCTCTTTTATAATTACCTGATGATAACAGTCGATGTCTCTCCAAACATATGATTCTACTGTATATATATATTATTTTATATATATATATATATATATTTATATATATTTTAATATATATAATATAAAATTAATATAATTAGCTGCTAGATTGCTAACACTTGACAGACGGGAGCTTCGCCGGCTAAGTTTGACTGCTGCCAACTCTCCTCCTGCCAAAATTCCTCTTGAGCAGAATCAAAAGAGGAATTTGCCTTGATTTATTAGGTTATAAACATTGTTGGCAAAGCTTGAGTATACGTGTTGGTATGTGTACAAGTGTACATGATACATGTGTACAAATGTGCAGGTTTCATGTGTACAAGTGTACATGTTTCCTAGGTTTAAGAAGCTTATAATGTCATGGAGAATTACCTGACGCACATGTCTTGTAGAACTACCTAACGTACATGTCTTGTAGAACTACCTAACGTACATGTCTTGTAGAACTACCTAACGTACATGTCTTGTAGAACTACCTAACGTACATGTCTTGTAGAACACCTAAACGTACATGTCTTGTAGAACTACCTAACGTACATGTCTTGTAGAACTACCTAACGTACATGTCTTGTAGAACTACCTAACGTACATGTCTTGTAGAACTACCTGACGTACAGTTTTGTAGAACTACCTAACGTACATGTCTTGTAGAACTACCTAACGTACATGTCTTTAGAACTACCTAACGTAAAATGTCTTGTAGAACTACCTAAACGTACATGTCTTGTAGGGGCTACCTAACGACATGTCTTGTAAAAACTACCTAACGTACATGTCTTGTAGAACTACCTAACGTAAAATGTCTTGTAGAACTACCTAACGTACATGTCTTGTAGAACTACCTAACGTACATGTCTTGTAGAACTACCTAACGTACATGTCTTGTAGAACTACCTAACGTACATGTTTTGAAAGAACTACCTGACGTACATGTCTTGTAGAACTACCTAACGTACATGTCTTGTAGAACTACCTAACGTACATGTCTTGTAGAACTACCTAACGTACATGTCTTGTAGAACTACCTAACGTACATGTCTTGTAGAACTACCTGACGTACATGTCTTGTAGAACTACCTAACGTACATGTCTTGTAGAGCTACCTAACGTACATGTCTTGTAGAACTACCTAACGTACATGTCTTGTAGAACTACCTAACGTACATGTCTTGTAGAACTACCTAACGTACATTGTCTTTAGAACTACCTAACGTACATGTCTTGTAGAACTACCTAACGACATGTCTTGTAGAACTCCCTAACGTACATGTCTTGTAGAACTACCTAACGTACATGTCTTGTAGAACTACCTAACGTACATGTCTTGTAGAACTACCTGACGTACATGTCTTGTAGAACTACCTAACGTACATGTCTTGTAGAGCAAACCTAACGTACATGTCTTGTAGAACTACCTAACGTACATGTCTTGTAGAACTACCTAACGTACATGTCTTGTAGAACTACCTAACGTACATGTCTTGTAGAACTACCTAACGTACATGTCTTGTAGAACTACCTAACGTACATGTCTTGTAGAACTACCTAACGTACATGTCTTGTAGAACTACCTGACGTACAGTCTTGTAAACTACCTAACGTACATGTCTTGTTAGAGCTACCTAACGTACATGTCTTGTAGAACTACCTAACGTACATGTCTTGTAGAACTACCTAACGTACATGTCTTGTAGAACTACCTAACGTACATGTCTTGTAGAACTACCTAACGTACATGTCTTGTAGAACTACCTAACGTACATGTCTTGTAGAACTACCTAACGTACATGTCTTGTAGAACTACCTAACGTACATGTCTTGTAGAACTACCTGCTGTATATGGCTTATAGAACATAACATTAGAAAGAAGGACCACTGCAGTATTCCTAGTGGACCCTGTTATGTAGTTTCAGTTCACTAATCCTTATTCATATACCCATCAGACCGATGTTGAAAGCTACCCGAAGTTCTGGCTTCAATAACACTACGTGGGAGTTTGTTCCGTTACAATTCGATTGTCAAACCAGTACTTCCCAATACTCTTTCAAATTTAAATTCATCCAACTTGAGGCAATTGCTGCGAGTCATGTCTTGGCTAGATATTTTTAGCTCGTTACTGACTAAGTAAAAAGTTTTGTACATATCTACAGAAGAAGTGTTCATTCATAAGTTGATAAATCAGTGATAGTGTAGTGTGGAGCACTAGTTGTACAACCGGGTGTGATGGCATCATAATTTACCTACACACAGTCACACACACCGCAGCCAACACATCAAAGCAGTTTTGCTTGCCACCTTACATACTGTATATCTCCGTAAATTAACCAGGTAAAAGTTCATTCAAGGATATGAGACATCGCCTGTGAATTATAGCGGGTTTGTTGTCAAGTTACAAGTGGTGGAGAGCGGCACGAGGCTCTCACTACATACTGTTGTATTTTCAGTATTATCTGGGAGAATTACAACGCTTTAGTCAGTGATCTATATTAGTTTAGCGACATTTTTGTAAATATACAGTAATTATTTTATATAATAATAATAATAATAATAATAATAATAATAATAATAATAATGTCGACACGAGTGGCATCTAAACAGACGTATCCTAAGTTTTTCACTTCACCACTGCATTTGAGATATGTATGAAAATTTCTATTTAAAATATTGAAATTGTTGATTTTGCTATAATTTGCGTAAAATAAACCAACTTATTGACTTAGGCTATTTAAGAATTCGCAGACAGGAGTCATCTGGGGCCTCACACCTGCGCTGCACTGCGCTGCACTGCGCTGCGCTGCGCATTGAATCATTAATTGAAGGAGAGCTTCACGCAGCACATTGAAGGCTCTGCGGTGAAGTGGGTGATCCGTGGTAGTGATCCCTGGTGCTTGGCTGGTCAGTGGAAGCCGGTGGTGATCCGTGGTAGTGATCCCTGGTGCTTGGCTAGTCATGGGGAAACCGTGGTGATCCGTGGTAGTGATCCCCGGTGCTTGGCTGGTCCCGGGAAGTTCGGTGGTGATCCATGGTAGTGATCCCTGGTGCTTGGCTGGTCAGTGGAAGCCGGTGGTGATCCGTGGTAGTGATCCCTGGTGCTTGGCTGATCAGTGGAAGCCGGTAGTGATCCGTAGTAGCGATCCCTGGTGCTTGGCTGGTCAGTGGAAGCCGGTGGTGATCCATGGTAGTGATCCCTGGTGCTTGGCTGGTCGTGGGAAACCGGTGGTGATCCGTAGTAGCGATCCCTGTGCTTGGCTGGGGCAGTGGGGGAAACCGGTGGTGATCCATGGTAGTGATCCCTGGTGCTTGGCTGGTCAGTGGAAGCCGGTGGTGATCGGTGGTAGTGATCCCTGGTGCTTGGCTGGTCAGTGGAAGCCGGTGGTGATCCGTGGTAGTGATCCCTGGTGCTTGGCTGGTCAGTGGAAGTCGGTGGTGATCCATGGTAGTGATCCCTGGTGCTTGGCTGGTCAGTGGAAGCCGGTGCTAGTGCCTGCTCGGACAGCCGGTAACATCGACAAATTGACTGAAAACTCAAGCGGCTGCTGATTTCTAATAACTATTTTCTTAGTTTTGCTTAATTGAAATTATGTGTATGTGATTATGAAGACATTGAGGATACGTTTGATCCAGGAAGGACATTAGTTCAGTACAGACAACTAGGCTGAAGAGCCGATGTGTATCATCAAAATTATAGTTTATACAAAGATTTTACAGAAATTATTAGTAGGTACATTATTTAAAGTAAAAGGACACAAGTGCAACTAATGTGACATTTATTGTGGCAACGTTTCGCTCTCCAGGAGCTTTATCAAGCCATTACAAACAATACATGGACACAGAGGGTATATAAAGTTGCACTTGTGTCCTTTTACTTTACATATTGTCGGTAATTCTACCAACTTTATTACAGATACATTATTCATAGTCTTTGTTATTGAATATGACTTCTATATAAAATAACAACCATATATACCCCTAGAGGTGTGTATCTCCATGCATATACAGTATTTTAATCATTATTTTAAATACTAAAGTATCCTTGGTGTGCAGGTGACATGCAGCCTTCACGACCCTCGTGTAGTAGATAATATTTAAACCTGTTGTTCATCTCGGGGAGTAAACGATCCTGGGTAGCTTCTTCCAGTGATATTATCGTTAATTCATGCACACACACACTTGAGAGTTATTATAATCAAAACTAAGCTCTAAACCCACCAGGGTCACAGAGCGCTACGCTACAGAGTTTAAATACACCGCACCCCAATACGCCCAGCTGGTGTTTACGATCAGTTCTCTCTCTCTCTCTCTCTCTCCCAATAATAATAATAATCTCAGTAATAATAATAATGGAGGGGTGGAGATATTGCAGTTGTGTTGGCCATCTACACTGATGTCTGCATGCTTCTGGCAAGACGGTGATTGAATGAGTGACGGTGAAGGTATTTCTTCTTTTTGCGGACCACCTTTCCTCGGTGGGAGACGCCCGGTGTGTTAACAAAATAATAATAAGGTATTTGTTAAAAGTTGTTGAGTAAACAAATACAGTTAATAAACACAACGACAAGAACATTAAACAAACACAAGTTTAGACCGCACTTTTGTCTTCTTACGTTATTTTTTGTTAAAGAAGACTTTATAAGCCGAGAACCTGCTGTCAGAGCTTATATGAGGACATCAAGGAGCCACTACTCGTGCGTAGGGATGCTAGGGAAATATTTCTTTAGTCTCAGGATGGGTTGAAAAGTAGCATGACTTTTGGAGGAGGAGGAGGTGGCCAGTTCACTCCACGACTTCAAGGGTAGATATGATGAGGCTCAAGAGGTCAGACTTCAGTAATACCATTGGAAGTAGTTAAACAGGCGGGTCCACATTCGTAACTCAGTGGATACGTAAACAATCTTGATTCTAGATAATTTAGAGCGCGATCTCTTTCCTTAATTGTATCCCTTCAAGGGAGGTTCCTTCACGCTGGTGAGGGGCTCTTGATCTTTGGGAATTGGATCTGTGCTTTCGTTTTCCCTGAATTGAAACCCGAATACCTTCCACTTCCCCCCCCCACGCGCTGTGTAATCCTACGAGTTTAGCGCTCCCCCATGATTATAATAATAATTTCCCTTTAAATTTCGCGCAAACGTACAAGAGTACGCGTGGGGCCCCAAGCACGCGCAGGACTCGTCGACTTAAAAACCTGTATAGAATACGACCCCACCACTTACCGGATCAACTTCAACACCATTTAATACCAGTCCAGTTTTTTTTTAAATCTTGATCCTTTCAGCCAACGGGACACTCCACGGGTGCAAGTTGATCCCGGGAGTGTATGGTGATAAGCCCTGAACCTCTGCACGGTCCATAATCCTGTTTCTTCCCTTTCCCAGATATCCACCGTATGTACGATTACTGAATTTATTTTCTTCCAGTCGGGTTATGTAGGTCTGCCGCTTTCGTAGGCTGGTTCTTTAAATTGTGTTGGAGTGGAGTGTGTGTGTTGAGGAGGTGTGTTGTGTCTTGTGATGGAATAAGTGCGTGTGGTTGGGTGGGTTGTGAGTATTATGTGCTGGGATAGTGTGCGTGTGGGGTAGGCTATGTTTTGCGATGGAAAAGTGTGGTGGGTATGTGTGTAAGTGGGATTTGCAATTGGAAGCGTGTGTGTTTTGGGGGTGTTTTGTGTTAGGGTAGATTCTGCGTGATGGGTTTGTTTGGAAGAGGGGTTGTGTTGGGGGTGATGGTTGTAGTGGTTGGTAAAGTTAGGGAAGAGGTGGTGCTGGGATGTTGTGCAAAAAAAACCTTAGAGTTTTTAGTAAGCTGTTAATGAAACAGCGTGTTAATACACATTTGTCATGTAGTGCCTCTCTACCATATGTGTGGGTAAGTCTTCCCCTACAACACCAAGATGAAGATGTTGGTTGTTGTTGTTGTAGGTGAGTGATGGTGGATGTTGGGAAATGTTGTGGTGTGTGTTTGGTAATGTAGGGGTGATAGTGGAGGTTTTTGGTGAAGAGTGGTGAGAGATCACTGGTAGAGGTGATGTTGCCCTTCCCTCACTCCCTCCCCAAAACCCCCCTTACAACAATCAAGATAATCCCATACCATCCGCTGGGAGTCGAGGTATCCCCCTTATATCTGCATAATTTCTATCAAAACACTCGTGGGCAACACTCAACCCAGACTGGCGTTTCCCCCCCTTCCCCTAAGCTCTATATACTACTTATCACCTGAAAAAATTTTTCTCGTATCTAAATCACTTTCACCACAACTCTCAGTCACAGCTATAACCGTACTTACTTTTGCTTCAGAAATAGCGACTTACCAGGATGAATGAACCCGGGAACTAGAACTGATCCCTCCCCAAACAAAACTAATGATACGTGTAGCAAGAACAGCTAGCACAAACAGCAGGTGTAGTTAGATGTTTGTTTCTGTCACCAATTTCAACGCTTGTCAGAGTACAGTTTCATCACAACCATAAAAAATTTTATTATGAGTTAGTAGGCCTGCTGCAGTGATCATCCAGCTTTATGTTCTGATTTTACACATTGGCAAGCCATGTCTGTCATTTCCCCACACACACACAAAATATTTCAGTAACACATAAGTAACCTGATGCTCCCATGAAACCCTTCCCTCTCCCCCAGATAAGCAACTCTTAATTTATTCCTTGCACTCTGATATCCCTGTTGTGGGCCCTCCATCCCACTTCACTCTAAGTACACCAAGTAAGTACTGACCACACCACTTGGCTACGTACAGCACGCAGGCCAACATAGCCATCACAACCTGGTTGACCCCGATAACTTCTACAAGGATTCGTCTAATTTCCTCTCTAAGATCTATTTTTTTTTTTTGTAGCATTTCTTATATTTGTTGATAATTGAGGAGTCGCGGGAGCACGGAGGTTGACACTACTAACGTGAAGCTGTTTGGGTGTGACCTCGTGCTCTTGATTGTAAACATTGATTCATACCCACAAATTGGTTTAAAAAGACACGTGAGCAAATACTGGGATATATTAGAAAACGTTTCGGTTTTGGGGTCGAAACGTTTTCTGATATATCCTAGTACTAAAAAAACCACGGTACGGTTGGAGTTAGAACCCCCTTGTGGTCACAGTGGTGGCCCGTGCTAACCTCCCTATGGTGTAAAATATACCTAGTTGAATGAATCTTATTGTAGCCACCTGGCCCAGTGGCCCGTACCATGGTTTGTTTGCAATCATATTACGATTTCGTGAGTCATGTCCTAGTGTTTGCTGACGTGTCTTTAAATAACCACTCGTGTTCTTCACTGAGTGCACCCTACACTACCGTGTCTCTCACTCCAGTAAGGTAAAGTGATATGCAGATTAGGGTCTTGTCCCCTCGAGTGTTTTCTGTGTATTATGAGTCATCTTCCTGGCATGCATATTGCGAGTGGTGTTGAGGCCACACCAGTTGTTTACATGGGACATTTTTTGTTTACTCTTTTACATCGTGTACCTTGTCTGCAGGGCAGTGATGTACCCTGGCGCCTTTCTACTACTGCCTTTGTTCTCGTAGCATTGCTTCACGTACGTAGCTTTTCTTTATTCTCGTAACAGATCTCTCTTCCCTCCTAGGAGCTACCTCTCCCTCTACCACGTCCTCTCAAAAACACTGCAAATAAACTACAAAAATACTAAAAATACTGCAAAAGCATTACCTCCTTTCCTTCCTCTTCCATGTCCTTTCTTTCAATCGCTCAACCCCTCCTTCCCTTCCTGTTCCATGCTCCTCCCTCCCGTCCTTATCCTATTTCCTTCTGCTTTCTCCCTGTAGTACCTCTCTGACCCACCTTCCATCCCTATAATTCCTTTCCCCTGGGCGCCTGTGACCTCCCCACCTGTTGATGGTCTCCCTACCGTTAACTGTCTGTTTATGTAACTCACCTGTGGTCACCTGCGACCCACTTGTACTCATCTGTGCCCATGTGTACTCAGCAGCGATCCACCTGTGCTCGTATGAGCTTACCTGGGAGTTACTTGTGCCCATGTGTACTCAGCAGCGACCCACCTGTGCTCGTATGAGCTTACCTGGGAGTTACTTGTGCCCATGTGTACTCAGCAGCGACCCACCTGTGCTCGTATGAGCTTACCTGGGAGTTACTTGTGCCCATGTGTACTCAGCAGCGACCCACCTGTGCTCGTATGAGCTTACCTGGGAGTTACTTGTGCCCATGTGTACTCAGCAGCGACCCACCTGTGCTCGTATGAGCTTACCTGGGAGTTACTTGTGCCCATGTGTACTCAGCAGCGATCCACCTGTGCTCGTATGAGCTTACCTGGGAGTTACTTGTGCCCATGTGTACTCAACAGCTCCCATTTGTGAACACTTGTGCCCACATGTGTTCACCTGAGGGTCACTTGTGTTCACTTGTGCCCGGACAAGGAAGACATGATTCTGGTAGCGGGAGAGTGGGTGTGATTGTATGAGGGTGACATGAGGGAGGTGTGAGGGTGACATGAGGGAGGTGTGAGGGTGACATGAGGAAGGGGTGAGGGTGACATGAGGGAGGTGTGAGGGTGACATGAGGGAGGTGTGAGGGTGACATGAGGGAGGTGTGAGGGTGACATGAGGAAGGGGTGAGGGTGACATGAGGAAGGGGTGAGGGTGACATGCGGAAGGGTGAGGGTGACATGAAGAAGGGGTGAGGGGTGACACGAAGAAGGGGTGAGGGGTGACACGAAGGGGTGAGAGGTGACACGAAGAAGGGGTGAAGGGTGACACGGAGAAGGGGTGAGAGGTGACACGAAGAAGGGATGAGGGGTGACACGGAGAAGGGGTAAAGGCAGGAAAGCGCAGAGTAGAAGGAGACGTTTGATGTGGGACGGGAGAGAGAAAGATAGAGAGAAAGAGAGAGAGAGAGAGAGATAGAGAGATAGAGAGAGAGATAGAGAGAGAGAGAGAGAGAGAGAGAGAGAGTAGAGAGAGAGAGAGAGAGAGAGATGAGAGAGAGAGAGAGGAGAGAGAGAGAGAGAGAGAGAGAGCAGATAAATCTTATAAAATTTTGCCTACATTCACTATACACTTACCTTTACTTCCTCGTATATTTCTTAACACTTCTCATATTCGTAATATTCTTTTTCTAAGATATTTAGACGTAGTTTCAGAGCGGGCTGCGGGGGCGGTGATCCACAAAACCATTATCAGAGTGGTGGTGGCAGTGGTTGCCCGTCATGTTATATAATAGCTGTCTTCTGGTTGTCCAGGAGGGTGGGCCAGGTGGGGAACCTTGAGTACATTGGCCTTGTACATAACAGTAAGGCCAATGCTATCTCCCACGGTAAAGGTGATACTTATGTCACACATTCAACCAGGACGAGTCCAAGCTAGATCAGTCTGTGTGTGTGTACTCACCTATTTTGGTTGCAGGGGTCAATTCATAGCTCCTGGCCCCGCCTCTTCGCTGATCTCTACTAGGCCCACCCTCTTCCTTGCTCCAAGAGCCTTATAGCACGACAACTCTAAGGCTGAAGAAGTACTTCCTAACATCCCTGTGTTAGGAAGTACATCTGTGTTTTTGTGTGTGTTTGTGTGTACTAATTTGTATTCACTTATTTGTGATTTTATGGGTCGATTCCCCATTGCTGGCCCATATTGCTGCTTGCTGGATTTATTTTCAACTAGGCCTCGTGGGTCCTGTCATACTTACTCATAAAACTGCGTATGGAGCCTACCTCTACAGGTCATTTAACTCCCTCACCACCCTTCAGCTGAAGAAGTACTTCCTGACATCCCTGTGACTCATCTGTGTGTTTAAAGTGTATTTTTGCCCTTGAGTACCTGTTTCCCACCTCTCGAGCAGTCTATCACGGTCCACCCTGTCAAGAACTCTAACGTCGTTAAGTCCAGTTCTTTCAGTTTGTCTTCACAGTTCATTGTCTTAGCTCTGTTGCTTGTTTTGTTGCAACCTTCATCACTTTCTCCAGTTTGTTTTTATATCTGTTTATCTGGTAGGGTTCATGTGGTGGTGGTGCCCTACTCCAAGATAGGCCTAGTATATGTTTTATAAAGAGTCGTGAATGACTAACTCCTCCCCTCTCTCTCTCTTCTCTCTCTCTCTCTCTCTTTCCTTCCCCCTCTCTCCCCTCTCTCTCTCCTCTCCCTCTCTCCTCTCTCTCTTGGCCTGAACTTTCCCAAAAAAAAATTTTTTTTTTTCCCTTTTTAAATGAAAAAAAAATTTTTTTTTTTTTTCCCCCAAAATTTTTAAATTTTATTTTCCCCCAAAAAAAAATTTGGGGGTTTTTTTTTTTTTTTTTTAAAAAAACCCCAAAAAAAAAACCCTGTTTTTTTCCCCCCTTTTTTTTTAAAATTTTTTTTTAAACCCCTTTTTGGGGGCCCCCCCCCATTAAATTTTCCCCCAAAATTTTTTCCCCCTTTTTTTAATTCCCCCAAAAACCAAATAAAAAAAATTTTTGGAAAAAAAATTTTTTCCCCCAAAAATTTTTTTTTTTTTTTAAAATTTTTTAAAAAGGGGGTTTTCCCTTTTGGGGGGGAAAAAAAAAAAAAATTTTTTTTTTTTTGGGGTTTTTTAAAAAAAGGGGGTTTTAAAAATTTTTAAAAAAGGGGATTAAAATTTTTTTAAAAAGGGGGGGGGCCCAAAATTTTTTTTTTCCAAAAAAAAACCCCCGGGGTTAAAATTTTTTGGGGGGGGGGCCCCCCCTTTTTTAAAAACCGGGGGGGCCCCCCCCCTTTTCCCACCCCCTTTTTTTTTGGGGGGAAAAAATTTTTGGGGAAATTTTTTTTTTCCCTTTTTTAAAAAAAAATTTTTCCCCGGGGGAAAATTTTCCCCCGGTTTTTTTTTTTGGGGAAAATTTTTGGGGAAAAAATTTTTTCCGGGGTTTTTTTTTTTTTGGGGTTTTTTTTTTTTTTTTAAAAAAAAAAAGGGGGGAAAAGGGGGGGGGGGAAAAAATTTTTTAAAAAAATTTTTTAAAAATTTTTTAATTTAAATTTTTAAAAAAAAAAAATTTTTTTAAAAAATTTTTTTTGGGTTTTTCCCCCCAAAAATTTTTTTCCCTTTTAAATTTTTCCCCCCCCGGGAAAACCCTCCCCCCCCCCCAAAAAACCCAATTTTTTTTAAAAAAATTAAAAACCAAAGTTTTTTTTCCCCCCCCTTTTAAAATTTTTTTTAAAAAAAAAATTTTCCCTTTTTTTCCCCCCTTTTTAAAATTTTTTTTTTTTTTTCCCCCCCCAAAAAAAATTTAATTTCCCCCGGGGGGTTTTTTTTTAAACCCCCCCTTTTTTGGGGTTTTTTTTTTTTTCCCCAACCCCCTTTTTTTTTTTTTTGGGAAACCCCTTTTTAAACTTTTTTTTTTAAAAAACCCCCCCCCCTTTTTGAAAAAAAAATTTTTTTGGCCCTTTTTCCCCAAAAAGGGCCTTTTTTTCCCCCCCCTTTTTTTAAAAAACCCCCCTGTTTTGAAAAAACCCCCCCCCTTTTTTGGGGGCCCAAATTTTTTTTTAAAAAAACCCCCCCCTTTTTTTTAAAACCCCCCCTTTTTTTTTTTTAAAAAAAAATTTTTTAAAAAAATTTAAAAAAGGGCCCCGGTACCCCTTTTTTTTAAACCCCTTTGCCTTTAAAAATTTAAGGGGGAAAAATTTGGGCCCCCCCAAAAAAAATTTTGGGGGAAAAAAAAGGGGGGAAAAAGGGAAAAAAAAGGGGTTTTTGGGGTTTTTTTGGGGGGGGGAAAAAGGGGGTTTTTGGGGGCCCCGGGGGGGTTTTGGGTTCCCCCTTTTTTAAAAAGAAAGGGGGAAATTCCCAATTTTGGGGTTAAAACAGGGAAATTTTGGGGAAAAAAAAAATTTTTTTAAAAATTTTTAAAAAAAAAAAAGGGGGGGAAAGGGGGGGGCAAATTTTTGGGGGGCCCCAAAAAAAAGGGGGAAACCCGGGGGGGGAAAAAAAAAGGGAAAAGGGGGTTTTGGGGGGGGGAAAAAGGGAAAAAGGAAAAAAAAAAAAAAAAGGGGAAAAAAAAAAAAGGGGTTTTTGGGGGGAAAAAAGGGGGGAAAAAAGGGGGAAAGGGTTTTAAAAAAGGGAGAAACCCCGGGTTTTTTTTAAAAAATTTCCCCCTTTTTTTTCCCCCCAAAAAAAATTTTTCAAAAAAATTTTAAAGTTTTTTCTTTTTTTTTTTTGGGGGGGTTTTTAAAAAAAAAATTTTTTTAAAAAATTTTTTGGAAAAACCCCGGGGGCCCTTTTTTTTTCCATTAAAAAAGGGGGGGGAAAAAATTTTTTTAAAAATTTTTTTTTTTTGGGGAAAAAAAAAACCCCCTTTTCCAAAAAAATTTCCCCTTTTTTCCCCTTTTTCCCGGGGCCCCCCCCCCCCCCCTTTTTTTAAAAGGGGGGTTTTCCCCCCCCAAAAAACCCCTTTGGGGGGGGAAAGGGTTTTAAACCCTTTTTTTAAGTCACCGGGGGTTTTTTTTTGGGGGGGGGGTTTAAAGGGGGGGCCCTTTGTTTTTTTTGGGGGGGGAAAGGGGGGGTTTTTTTTTTCCCGGGTTTGGGGATTTAAATTTTAAAACCCTTTAAGCCCCCCCCCCTAAAAAATTTTTTTTAAAAAACCCCCCTTTTTTTTTTTTTTAAATTTTTTTTTTTTAAAAAATTTTTTGGGGCATTTTCAAAACCCGGGGGAAAAAAATTTTTTTCCCCCCTTTTTTTCCCCCTTTTTTTTTTAAAATTTTTTTTTTTTTTAAATTTTTTTTTTTTATATTTTTTGGGGGTTTAAGGGTTGGGGTTTTAAAAAAAAAAAAATTTTTTGGGGAAATTCCCAAACCCCCCCCCGTTTTTTTTTCCCCGGGTTTCTCCCCCCCCCCCCCCCCCCTTTTTCCCCCCCTTTTTTTTTTTTTTTAAAAAAAAAGTTAAAAAACCAAAAGAAAAAACCCATTTAAATTTCACCCCCCAAAAGGGGGTTTTCCCCCCCCCTTTTTTTTTTTTTTTTTTTTTTTTTTTTTTTTTTTCCCTTTTTTCCCCTTTTTTCCCCCCTTTCCCCCCCCCCCCTTTAAAAAAAATTTTTTGGGGGGGTTTTTTTTTTTTTAAATTTTTTGGGTTCCCCCCCCCAAAAAAAATTTTTTTTTTTTTTGGGGCCAAAAACCCAAACCCCTTGGAAAAAAATTTTTAAAAACCCCCTTTTTTTTTTTAAAAAAATTTTCCCCCCCCCCTTTTTAAAAAAAAAAATTTTTTTTTTTTTAAGTTTTTTTTTTTTAAACCCCCCCCCCCCCGGGGGGCCCCGGGGGGGGGGGTTTTTTTTTTTCCTTTTTTTTTTGGGGGGAAAAGGGGGGAAAAGGGGGGAAAAAATTTCCCCCCCGGGGGGGCCCAAACCCAAAAAAACCGGGGTTTTAAAGGGGGGGGCCCCTTCCCCCAAAATTTTTTGGGGGTTTTTGGTTTTTGGGCCGGGTTTTTCCCCAAAAAAGGGGGTTTTTTTTTTCCCCCCCTTTTGGGTTTCTGGGGGGGTTTTTTTTGGGCCCCCCCCCTCCCCCCCCCCCCAAAAAAAATTTTTTTGGGTTCCCCCGGTTTAAAAAATTGGGGCCCTTTCAAAACCCCCCAAAACCCCCCCCTTAAAAAAAAAAAGGGGCCCCCCCTTTTTTCCCTTAAAAAACCAAAACCATTTTTTTCCCCCCCCCGGCATTTCCCCCTTTGGGGGGGGGGTTTTTTCCCCTTTCCCTTTTCCCTTAAATTTTTTTTTTTTTTTTTTTTTGGGGGGTTTTTTTTTTTTTGGGGTTTTTTTTCCCCTTTTCCCCGGTTTTTTTGGGGGGGGGGGGGGGGGGTTTTTTGGGGGGGGGTTTTTTTGGGGGGGGTTTTTTGGGGGGAAAAAAGGGGGGTTTGGGGGGGGGGGGGGGTTTTTTTTGGAAAAAAAAGGGTTTTTTTTTAAAAAATTAAAAAAATTTTTTGGGGGTTTTTTTTAAGTTTTTGGGGGGGTTTGGGGGTTTGGGGGGGGGTTTTTTTGGGGGGTTTTTTTTTAAAAAAACCCAAAAGGTTTTTTTTTTTTTTTCCCGGTTTACCCCTTTTGGGTGCCCCTCCCGTGGGGGAATTTTTTTAAACCCCTTTTTTGGGGGGGTTTTTTTTTTTGGGGGGGGGTTTTTTTTGGGGGGGTTGTAGGGGGGGTTTTTTGGGGGGGTTTGGGGGGGGCCCCCGGGGGTTGGGGGGTTTTTTCCCCCCCCCCCCCCAAAAAAAAAAAAGGGGGGGGGGGCCCCCCCCCCCCGGGTTCCCCCTTTTCCCAAACCCCCCCCGGGGTT
The DNA here is from genome assembly GCF_026875155.1 of Cherax quadricarinatus. Lineage (NCBI taxonomy): Eukaryota > Metazoa > Arthropoda > Malacostraca > Decapoda > Parastacidae > Cherax > Cherax quadricarinatus. The sequence goes on along the minus strand of NC_069479.1, from coordinate 15,251,402 downwards.
TTTCCCGCGTTTTGGGTTTTTTGTTTTACCCCCCCAAAAAAATTTCCAATTTTTTTTTTTCCCCCCCCCAAAAACCCCAACCCCTTTTCTTAAATTTCCCCAAATTTCCCCCCCGGGTTGGGGGGAAAAAAATTTTTTAAAAACCCTTTTGGTTTTTGAAAAAAAATTTCCCCCCCCAAATTTTTTTTTTTTTTTAAAATTTCCAAACCTTTTTTTAACCCCTTTTAAAAAAATTTTTTTCCCCTTTTCCCCTTTTTTTTTTTTTTTTGGGGGGGGTTTTCCCCCCAAAAAAAAAAAAAAAAAAATTTTTTTTTTCCCCCCTTTTTTAACCCTTTTGGGGCCCTTTTTTCCCCCCTTTTTTTTTTTTCCCCCCCCCGGGGGGGGAAAAATTCCCCCCCCCCCGGGGGAAAGGGGGGCCCTTGCCCCCAAATTTTTCCCCCCCTTTTCCCCTTTTTTTTTTCCTTTTTTTTTTTTTTTCCCCCTTTTGTTGAAAAAGGGGGCCCGGGGGGGTTTTTTTTTCCCTGGGGGGTAAACCCCCTTTTTTAAAATTTTTAAAAAAAATTTTAAAAGGGGAAAAATTTTGGGTTTTTAAAAAATTTTTTTGGGGGGAAAAAATTTTTTAAAATTTTCCCCAAAAAAATTTTTGGGGGGGGCCCCGGGGGGGGGCCCCCCCCCCCCCCCAAAAAAACCAAAAAATTTTTTTAAAAACCCCGGGTTAAAGGGTTTGTTTAAAAAAAAAAACCCCGGGGGGATTTTTTTTTTGGGGGAAAAAACCCTTTTTTTTTTCCCCCCCCCCTTTTTTCCCCCCTTTTTTTAAAAAAAACCCCCTTTTTTCCTTTTTTTTTTTTTCCCCCTTTTAAAGGGGGAAAAATTTTTTTTGGGGGGGGTTTTTTTTTTTTCCCCGGGGGGAATTTTTGGGGGTTTTTTTTTTTTTTCCCCAAAAAAAAAGGGGGGAAAAAAAAATTTTTTTTTCCCCCCCCCCCCTTCCCCCCCCAAAAAAAAAAAAAAAAAAAAAAAAAAAATTTTCCCCCCCCAACCCATCTTTTTTTAAAGAAAATTTTTTCCCCCCTTTTCCGGGGGGCCCCCCCCCCCCAAAAAATTTTCGCTTTTTTTTCCCCAAACCCCCCCCCTTTTTTTTTGGGGGGCCCGGGTTTTAAAAAAAACCCCCCCCCGGGGGTTTTTTTCCCCCGGGGTTTCCCCCCCCTTTTAAAAAACCCCCGGGTTTTTTTCCCTTTGGGGAACCCAAAAAAAATTTTTCCCCCCGGGGAAATCCCCCCCCCCCGGGGCCCCGGGGGATTTTTCCCAAAAAAAAGGGGGGGGGGCCCCCCAAATTTTTCCCGGGGGGTTTTTTTTCCCTTTGCCCAAGGTTTTTTTTGGGGGGAAGGGGGTTTGTGGGGGGTTTAAAAGGGGGGGGGGGGGGGTTTTTAAAAAAAAGGGGGGGGGAGGGGGAAAAAAATTGGGGGGAAACCCCCAAAAAAAAAAAAAGGGGTTAAAAAAGGGGGGGGGGGAAAAAATTTTGGGGGAAAAAAAAAAAAAGGGGGGGGGGGGGGGGTTTTTTTTAAAAAAGGGGGGGAAAAAGGGGGAACCCCCAAAAAAAAAAAAACCCCCCAAAAGGGGGGGGTTTCCAAAAATTTTTTTTAAAAAAGGGAAAAACCCCCAAAAGGGGGAAAAAGGGAAACTTAAAAAAACCCCCAAAAAAAAAAAACCCCCAAAAAAAAAATTTTAAAGAAGGGAAAAATTAAAAAAGGGAAAAATTTAAAAAAGGGGGGGGGGGCCCCTTAAAAAAAATTTTTTCCCCCATTTTCCATTTTCCCCCCTTTTTCTTCCCTTTAACCCCCTTTTTTAAAAAAAGGGAAAACGGGGGGGGGGAAAAAAAAAAAAAAGGGGGGGGTTTTTGCCCGCCCTTTTTAAAAATTTTCCCTTTTTCCCATGGGAAAAGGGGCCCCTTTTTTTTTTAAAAACCAAAACCCCAAAAAACCCAAAAAGGGAAATTTTTTCCCGGGGAAAAAGTTGGCGGGGGGTTTTTTTTTTGGAAAAAAAAAAGGCCCCCCCCTTTCCGGGGCCCAAACCCCCTTTTTGGGGGAAAAAAAAAAAGGGGGGGGAAGAAGAAAAAAAAAAAGGGGGTTTTTCTTTGTTTTTTTTTTTTTTTTTTCCCCCCAAAGGGTTTTAAAAAAACCCCCCCCCCCAAAAAAATTTTTTTTTCCCTTTTTTTTTTTTTGGGGGGGCCCCAAAAAAATTTTTTTTAAAAAAAAAAATTTTTTTTAAAAAAAATTTTAAAAAAAAAAGGGGAAAAAAAAAGGGAAAAACCCTTTTTTTTAAAATTTTTTAAAAAAAAAAACCCCCCCCCAAAAAAACCCCCCCCCAAAAAAATTTTCCCAAAACCCCTTTTAAATTTTTTAAAAAATTTTTTCCCCTTTTTTTGGGGAAAAAAAAATTTTTAAATTTTTTTTAAAATTTTTAAAAAAAAAAAGGGGGGGGGAAAACCCAAAACCCCAAATTTTTAAAAAAATTTTTAAAAAATTTTTTTTCCCCCTGGGTTTTTTTTTTTTTAAAAAAAAAAAAGGGAAAAAACCCCCCCCCCCTTTTTTTTGGGGGGCCCCCAAAAAAAAAAAAATTTTAAAAATTTTTTTGGCAAAAATTTTGTTTTTAAAAAAATTTTTTTTTTTGGGGCTTTTTTCCCCCCTTTTTGGGGGAAAAAAAATTTTTTTTGAAGGAAAAATTTTTCCCCATTTTTTCCCCCCCTTTTTCCAAATTGTTGGAAAAAAAAAATTTTTTCCCCCGGGGGGGGAAAAAAAAAAAAGGGGGAAATTTTTAAATTTAATTTAAAATTTTTTAATAAAAATTTTAAATTTTTTTTTAAAAAAAAAAAAAACCCTTCTTTTGGGGGTTTAAAAAAAAAAAAAAATTTTAAAAAAAATTTTCCCCAAAAAAATTTTTAAAAATTTTTTTTTCCCCCCCCCCCTTTTTTTTTGGGGCCCTTTTAAAAACCCCCCCTGGGCCCCCCTTTTTAAATTTTTTTCCCCCCCTTTTTTTTTTTTTTGGGGGAAAAAAAAGGGGGGAATTTTCCTTTTTTGGGGGGTTTTTTCCCGGGGTTTTTTTTGGGGGGAAAAACCCCCCCCCTTTTGGGAAGGCCCCCCTTTTTTTTTGGGGCCCCCGGGTTTTAAAAATTTGGGGGGCCCCCCCCAAAAAAATTTTGGGGGATTTTTTTTTTTTGGGGGCCGGGTTTTTTTTTTTGGGGGGGGGGGGCCCCTTTGGTGGGGGGGTTTGGTTTCGGGGAAAACCCCCCCCCCCGGGGGGGGGGCCCCGGGGAAAAACCCCCCGGGGGGAAACCCCCCCCCTTTTTTTTTTTTTTAACCCCCCCGGGGTTTTTTTTTTTTTTGGGGGGGGTTTTTTTTGGGGGTCTTTTTAACCCCCCGGGGGGGCCCCCCGGGTGGGGGGGGGTCCCGGGGGGAAAAAGGGGGGTTGTGGGTTTTTGGGGTTTGGGGGGGTTTGGGGGTTTTTTTAAAACCCCCGGTTTTTTTTTTGGGGGCCCCCGGGGGGGTTTTGGGAAACCCCCAAAAATTTTTTTTTGGGGGGGGGGGGGGGTTTTCCCTGGGGGGGGGTTTTTTTGGGGTTAAGGTTCCCAAAAATTTTTTTTTTAAATTTTCTGGGGGGGGGGTTTTCGGGCCCCGGGAAACCGGGGAATTTTTGGGGTTTTTTTGGGTTTCCCCCCCGGGGGGGGGGGGGCCCTTTTTTTTTTTTTTTGGGGGGGGGCCCCCCCTTTTTTTGGGGTTTTTTTTTTTCCCTGCCCTGGGGGGCCCCCCCCCCCTTCCCTTTTTCCCCCCCCGGGGGGGTTTTTCCGGGGGTACCCCTTTTTTTTTGGGGGGGTCGGGGGGTTTTTTTCCCCCCGGGGGAAAAATTTTGGGTTTTTTGGTTTTTTGTTTTTTTTTTGGGGGCCCCCCCCCCGGGGGGGGGGTTTTTCCCCCCCCCGGGGTTTTGGGGGTTTTTTTGGCCCCCCTTTTTTTGGGGGTTTTTTTCCCCCCTTTTTTTTTTTTTGGGCCCCCTTTTTTTTGGGGGGTTTTTCCCCCCCCTTTTTTTTTTTGGGGCCCCCCCCCTTTTTTTTTTGTTTTTTTTTTGGGGGTTTTTTTTTCCCCCCGGTTTTGGGGGGGCCCCCCTTTGTTTTTTTTTTAAAGGGGTTTTTTTTTTTTTCCCCCGGGGTTTTTTTTTTAAAGGGTTTTTTGGGGTTTTTTTCCCTTTTTTTTGGGAACCTTTTTTTTCCCCCGGGGAACCCCTTTTTAAATTTTTTTTTTGGGGTTTAACCCCCCCCTTTTTTTTTTCCCCCGGGGGTGTTTTTTTCCTTTTTTTTTTTGGGGGGGCCCCCCCTTTTTTTTTTTTCCCCCGGGGGGGGGCCCCCTTTTTTTTTTTTTTTTAAATTTTTTTTTTTTGGTTTTTTACCCCGGTCTTTTTTCCCCCCTTTTTTTTTCCCCGGCCTTTTTCCGGGTTTTTTTCCCTTTTTTTTTTTTTTTCCCCCCCTTTTTTTGGGGGTTTTTTTTTTTTTTGGGGGCCCCCCCGGGGGAAAAAATTTTTTTTTTTTTTTCCCCTTTTTTGGGGGCCCGGGGCCCTTTTCCTTTTGGGGGTTTTTTTTTTCCCCCCCTTTTTTTTGGGTTTTTTTTTTTTCCCTTTTTTTTTTTGGGGGGCCCCTTTTGGGGGTTTTTGGGTTGTTTTTTTTTTTTTTTTTCCCCCGGGGGGTTTTTTTTGAACCCCCTTTTTTTTTGGGTACCCCCTTTTCTTTTTTTTTTTCCCCCCCGGCCTTTTTTTTTTTTTTTTTTTTTTTTTTGGGTTTTTCCCCCTTTTTTTTTTTTGGGGGGGCTTTTTTTTCCCCCCCCCCGGTTTTTTTTTTTTTGGGGCCCTTTTGGGGGGGGGGGCCCCCCGGGGGTTTTTGGGGGGGGTTTTTTGTTTTTCCTTTTTTTTTTTGGTTTTTGGCCCCCCGGGGTTTTTTTTTTTCCCCCCTTTTTTTCCCCCCCCGGGGGCCCCCCCCCCCCCCCGGGGGTTTTTTTTTTGGGGGGGTTTTCCCCGGTTTTTATTTTTTAACCCCCCGGGGGGTTTTTTTTTTTTCCCCTTTTTTTAAATTTTTTTTTTTTTTCCTTTTTTTTTTTTTTTAAAAAAAAAAATTTTCCCTTTTTTAAAACCCCCAAAAAAAAACCCCCCCCTTTTTAATCAAAAAAAACCCCCCTTTTCCCTTAAAAAAAAAAACCCCCAAAAAAAACCCCCCCCCCCCCCCCTTTCACACAAACCACACACACACACCCACACACAAACAACACCCCCCCCCCACCCCCCCCCAAAAAAAAAACCCCCCCCCCCCAAAAAAAAAACCCCCCCAAAAAAAAACCCCCCCCGGGGGGAAAATTTTTTGGGGGGGTTTTTTAAAACCCCCGGGGGGGGTTTGGGGGGGTTTGTGGGGGGGGGGTTTTTGGGGGGGGGGGGGGGTTTTTGGGGGGGTTGTGGGGGGTTTTTTGGTTTTTTTTTTGGGGGGGGGGGGGGGGTTTTAAATTTTTTTCCGGGGGGGGGGGGGGTTTTTTTGGGGGGGAAATTTTTTTTTTTTTTTGGGGGGTTTTTAAAACTTTTAAAAAAACCCCCCCCAAAAAAAAACCCCAAACCCCCTTCCCAAAAAAAAAAAACCCAAAACCCAAAAAAAAGGGGAAAAAAAATTTTGGGTTTTTTTTAAAAAAAAAGGGGGGTTTTCCCCCGGGGGTTTTCCCCTTTTTTTTTTTTTTTTAAAAAAAAGGGGGTTGGTTTTTTAAAAAAAAAAGGGGGTTTTTAAAAAAAAACCCCCCCGTTTTTTCCCGGGTTTCCCCAAAAAAAAAAAGGGGGGGAAAAAAAAGGGGGGGGTTTTAAAAAGGGAAATTTTTTAAACCCCAAAATTTTTTAAAAATTTTTTTTTGGGGGGGGGGAAAAAAAACGGGGGAAAGGGGGGGAAAAAAACCGGGGGGCCCCCCCCAAAAACCCCCCCAAAAAAAAAAAAAACCCCCGGGAAAAATTGGGGCCGTCCCCCCCGGGTGCGCACGCACCTCATAGCTCCGCAGGGTGAGAATAATAATTTAAAAAAATTTTTATTTCCAAAGGGAAGTGGTTTCAACCTTTTACAGACTTTGTAGATAAATGGCTTAAGAACCGACAATTGGGTAAATTAGACACTGTTTCAACACTTTTGGTTTTCTTTATAGTGGAAACGGGTTTTGCCACATAGTGGCTTTAAAATCTATAGCAAAAAGAATGGTGAAGATCAGAAGGAGTTTGGGTAACCCGGGCCCTCACCTGGAATGTTTTAAAGTCCATGCATACTCCGGGCTGGGAAAAACCTTTAAACTCCTTCTGGGTTTTTCCCCTTCCCTTTTCATAGAAATGATGAAACCACTGGTACGATACGTTTTCCTCAGTAAAAAATACCCAAATGTTTCACATATGGGCCCAATTTTGACAGACCCTGCTGACAACAAAAACATACTATATAAAAGCTCCTGGTTTATGCAGGAAAAACGGGGAACTTTTTGTTAAATTTTGGGCCCCCGGAAGCCCACCCACAACAGTCACTAACAAACCCCCGGGACCTGTTTACTGCAGGCGAACAGAGGCAGGGGTGCTTTAGGAAACACGCCTGATGTTTCCCCAAACCCCAAAACCGGGGGTCGAACCAAAGACTTCAGTGGGGAGCCCCGGTTTTCGCCACCCCAAACCCAGGCCCACGAAAAGTCTTACCCTTGTTTGGGCCCCGGGCCATTTAAAACCTTTAAAAAGGGACCCCGGGGCCCTTTGGTCACCTCAGGGGCGCATCAGGAAGGAAAGGTTTTATAATAATAAAAAAAAATTTAAAATTAAAAAAAATAATAATAATAATAATTTAAAAAATTGAAAAATACGAGAAGTAAGTGCCTTTCAAATATTGGGATATTTTTTTAAAAAATTTGAACACTGCAGCATAGCTCTAAACTTGGGTGTTTGGTAACAACTATATGTGGTTTCAAGGGGGCGATCATAGCTCCTGCCCCCGCCCTTTTTTGATGGCGCCCACAGGGGGTCACACCCCCCCTGCTCCAAGAATTTTTCCGGGGGGGCCTCTTCTCTTGGGGTGTGTGGGTGTGTGTGACCAAATTTCCCAAGGAAAGTACACTAAACAAAAGTTGGAATAAAGAAGACTAAATTGAAAAATACAAACCCCATCTTTTCCTGGGTTTCTTTATTGGGACCTGTTTCAAAAGGGGAGAGAGGAAAAAAGAGGGGAGGAAAAAGGGGGGAGAGAAAGGGGAAAGAGGGAAAGGGGAGAACCCTCCGTGTGTGGGGCATAAATTATATGTTTGTTATTATATGTGATATATTAAATTAAAACAATGGTTGCGTTTTAAAGGCGTTTTGGGGTGTGAACAAAATTTAGATTCCTTAATTTTTAAACGTGAAGCCAAAAAAAAGGTTTAAAAATTTGCCAAAAACAAAATCTTTCAAAATTTAGGCCTAACAGCTCAGTCATGGCGGAGAAAATCTTTTTGATATAGGGGTAAAACCCCGTAAAGTGTTGCTACACTAAATTTTGTATGTTTTTGGTAGTTGGGGTGAAACCCCCAAAAAGTGTGTTGCTACACCATTCGTATGTTAGTTACGGGGGTGGGCACCCAATTAAAGTGTTGCACACTATTTTATGTTAGTTTGGGGGGGAAAACCAGCATTTTGGGGGGCTCAAATAATTTTGTATTTTTAGTTTTTTTTTGGGGGGGAACACCCGCAGTGTGGGGCTACACTATTCTTTTGTTTGTTTGTGGGAACACCCAGTGTTTGCAACTATTCCGTATGTTAGTTTGGTGGGGGGGAAAAAAATTGGGGGCATACGCACCCCGTTTTATTACGGAGGAAAAAGGTGGGTTTTTTAACGGTTTGGGGGGGATTGGGGGGAAAAATGGAAATTTTTATGGGGTTTTGGAGGGAAAACCCCAACCCGTGGTTCTAATTAAATTCTGTGTTGTTTTATGTTTTGAGGAGGGAACCCCAGGTGTTAAAAAATTTTGAAATTTTATTTCCGGGGTAAAAACCGCTTGTTTGCTGTATTTGTTTTTATTTGGGCCCCCCCGGGCCCCCAGAGGGGTTCCAAATAATTTTCTGAATTTAATTTAAAACCAATGTTTAATTTACATAATTTTTTAAAAAGATTTTTCTACACTATTCTTATTTAAAAAATTAACCAATTTCCATACAACCCATCAGAAAACTCCATCACATAAATACATTTAACTTATAGGGATATATAGGGGGGGAAATAACCATTAAAAACATTAATTTGGTATTGGGGAAGTTTTAGGAAAAACCCCAAAAAAACCTTTCCCAAACCGTATTTTTCCATTAACCCATTTTCCTCGTTTTTTTAAACCCCCTTTAATCTTTAAAACGAGGGAAGGTTTCCCTTTTAAAAAACAAAACTTTTCACTCAAGTTTTAAAAAATTTTTTAAAGACGGACCCCACTTTCCAAAAACTAATAACTGTTCAACTTTCTCCCGGTATTTCCTTTTCAATCTTCTGGGCCCTTCATTTTCACCCCCTGTTTTTCAACTTTTCAATTTTCTTTTATGTTTTCTCCACATGACTTATTCATCTTGCTATCCCCTTGGGGGCCCCTTTCTATTTTTGGTTTTTAAATATAAAATATACTAATATTTATATTAAAAATAAAGTTTTTTAAAAAAATAACCCTTCCCCAAAAACCAAAGGGGGCCCCAGGCACTGGGGGAAAAACAAAAACCTTTGGGGGACCAAAACGGGGGCAGAAAACACTTGTGGGCCCCACTGGTGAAGCCAAAAACCCCGGTTTTGGGAAACAAAACTGGGGGCAGGCCCTGGTTCCGGCAACCCTTTGGGGCAGGCAACCCCGGGCAAAAACCCGGGGGGGCAGGGGGCCCCTGGGGGGCGGAATTTGGGGGCAAAAACCCCTTTGAAAGGAGGGGCCCTGGAGGCCCCTGTTGGGGGGCCTCAAAAAAGGAGTTTTTGGTAAAAAGGAAAAATTTTTTTTAAAATAAAGGGGGGGGGGTGGGGGGGGGGGGGGGGGGTTTTAAAAAGGGGGGGGGGGGGGGAGGGGGGACAAAAAAAAAGAAAAAAAAAAAAAAATTAAACATGGTAAACCTTTGGGGGAAGCCCTTAGACAACATTAAAACCCAAAAAAAAAACACTTAAACCCGTGGCAGTGGGGGAACCTTTGGGAAATGGGCCAACCGGGGGGCCAAAACGTCGACAACCCTTCTCCAGGAAGGGGGAAGAAAAATTACAAAAAATTTTGTTTGACCTTTAAAAAAGGAATGGCCCGGGACATCAAAACACCCAAAAAACACATTAAAACCCCCAAACCTTCTACCCTTTTTTTTTAAAATTTTTTTTCTATTTTTTTTTTTTATTTTTTTCTTTGGTTTTTTACTTTTTCTTCTTCTTCCTTTTTTTTTTTTTTTCCTTCTTTTTTTATTAAAAAAATTAAAATTTTTTTTTTTTTTTTTTTTTTTTTTTTTTTTTTTTTTTTTATTATTAATTATTATTAAATTATTAATTAATTTTTAAATTTATTAATTAATTTTAAAAATTAAATTTTTATAGGAGGGTAGTGCCCAACTCGTAGGGTTTTAAAAAAAAAGGGTGGAAAATTAAGAAAAAGGTTTAAAAGCAAAAGCTTTTATTCCCCAAAACCCCCACACACACACACACACACACACACACACCCCACACCCCACACCACACCCACCCAACACACACACCCACAACACAAAAACCCCCACACACCACCACCCCCACCTTTATTTTTTCTACCCTTTTTTTGTTTCCCCCCCAAAAAACCCTTTTCCCCCCCACCATTTATTTCCCACCCCCATTTCCCCCATTATTTTTCCATCCCCCCCGTTATTCCCCCCCCCCTCTTCCCCTTTTCCCCCTTCCCCCCTTCCTTTACTTTCCCCCCCCTTTTACTTCCCTTTTTTATTAACCCTTTCCCTTCCCCCCACCCTTTATTTTCCCTTACTCCAATTATTTTCCCCTCACCTTCCATTTCCCTGCTTCCCCTTTCCCCCTTCCCCTTTCATGGGTTCCTCCACTCCATCTCATGCTTTTCCCCCACTCTCGGGACCCCCCCTCCCAAGAACTTCAATAAACTCCCCCACCTCCTTTTTTGTCCCCCCAAACCCCCTCTCAGGGGGGACTAAACCTTTTCCCCCTTTAAAACCCTGTCTTCCATTCCCCCCCTTTACCTCACGCTCGAAACTCAGTGTTGGGGGGTGGGTTTGGGGCTCACGCCGAACACACCCCGGTTCAGCCCCCCGGCGAGGGCAATGAAAAAATGGACAAATCTTTTAACATCAAAGGGCCGTCTTTACCTAGTAGTTTAAAAGGTACCTCATGAATCAGTCGACACCTAGGTACCTTCCCAAAGGAACTTAAGGATCAGAATTTTATTAAGATAACTGCTTGGCTTACCTTAAATTTTCCGATCGCTAATTCTTCCCAGCTGTTTAAACAGAATTAAAGCTTTTACTACACTACAACAACAACTCCTACTACACTACAAATACTACTACTACTAACTACAAATACAAATACTACTAAACTAAAATACTACTACTACTACAAAAACTACTACTAATACTACTATTACTACTACTACTACAATTGAGGAAATGAGCCACCTCCTGGTGGATTTTACAGGGGCCAGCCGGGAGACTATGGGAAGGTGTAGGTTGAGAGAGACTAAACCGAGAAGGGAATGTTGGGGGATGGAAAAGTGTGGGAAGGTGTGATGCCTTTGGGGGGGGCTCATGTGCCCGCAGGGGGGGGGGTAAAGGGGTCGGGAAAATGTACAGCACTTTTCCCGGGCGTGGGTATTTTTTTTTTTTGAGGGGGGGAGGACCGAAATAATATTCAGAACGTTGGGGCCCTTTGGGAAAAAGGAGGGAGACAAAAAAAAAAAAGGGTGAAAGGAAAAAGAAAAAAAAAAGGAAAGAAGGGAAAAAAATAAGAAAAAAAAAGGAAGAAAAACAGGGGAAGGGGAAATTTTATGTTTTCCAAAAACTGGTATATCACTAAAGTGCTGCTCCTTTGGGGAAAATTTTTTTTTAAAAAAGTAGAAAAAAAAGCTTTTGTTTCCCTGTCATATTTTCCCTCACATAGGGGGAGATAAGAAGAAGAGTGAGGAGGAGGGGAAAAGGGGAAGGGGGAAAGGGGAAACCAGGATTGGGAGTGAGAAAATTAAAAAAAGGAAATAATCAATTTTCGTTTTTTAGGTCGGGGGAAAAACCTCCAATTTGGAGATTAAAATGAGTCAAAACAGTGTCCTTTTCCCCCCTAGGGGACCCCCCCTTGGGGAAGGCAGGGGTCCCGGGTCCCCTGCTAGAGAAACCCCCGTCTTGTTTCTTTTCCTGTGTGGGGCAAGGATCCAGGGCACCCCGCAGGGGAACCCCCCAGGCTTTTTTTCTTACCTGTGTGGGGAAAGGGAGGGTCCAGGGTCAAACCCGCTAGGGGACCCACAGGCTTTTTTCTTACCTGTGTGAAGGCAGGGGTCCGGGTTACCTGCTAGGAAAACCCACAGGTCCCCTTTTTCTAACCTGGTGAAGGCAGGGACCAGGGTCACCTGCTAGGGGGACCCACAGGATTTTTTTCTTACCTGTGTAAGGCAGGGATCCAGGGTCACCTGTTTTAAAACCCACAGGGGCTTGTTTCTTTCCTGTGTGAAGGCAGGGGTCCAGGTCACCGCCCAGGAGACCCCCAGGCTTTTTTTTCTTTCCTGTGTGAAGGCAGGGGGGCCCCGGGTTCCCCCGCTAGGGGACCCACAGGGCCCCTTTTTTTCTTTTTCCTTTTGAAGGCAGGGATCCAGGGTCACCGCTGGAGACCCACAGGCTTTTTTTTCTTACCCTGTGTGGGAAAGGGAGGGGTCCGGTCACCTGCAGGAGGAACCCCCAAGGGCTTGTTTTCTTACCTGTGTGAAGGGGAGGGGTCCGGGTTACCTGCTAGGGAAAACCCCCCGGTCCTTTTTTCTTTTCCTTGTTAAGGCAGGGAATTTCCCGGGGCACCCCCCGGGTAGGGAAAACCCCCAGGGCTTGTTTCTTACCTTTTGTGAAGGGAGGGGCCCCGGGTCACCTGCAGAACCCCCCAGGTCTTGTTTCTTACCCCCTGTGAAAAGGGAGGGTCCGGGTTACCTGCTAGGGGGACCCAAGGTTTGTTTTTTTTAAACCCGTGGAAAACAGGGGGGGCCGGGGACCTGCTAGAGGAAACCCCAGTCTTGTTTCTTACCTGTGGAAAGGGGGGGTCCCAAAGGGGCACCTTTCTGGAGAAACCCCCAGGCCAGTTTCTTACCTGGAAAAACAGGGTTCCCCGGGTCACCGGGTAGGAGACCCCACAGGTCTTGGGTTTTTTCCCCGTGGGGAAAAGGGAGGGGTTTTTGGTTACCTGTTTTGGAACCCACAGGGCTTTTTTTCTTACCTGGGGTGAAAGGGAGGGGTCCAGGGCACCCCCGCAGGAGGCCCCAAGGTCCGTTTCACCTTTGGTGGGGGCCCGGCCAGGGCACCTCCTTTTGAACCCACAAAAATTTTTGGTTTCCAACCCCTTTTGAAACCCAGATTTTCCGGGGTTCCCTTTTAGGATTAAACGGCTTGTTTTTTAAATTTTAAAAAACAGGGAAAAAAGGTTTCCCAATTAAGGGGGAAACCCAAGGTCCTTGGCCCCATTTGGGAAAACGGGGTCCAAATTTTTTTTCCCCCCCAGGAAGCCGGGGGGACATGAGGTTTTAGTAAAAAACCATGCCTTTTGTTGGGGGAAAAACCCCCCCCGCCTTTGAGTCCTTTTAAAGAAACCAGGTTAACCCCAGCTGCCCCCGGGCCCACCCCAAAAAACAAATTAACCAAACCCCTAGCCCTCTGGGGGGGGGGAAAAATTTGGTTTGAAATAAAAAATATTTTAAAATTTTTCCGGTTGGGGCTTCGGGGCACCCCCCTTTAAAAAAATTAAAGAAATTAAGGGGTTCAAATTTGGAAACCCAAACCCGCCTGGTTAATGGGTCCCTTATTGAAATTGTTTTTTTACTTTTGGGAACATCCGGGGCTGTTTTGTGGAAATGTCCAGCCGCGAGAACGTTCCCAGGGCCGGCCCAGGGACTTTCAAAAACTTTAAAACCTCCCCTTCTTTAAGGTCAAACCACCCAATTTTTAAAATTTCCCCAAAATAAAGCCCTAAATTTTTAACCCGTGGGTTTTGAACTTTCTAAAAGTAAAGTTTCGGCCCGAAGAAAGGGGTAAAAATTTTATTTTAAATTTCTTCCTTTTTGAGCTTTACCCAAGGGAAACCCCCTTTCTTTGGGGAGAGAACTTTGGATTGTAGGGTCCCAGTGGTCTTATTGGCCCAACTCAATCTGGCCGATTATAACTCTTGGGGGCCTTATTGAAGAAGTAAAACATTTTTGGGCCAAAACTTGGAACCCCCAAAATTTTTAAGGTTTTTTTGGCCCGAGGTAACGACCCTCAACCCCGGTGGGGGGCCTATCATTTTAAAACTTCCAATTTCCCCCCAAACTGTTCTTAAAATTTGGGTGGGGAAAACTTTCCCCCAAAAAAAAACCCCAAGTCTGGCCCCATTTTTTAACCCCCCTTGGGGTATGGTTAATGAAAATTTACCTCACATATAAGTTAAAGTTTTCCTTTTTTGAACCCTTTTATGGCCGCTGGGTTTTCGCACCATTCCCCCCCAAAAAAAATTTAAAAAACCCTTTTCATCCCCCGGAATAAAAATTTTAAAATTTCCCCTAAAAAATATTTCTTTCTAGCGCCCCTTTAAAAAAAATTTTAAAAGTTCCCATTCCCTCTGGTTTTTTTTCAGTTCCCCCAAACTTTTTAAAATTGGCCAATCCCGTCCGTAGCTATTGTTTCCCCTTTAAATTTAACACCGAAGGTTTCATCCCAATTCATTTCCCCCTTTGGTTTGAAAACGGGTTCAACCCCATAAAATTTCTAATTTTTTTGTAAAAAAATAAAATGCAGGCCCTCAGCCCATGGGTTTCCTATCATTTTTTCCGAATTTTTTGCTTTCCGGAAATGGGGTTTTCCCCCGGCTTTTGCCCCGAAAAGGGGGGCTTGTTTTCCCATGGCCCTGGGAAAAAAAAATTTTAAAAAGCAAAACCACATTTTCGGACTGGGAAATAAAAAAAGGGGGTTTTAAAGCTTTTTTAAATTTTTTTCCTTTTGGAATTAAAAATTTAAAAAATTTTAAAAAATTTTTAAAAATAAAAAAATTAAACGCTTTCCCGCGCCCAAAATTAAGGGAAAGCATTCTTTTTTTGGATTTGGGGGTTTTCATTTTTCCTTCTTTTGAATCGTTTTGGTTAAATTTCCCGGGTTTTTCATGCGGCCTTTTGGAAATTTTTTTTTTGGGTCCTTAAACCCAAGGGGCCCTTTTGTTCCCTTTCATGCGGCCTCGGGAAAATATAATGTTAAAACGCTTCTCATGCGCCTCTGGAAATTTTAATGTTAAACGCTTCTCATGCGCCTCTGGAAATATAATGTTAAACGCTTCTCATGCGCCTCTGGAAATATAATGGTAAACGCTTCTCATGCGCCTCTGGAAATATAATGGTAAACGCTTCTCATGCGCCTCTGGAAATATAATGTTAAACGCTTCTCATGCGCCTCTGGAAATGTATTTGGAGTCACGTTAACCCAAGAACCCTAGATCTTTCAATAACATTAGTAGCTTCTCACCTCCTGGGCTGTACTGTATTCTTTCTTCCACCTCCTTTAATATATATCACCGATATTTGTACAACCAACTATACTACGTCTACACCTCATGTAGGTGTTTGTAAAACCTGTCATTGTCCTCTTGCTATCTAGATTTCTATGATTATCTGGTAAAAGGTAAAACTAGCAGGTTCGTCAGCCATGGTTCGCTCTCCCTGAGCTCATTCTGGTGTTCCTCCACCAGTTTCCTTGTCTCCAGGGGTGGAGGAAGAGTGTCGTCATCCTGCTCAAGGGCTTTTGCTCTCAGAAATTGGAGCTGTCCTCCCCTCCTCGATGAAAACCTGATTAATTACCTTTCTCATGACGCTATTATGTACGCTTTACGGGAATTTATGTTTACGCCATGCCTTATAATAAAGAAAGTGGTCTCATTGTCTTTCAGTAATATTTTCTGACTTTTCAGGTATAATAATAATAATAAAGCTCCATGCAGCAAAAACAACAAAAGTTCAGTTAAAAATCACTATCTTTATAATGATCTGGGATATTTTCATTTTTTCCCTCTTATATACTGAATCATTTTGTCACAACTATTTGCACCTGCATTTCACGTCGTAAAAACCCATTGGTCCTCATGCATCTAGTTTTTATGAGTGTCCTGGACGGTGAAAGGAGAAGGACAGGTTGTTCACCTGGTCTGCAAGGGATCATGAGTGCTTTCTTTTCTGTCCACAAGGGTCCTTCCCTTTCCAGGGAGAGGGAGGAACGGGGCTTACTATGTCTGGAATTGGAAGTGGTGAAGAAAAAGGGGTGTTTCCCCCTATATGGTAGGTTAGGGTTAGCATGAAGAGAAGAAGGTGTCTACATTGCCTCGGAAAGGATCGATGAGTTACCAATCATAGCCAGGTAAAATGGGAAAGAAAAAAGAAATTTAATCATGAAGGTGAGAAGTGGAAAAGGGAAGGGGGCCTGGAGAATTTGAGGACACAGTTAGTAATCACTTTGCCTTGAGATTGGTTTTCATCCTACGAACAATTGGTACAGTTTGGACGGCGTATCATACTTCCTGTGAGGCATTAGTTATGAGGTTGAGAGGTGAAGGCAGGTTAGTTGACTGAGGTTGAAGAGGTTGAGGCGTAGCTGACGTTTAGTCTGTGAGAGTGGAGCGTGCTGACTTAAGGTGGAGAGGTGGAGGGCAGATAGCTGACTGAAGGTGAAGAAGGGGTGCAGTAGCTGACTGAAGGTGTGAGAGGTGGAGGCTACATTGCTGTGAAGGTTGAGAGATGGAGGCAGTAGTTGACTCATGAAGGTGTGAGAGGTGGAGAGAGTTACTACTGGGAAGGTGTGAGAGGGGAGGCAGAGTGCCTTAGGTGTGAGAGGTGAGGCAGTACGTATGAAGGTTGAGAGTGAGGCAGTAGTCTGACTGAACAGGGTGACGAGGTATTGTGAGGCAGTAGCTGACTGAAGGTGTGAGAGGTGGAGGCAGTAGCTGACTGAAGGTGTGAGAGGTGGAGGCAGTAGCTGACTGAAGGTGTGAGAGATGGAGGCAGTAGTTGACTGAAGGTGTGAGAGGTGGAGGTAGTTGACTGAAGGTGTGAGAGGTGGAGGCAGTAGTTGACTGAAGGTGTGAGGTGGAGGCAGTAGCTGACTGAAGGTGTGAGAGGTGGAGGCAGTAGTTGACTGAGGTGTGAGAGGTGGAGGCAGTAGCTGACTGAAGGTGTGAGAGGATGGAGCAGTAGTGACTGAAGGTGTGAGAGGTGGAGGCAGTAGCTTACTGAAGGTGTGAGAGGTGGAGGCAGTAGCTGACTGAAGGTGTGAGAGGTGGAGGCAGTAGCTGACTGAAGGTGTGAGAGGTAGAGGCAGTAGCTGACTGAAGGTGTAGAGGAGGAGGCAATAGCTGACTGAGTGTGAGAGGTGGAGGCAGTAGCTGACTGAAGGTGTGAAGGGGAGGCAGTAGTGACTGAAGGTGTGAGAGGTGGAGGCAGTAGTGACTGAGGTGTGAGAGGTGGAGGTAGTAGTTGACTGAGGGTGTGAGAGGTGGAGGCAGTAGTTGACTGAAGGTGTGAGAGGTGGAGGCAGTAGTTGACTGAAGGTGTGAGAGGTGGAGGCAGTAGTTGACTGAGGGTGTGAGAGGTGGAGGCAGTAGTTGACTGAGGGTGTGAGAGGTGGAGGCAGTAGTTGACTGAAGGTGTGAGAGGTGGAGGCAGGTAGTTGACTGAGGGTGTGAGAGGTGGAGGCAGTAGTTGACTGAGGGTGTGAGAGGTGAAGGCAGTAGTTGACTGAAGGTGTGAGAGGTGGAGGCAGTAGTTGACTGAAGGTGTGAGAGGTGGAGGTCAGTAGTTGACTGAGGGTGGAGAGGTGGAGGTAGTAGTTGACTGAGGGTGTGAGAGGTGGAGGTAGTAGTTGACTGAGGGTGTGAGAGGTGTAGGCAGTAGTTGACTGAAGGTGTGAGAGGAGGAGATAGTAACTGACTGAAGGGAGGGGTTGAGGAGTGGAACAAGGAGGGATAGGGATCGAAGGTAGTGAGGAACGGGTTGTAGAGAGGAGAAAGAAGGGGAGGGATGAGAGGTAAAAGAGAAAGGAAGGAAATGATGGAGAAGGATGTGTTAAACGTGAAGGAAAAGGGTGGCATGAAGGAATGTACAAAATAAAGAAAATATGAAGGTAGAGATAGATATTACCAAAACAATACAGTAGTGTAGTACAGGGAATCAGAGCTTACAAAACATTACAGTAGTGTAGTACAGGGAATCAGAGCTTACAAAACAATACAGTAGTGTAGTACAGGGAATCAGAGCTTACAAAACAATGTGTTTGTGTGTTCTCTTCAGGTTACGTTACATAAGTAAGTTTGGTTACAAATAATACCATTGGAAGCCTTGCTATACGGATTTGCTTATACAAACTTAAGTTAAGGACACTTATAAACCGAACTAAGTAGTAGAGGGTTGGGAGATTAAACATCGTGTGGTTACAGTGATGTAAGCTACTTACAGAGGTGTAAATCAGGAGTTACATTAGTTATTGTTACTTGACTGTGAGCTAAACATAGTGTGTGTTACAATTGGTTAAATTTTACTGTGGGATAACAGGGATAGTGTTAAACATTGTTGTTGCTACTACGTGATCGGGGTAACATTAGTGTGTGTTACATTGATTATGTTACTTAACTGTGGGATAACATGGTGTGTGTTACAAATTTAATTTGTGTACGTGGGATAAACATAGTGTGTGTTACATGGGATAGTTACAATTTACTTGAGAGGGATAAGCAAATATGTGTGTGTTCATTGTTATTGTTACTATACTAGTTGGATAATACATGGGTGTGTTTACATGTTTATTGTTTACTTAAGACTTTGATATAACATAGAGTGTGTTACATTGTTTAATTGTTATTACTGTGGGATAACATAGTGTGTTACATTGTTATTGTTACTTACTGTGGGGTAACATAGTGTGTGTTACATAGTTATGTTATTACTGTGGGGTAACATAGTGTGTTACATTGTTATTGTTACTTACTGAGTGTAACATGGTGTGTGTTACACGGTTGTTACGAGGGTAATACAAGTTACTAGAAGCACTATACATAGTGTGTATTACATTAAGTAGATTTACTGAAGTAACAATAAGTGTGTATACAAATGATTAATAGTATACTGTGGGATAAATGTAGTAGTTACATTGTTATTGATTACTGTGTGGATAAATATGGTAAGTTACATTTAATTGTTACTGAGAGTAAACATAGTGTGTTACATTTTATTGTTACTTACTGTGGGATAACATGGTGTGTGTTACATTGTTATTGTTACTGAGGGGTAACATAGTGTGTGTTACATTGTTATTGTTACTTACTGTGGGATAACATGGTGTGTGTTACATTGTTATTGTTACTGTGGGATAACATGGTGTGTGTTACATTGTTATTGTTACTGTGGGATAACATGGTGTGTGTTACATTGTTATTGTTACTTACTGTGGGATAACATAGTGTGTGTTACATTGTTATTGTTACTGTGGGATAACATAGTGTGTTACATTGTTATTGTTACTTACTGTGGGGTAACATAGTGTGTGTTACATAGTTATTATTACTGTGGGGTAACATAGTGTGTTACATTGTTATTGTTACTTACTGAGTGGTAACATAGTGTGTGTTACACGGTATGTTACGTGGTAATAACAACTCACGAAGCACTTACATAGTGTGTATTACATAATAAGAGCAATTTACCGAACATTAACAAAAAATAACAAAATGTAACAGCATATGGATCAAAGTTTAAGAGATTCATTTAAAAATTGTGTCTTGTATCATAATAATGGAAATTGCATCTCATCACTTTAAAAAATTTGATATTCCAACTCATCAGTTTGTAAAACTGTAATAAAGTTGGTAGAATTACCGACAATATGTAAAGTAAAAGGACACAAGTGCAACTAATGTGACATTTATTGTGGCAACGTTTCGCTCTCCAGGAGCTTTATCAAGCCAATGGCTTGATAAAGCTCCTGGAGAGCGAAACGTTGCCACAATAAATGTCACATTAGTTGCACTTGTGTCCTTTTAGTTTGTAAAACTGATACTGGAGATGTGAAATGTAAATAAGTGTAGAGACGCGGTAAGTGGAAGGTGAATATTTAATAATGACAGTAAGAGAGATGACC
This sequence comes from Cherax quadricarinatus, assembly GCF_026875155.1. Classification (NCBI taxonomy): domain Eukaryota; kingdom Metazoa; phylum Arthropoda; class Malacostraca; order Decapoda; family Parastacidae; genus Cherax; species Cherax quadricarinatus. The sequence continues at coordinate 15,232,010 of NC_069479.1, read as the reverse complement.
TTGATAATATGACAGTACTTTGTTTGATACGTTTAATGTTATGAGCATATTATTTGTGAGTGTTGATCTCATTCTCCTGTGATTAGTGAACGGAGGGTCGAGCCTCCACCACTAGTTGTGTTGAATGATTCACACGGACGGAGGGTCGAGCCTCCACCACTAGTTGTGTTGAATGATTCACACGGACGGAGGGTCGAGCCTCCATCCACTAGTTGTGTTGAATGATCACACGGACGGAGGGTCGAGCCTCCACCACTAGTTGTGTTGAATGATTCACACGGACGGAGGGTCGAGCCTCCATCACTAGTTGTGTTGAATGATTCACACGGACGGAGGGTCGAGCCTCCACACTAGTTGTGTTGAATGATTCACACGGACGGAGGGTCGAGCCTCCATCACTAGTTGTGTTGAATGATTCACACGGACGGAGGGTCGAGCCTCCACCACTAGTTGTGTTGAATGATTCACACGGACGGAGGGTCGAGCCTCCATCACTAGTTGTGTTGAATGATTCACACGGACGGAGGGTCGAGCCTCCCACTAGTTGTGTTGAATGATTCACACGGACGGAGGGTCGAGCCTCCACCACTAGTTGTGTTGAATGATTCACACGGACGGAGGGTCGAGCCTCCACCACTAGTTGTGTTGAATGATTCACACGGACGGAGGGTCGAGCCTCCATCACTAGTTGTGTTGAATGATTCACACGGACGGAGGGTCGAGCCTCCACACTAGTTGTGTTGAATGATTCACACGGACGGAGGGTCGAGCCTCCACCACTAGTTGTGTTGAATGATTCACACGGACGGAGGGTCGAGCCTCCACCACTAGTTGTGTTGAATGATTCACACGGACGGAGGGTCGAGCCTCCATCACTAGCTGTGTTAAATGATCCACATGGACGGAGGATCGAGCCTCCACCACTCCCTTTGTTGAATGGGCCACACGGATGTTGAATGATCCATACGGGTTTAGTGTTTCATATATATCTTGATAGGGTCTTATTATTATTGTTTTGTGTTAAGTTCCACACTGATGTATTGTTCTCATGTGATCTTACTCTCCTATTTCTCTCCTTCAAGTCTCGTTCTGTGGCCGATAATAATAATAATAATAATAATAATAATAAATAAAAATAATTTCTCATCTCTAATCGTCTTTCTTGATTTAAGTCTCCTTCCTTAATCTCCCCATGTTTGGTACCCTTCCTTCCTCCACGTCTGATTCTCCTCCATCTCTTCCTCCTCCTGCTTTACTATGCTTACTTCAGATACCAAGACAGTACACGTTAATCCTTAATCTAGATAGATGTAGATCTTTACAGCTCGTAGTCTTGATGCGAACTTCCAAGTACTCAGTTATCTATCTTTCCCATGTACCCTCCTCCTCCTCCATCTCCTCCGACACCTCCTCATTGTCTTTCATCTTTCTACTCTCCTCCTCCTCAGGATCCTCCTACCATGGCTACTAACATCTCCGTGGTTTTCTATAGTTGTGCCGTCATTACTGCCACTTCTCTCTCTACCCAAGATACCTGGGTAGGGAGAGAGTCTTCTGGCACCAGCCTCACGCTACCTCACTCCTGAAAGAGAGAGAGAGATCCTTAACCTAGGGATCTTTAACCTAACCTTGTCAAACCCTGTGTAAAGAGAGAGAGAGAGAGAGAGAGAGAATAATTTCTTAGGCCACTTTTAGTGACAGTGTAATAATCTTACTGTATTAACCAGACAAATTATGTTTGAGTGTATTAGGAATGACGTTCGTGACTTATTATTACAATAATTGTTATCGTGGGAATATCTGTGATGATGACTTTATCAACACTGTGAGTGTACATTACGTATGTACTAACATCGCTATAATATTGTATTTATCCTGTGTATCAAAGATCATGTGCACTTGACTTGCCACATCAACATCGCCCTCACGCGGAAACATAAGCACATATGCAGTTTAATGTGATCCTTTATTGACAACGTTTCGCCCACACAGTGGGCTTTTCCAAGTCACAAACAGATCTACCTGGGGTGGAAGGTACGTGAGTATTTATAGTCAGGTTCAGAATGTTGAGGTCAGGTGGAGAAGGTCTGCTCACAACTTATCCAATCTCCCTTCCAAGCTACCCAAGATTTTAGACTCTATAACCCCACCCGGTAGATCATCAGATGCAGCATTCTCCACCTGACCTCAACATTCTGAACCTGACTATAAATGCTCACGTACCTTCCACCCCAGGTAGATCTGTTTGTGACTTGAAAAAGCCCACTGTGTGGGCGAAACGTTGTTAATAAAGGATCACATTAAACTGTATGTGTTTATGTTTCCATTGTGTCGGTATTTTATACCATTTATTTTCATCGCCCTCACGCACTTTGACCACCTCACCGAGAGTCCCATTTTTAATGCACACTGACGAGCACTCGCCTGTTGCACCAACTCTGACTTCAGTTTTGCATCGACACTAACCCCCGCCTCCACTAAGCTCTATCCCTGCACACTCCTCTACTCACAACACTGTGACACATACAGGGTTTGGATGTTTTTTAAAAATAATAATAATAATAATTAACTTTTGACGTTTTTAATAATTTCCATCCTCGTTTACAAACTGAATATATTTTCTTTTCTGGCCACTTCGTTTACTTCTTAACATGTTTATTGAAGAGCAGACTGTAGAGGAGGTTATATACGAGTTAACAGGAGAATTTCATGTGCGAAGACGTTAAGAAGACTGGCAACGCGAGAACAAAAGAACATAATTCCTGATGATATACAGCTTCCAGAGGCTGAAGAGAAACAGAAACAGCTGGAAAAAAGAATAATAAAGCTTAATGATATTTTGAAAATTGTAGAACGTACCTCAAAATTTGATAAAATAATGAAAATATATCCTTTTCTTTCGAGGCTGGAGCAATGTTATATTATGAAGGTGTGTGTTGCACCGCGGTTATAAGGTGCAACCAGCAATCTGCAACTTGTGATGAGGGAGGAGGCCAGCCACGATATTAATTACTCCAGCCTCGACTGCACCATTAAACAAAAAAAAACTTCCCTTTAAGAAGTCTGGGGAGAGGAAGAGTGAGGGGAGGAGGGGTAGGGGAGGAGAGAAGGGGAGAAGGGAGGTAAAATATATATTAACAATTTATGGCTGTAGTTTTTTATATAAAGTTGGTCGTGTTATCATTATTGATTCTTTATGTATACTTTCCCTTATGATTATTATTATTATTATGATTATTATTATTTATTCGTAGTAGTAGTAGTAGTAGTAATATTCATTTATATATTAATGTGTACATGATTGTTGCTTGTAGCTGCGTGATAGTGGTCACCTTTACAGAGTTCCTAGGAAGTATTTACCTCGTCCACCTACAGTGTATGGGTCATACACTGCTTAGGAAACGGGAGATAAACAGGCTTAACAGGAGAGGGGTAGTTCCATTTCCTTGGATTAGGAGCCTTTCACTGGCATCCCATGCACATTTCATGGACGATCACACCAACAGTTTTTCTTGGCGTATGGAACGAAGATATTTTCTCATTGTTAGAAAGGTTTTAATTTATATTTTTGCAATTCGTTTAGGTCATTTTTGTAATGAGTTTAGAACATTCAGTCATAGTGGCCCATGATAGGTAGTTCCAACTCTCACCTACCCACACCCGTTCTTGTCTCAGTGATGCTACCTGCGAGTTCCACTCATCTACAACTGTGTTGCTTAATCAAAGTTTGTCCAACTGTGAGTTTTGTCTTGGGGTACATACTTTCAGTATATTATTTATACCCTATATTTAATCCTCTATTCCATTTGTACATTTTAGTTATATCTTCCTAACTAGTTCTGCGTCTTAGTAGAGTGCAAGTTCACTGCCTTCACACTGTCATCGCTGTTAAGGTTTCTGATACGTGAGATCGACTTGGTCATCCTTCTCTGTATATTTCCCTGCGCATTTATGTCCATCATGTTATTTGAAGAACATAATTGAGCAGCACAGTGTAAATGAGGTCTTACCAAGGATATATAAAGTTTAAGTATAACCTGAGGACTTCTGTTATTTATACTTCTTGATATGAAGCCAAGAATTCTATTTATTGCGAACACTTATGCATTACCTTTAATATTGCCTCCCTTCACCCTTCACTCCCCTTTGTCTCTTGTGCCACTTAATTACTCTTCCTACTTTCTGCTACCACAATTTCTTCTACAACTACTTACAGTACGTTACCACTATCACTACTTCCTCTTCTCCTTCTCTTGTTCCCGTCCTTGTGCTGCTCCCCTCCCTATACTGGCTGCCTCACTCTTTTCTGTTAGTCAGTAAGGTAATTCCTAATAGTTATAATTATAACCATAATAATTAAAGAGGCCGAGGGGTAAGCCAGCGGAAGTCCTCAGTCATATGATCAAAAGCTCCAGCTGTGGGTCATCATATGGCTAAGACCCGCGTCAGGAAACACTTGTCCTGTTTCCTGACAAACATTATACTAACCTACCATCTTTTCTGTTAGTGTGACTTTGTAAATGATCCAAGTCGGACCGAAACGTCGTGGTAAGCTCCTCTCTCCTGTGTGCGGGTTATTTGTGTATTGTTCCAGTCACTGTATTCTGCCTTTTAGTTCTTTACTGTTGTCTTGGCTTTAAATTTCTACCAACTAGATCTCCTAAATCTTTTATCACATTCGCTGTGACAAATCTCTGTATTATGTAGCTTATAAGTGCCATAGCTATTTTCTTTACCTAGGAATAGAACAGGTCGAATGTAAAACAGTGTAAAATATTGGTTGATTACGTATTTATTCATAGGTTGAGAAAAAATTTGACTAAAAACTCCGTTTGGAATCATGATATTAAGATAAACAAAAGTATGTATGATGTGAGCCAGGGAACGGGTCGGGTTTGAAACCATGGGTTCAAACGCCATCCGTTCCCTGGCTTGTTTGTAATACTCTTACTTCGGTTTCGCCAGTTATGTATTATATAGCAAACGTTTTTTTTGTGTATGTGTATACGTACTCGCCTATTTGTGGTTGCAGGAATCGATTCATAGCTCCTGGCCCCGCCTCTTCGCTGGTCTCCCTACTCCATGAGCTTTATCGTACCTCTTATTAAAGGTGTGTGTAGATCCTGCCTCCACTACATCACTGTGTGTGTGTGTGTGTCTGTCTGTCTTTGTGTGTGTGTGTGTGTGTGTGTGTGTTGTATGTATGTGTGTGGAGGCATCAGTCACACAGTACTGCTGGTTACTTCTCCCTTACATTTAAAGTCAACTTCCTCTTTCACCCTTCTCCCTGTCCCATTCATTCTCCCTCTCCTCTTCCTTCTTAATCTCTGTGTTCGTCTTCCTTTCTCTCTCCTTTCTTACAACCTGTTTCCCTTCACTGTCACGTTTTGCTTCGTCCGTCTTTTGCAACTCTCTCTTTCCGTTATACTTCTAACCTTCCTTCTCTCTTCTGCTCCCTCTCTACTCTTCACTCGCATTCCTTTCCATCTCACCATTTGCTTCCCTCCGAATTCCTTCCGCTTCTCTTCTCCCCTTTTCTTTCCTCCCTCCAATCATCCTTTTCTCTCCATTTTCTTCCTTCCCTCCATTATCCTCCCTTCCATCCCTCCCCAGTGGCAACACAATTAAATAGGGATCAGCGCCTCCACTAGCCTAGCCTGTCCCCTCCCTCTCTCTCTCTCTCTCCTCTCTCTCTCTCCTCTCTCTCTCTCTCTCTCTCTCTCTCTCTCTCTCTCTCTCTCTCTCTCTCTCTCTCTCTCTCTCTCTCTCTCACTCTCTTTACACAGGGTTTGACAAGGTTAGATTAAGGATTCCTAACTTTATTGACAAGCTAAGAGCTGTTACCTACATCACCTCATTTGAAAGCATTTTTATTGTTATGAGACATATAAATAGGGAACAGGATGAAGTTGGAGCCATCTGTGGGCCAGCATTTTCATTTGATCAACTGACTTTATCTCTCTCTCTCTCTCTCTCTCTCTCTCTCTCTCTCTCTCTCTCTCTCTCTCTCTCTCTCTCTCTCTCTCTCTCTCTCTCTCTCTCTCTTTTCACACAAGGTTTTACAAGGTTAGGTTAAGGATTCCTAACTTTATTTACAAGGTAAGAGCTGTTACCTACATCTTCCCCTACAGACAAACCTGCCTCACTCTACCTTCACAATAACACACTAAACTTAATATTCTTAAAAAAAAAACTTATATGTTAAAACTATCTGAATGTAAGAGGGAATTTCCCTGTGGTGGGCACTTTTATAACTCATATGGCAGGGATTTATTTTTTATTACTAGAAGTCGGGTGAAATGGGGTACTCTGGCAGGGATTTTTTCTAGTAGGCCTGAGAAATGGAGTTGTTTGGTAGAGATTTTTTAAAGCTCTTCGAAAAATGGGGAGTGTTTGTTAGTATTTTTCCCCTGAAGCATGGGGGAAAATGGGGTTATTTGGTAGGGAATCTGTTCCACTAGTGATGAGGTGCTAATGAAGCTGTGGCAGGGAATATTTAGAAGCTGTGGCAGGGAGTATTCAGAGGCTGTGGTAAGGAATATCAACAACTGTGGCAGGGAATATCAGAAGCTGTGGCAGGGAATATCAGACATAAATATTTAGACATTTAACTTAATTTATCAACTATTCCACAACCGTTGTTAATGTATTTCTTACTGTTGGTTAACTTTACGCACATCTAGGAAACATAAGTTAAACTAATGCAGAGAATTCGTAGTTTGGAAGTTAGGAGGAGGTGCGGGATTACCAAAACTGTTGTCCAGAGGGCTGAGGAAGGGTTGTTGAGGTGGTTCGGACATGTAGAGAGAATGGAGCGAAACAGAGTGACTTCAAGAGTGTATCAGTCTGTAGTGGAAGGAAGGCGGGGCAGGGGGTCGGCCTAGGAAAGGTTGGAGGGAGGGGGTAAAGGAGGTTTTGTGTGCGAGGGGCTTGGACTTCCAGCAGGCATGCGTGAGCGTGTTTGATAGGAGTGAATGGAGACAAATGGTTTTTAATACTTGACGTGCTGTTGGAGTGTGAGCAAAGTAACATTTATGAAGGGGTTCAGGGAAACCGGCAGACCGGACTTGAGTCCTGGAGATGGGAAGTACAGTGTCTGCACTCTGAAGGAGGGGTGTTAATGTTGCAGTTTAAAAACTGTAGTGTAAAGCACCCTTCTGGCAAGACAGTGATGGAGTGAATGATGGTGAAAGTTTTTCTTTTTCGGGCCACCCTGCCTTGGTGGGAATCGGCCAGTGTGATAATAAAAAAAAATAAAAAAAATTAAACTAACCAAAAAACAATTAATATATCTTTTTTTAATGTTGTTTAGTTAATAATGAAGGTAGGTAAGGGCGGTACAGAGGAAGGCTGTTCTTTGAGCAGTCGGAAGCGAGGCGGCTTACCGCCTCTGAGCCGTGTTGTGTGCTGGTATCTCTGCGGCTTTATCCAATCCAACGTTATTACAACTCTTTGTCCTCTCCTCCTCTCATTGTTCGTGCGCATTTCAAAGAGGTTTTTTAATTTGCCTTTTCTCCAGTAAATGTAGGGAAGACAATAAGAGACAAAATGAACCATCGATCAGGACTGAGATACCTCTCATAGGTTTGCAGAGTTATAGTCTTGAAGGCAGGCCGGAGGCCACGCTTCGTTGTTGCAGATTGGTTAGTCAGGCTTTTGCTGCCTGTGGATCGCAGGCATACATAACCATCACAGCCTAGTTGATCAGGGGCTTGTAGTAGGTTCAGCTTCTTTGTGAAGACAACAGCACCTGGGGAATGTGAGGTCGACAGGTTTGGTACTGAGACGGGAAAGATAGTCGTAATTCCTTACCAGCATCAAGGAACCCTCCTTGAAGAGTGTGTATAGTGAAGTGTTGATAATAATGTTCCTGAGGAGCCTCTTCACTAGTATCAAGGAACCCTCTTTGAAGAGTGTGTATAGTGAAGTGTTGATAATAATGTTCCTGAGGAGCCTCTTCACTAGTATCAAGGAACCCTCCTTGAAGAGTATGTATAGTGAAGTGTTGATAATAATGTTCCTGAGGAGCCTCTTCACCTGCATCAAGGAACCCTCCTTGCATCCGTAGCTGGTCCATTAACCCATCAGGGAAGTTGAGCAGAAATATTACCAGGGAGGTAATACGTCGTGTAAGGTTGTTCTGGTGGAATAAAACCTTTGATGTTACCAGTGTGCATCTTGTAGTGTTGATAATGCTGTAGGGAGGGAGGACAAAAGCCATGCCTGTCTTGCTGTCTAGTATTTATAAAACAAACAGGCACAGTACCGTGAGTGGAAAATACAAAAATAACTCCCACGTAGGAGAGAGAAGCTTACGACAACGAGAAGCTTACGACAACGTTTCTGTCCGACTTGGACCATTTACAAAGTCACACCTATGTGCGAGTTATGTGTGTATTACTACTCTTAAATCTTACTCCTGTCGTCAAGTGGAGGCAAATGAGACGGAGCGGGGTAATTGAGATCAAAACAAGAGGTACCTGGTACCTGAAGTTTACCTGGAGAGGGTTTCGGGGGTCAACGCCTCCGCGGCTCGGTCTGAGACCAGGCCTCGTGGTGGATCAGGGCCTGATCAGTCAGGCTGTTACTACTGGCCGCACGCAAACTGACGTATAAAGCACAACTCTGCTGGTCAGGTGCTGACTTTAGGTGCCTGTCCAGTGCATTATTGAGGGACACGTAGGGGTCGTCCTGATGACAGGCTGGGTGGTATCAGGCCTGACCAGTCAGGCATTACTTTTTCTGCCGCACGCAAACGACGCCTTAGCTTTTCACAATCTGGCTGGAAGGTGCTGACTTTAGGGCCTGTCCTTGCATTATTGAAGACAGTCATGGGTGCATTCGTAATCCCCCTTAATATGCTGGAGAACAGTTGATCAGTCCTGGGCCCGTAACACTTACGTGTTTCTCACTCAGTGTATTCACGGCCATCTGATTTTCATCGGAAATTTTGCATCTCCTGCCGAGTTTTTTGTTTCATAGGGATGATTTTCGGTGCAAGTTTGGTACTAATGCCTCTGAAAGGCTTATAACATTGTCAAGAGGCGAGTCTACAAAGGATGCAGTTGAAAACATTCAATGATTCCAGACAAACTTGTATGCAACTCATTTCACCACACGATTCAGTTCACCGAAAATTGAAGGATTAACAAACACATTCTTCGAAGAAGGGACTCACAGTAGTGCTAAATGTATCTTCTGTGGGGGGGGGGGTTGAAATAACTTTCGTTGCTACTGTCTTGAGAAACTGTCGAAAGATTACCTGGACTTCCATCAAAGAGATATATCAAAGAAAAGAAAGACACGAATACAGTATAATGTGATCCTTTATTGACAACGTTTGCCTACACAATGGGCTTTATCAAGTCTCAAACAGATCTACCTAGGTAAAGAGTCTGAGTGTGTATAGTGTGGAGAGTCAGGTGGAGAATGTTGGGTAGGTTGTATTTGAGACGAACCTGTACGGTACAGGTCTGTCTCAAATACAACCTACCTAACATTTTATTCCCATATAGCTAAGTGTTCCCTGTATTCCTATACACTATATTGTATCCCTGTATTCCCATATACTCTCTTTACCCCTCTGTATGCCCTCCTGTTCCCCTTATTCATATGTACTCCATTTTATTCGTCTGTACTCAGTTGCACTCCCCAGTATTCTTCCAGTATCCATAAATTTTTCTCTCTCCTTCCATCTCTTCCTTACCTCCAGTCACATTCTTCCTACACATCCATCCCATGACTCTCTTAACACGTCCCTATATATTTCTTTCGCTTTCTTTAAATTCTCTTCCACCTCCCCTCATTTCTCGGCTAATTTTCTTTTTCCCTTCACTGTTCGTCACCCTTATCTTCCTGGCCTCTCCCCTCTCCTGGTGGTAAAGAGGCGCATCAGGTGCACGGAAAATGGATAAAGTGTTATATATATATATATAATATATATATATATATATATATATATAGATAAATATAAATTATATATATATATATTATATATATATATTATATATATATATATATATATATATATATATATATATATATATATATATATATATATATATATATATATATATATATATATATATGAGAGATAGAGAGAGAGAGAATGATGCAAAAGGTGAACAAGGGTCACAAGTTGGATGGGAAGATAGAGGTGGCCATCAGCGTGAAGAACGTTAAATCTTTTATTACAGTTCCAGATGAAAATCCTATTTTATTTTCAGGCCACACAGTGTTTGTGTGGGTTGTGTGTTGTGTGTGTGTGTGTGTGTGTGTGGTCGTTGCGCGCGCGCTGAGGACTGCCTACTACTGTATTGCTTGAAGTCTGTCCACAATTAACTAGATGGCTGAGGCAAGAATAATAAAGCAGAAGGTTCTCTCGCCACCCTCCACTTCTACAACCACTGCCAGCATGACACTGGAAAAGTAAAACATACCATACCGTATTTAAGAAATGGGGAATTTACAAGAGAAATGGAAATGGGTGGAAGGCATGGCTTACAGTGTTACCACAACAGCACCGCAAATACTGATGCACTCTTGCTACTACTATGCTTCTGGACAGTGATATTTCTACTTGTAAATACAGTGCTACAGGTGCACATGAAGAACCGGATATCAGCTGTTTTGGTACTATTATAAGGATGCTGGTTCCCACTACCCGGAGAGCACTTTCAGTACAATATTTTACCAGCTGGCTGGTGAAATATTGTATTGATAAGGTGAATACAACTTTAGTGAGAAGGTTGCTCCAGTGCTCCACAACTCTGAGCTCTTATACGGATGTAGTGAGGAAGAGAGAGAGCCCAAGCATGAGCTCAGCATGACCCAGAACAAAACGTGACCTGGAACATGACGTATATGACCCAGCGGTGAGGGTGACCTTATCTCACCTTGACCTATTCACCTGCCTCCTCCAACTCATGAATAATCTCGTGGCATTGCTCGACCCGCTGTGACTTACACCAAAAGTCAGGCTGACATTTTCACATTGTATTACCCCTGAGATGCTGACCATAACATTCCCCACATGGTATACACCTAACTTATCCTATACACCTGCAAACACTTGTATTAACTACACTGATGTTAGATGACTCTTTGAATATCGGGAATAGCAAAAATAATGGTAATGCCGTATTTTCTAGCATATAAGGCGCGCCTTTTTCCCACAAAAAATCTTGGAAAAATCAGATTGCGCCTTATATCTCAAGGTCAGAATCAAGGGTATGCTCAAGGCCAGGGACAAGGGTAGGCTCAAAGTCTGGGTCAAGGGTATGCTCAAGGTCAGGGTCAGGGGTATGCTCAAGGTCTGGGTCAATGGTATGCTCAAGGGTAGGCTTTGGGTTACGCTGTAGCGTGAAATAAGACGAAAATTAACCCTTGAATATGATTATTGATTTACCGTTATGATACTTCTGTTTTGCGCCTTATATGATGGAAAATACTGTATACTCGCCATGAACGATGTCATGACACAGGTCTTTACCCGTCACAACACAGTGAAAAAGTAGTGAAATTCCAAGTCTTTTCGTGATTTCTCACATTATCAAGGACCTGTTCCTGATAATGTGAGAAATAACGAAAGTGTTTAAATTTTACTGTCTTTTTTCACTGTTGTTGTTTTGCATATTATAACGTCACCTGTTTACTGTTATCTTATTGCATAGCATAGAAATATATTGTAACGTCACCTGTTTACTGTTATCTTATTACATAGCATAGAAATATATTGTAACGTCACCTGTTTACTGTTATCTTATTGCATAGCATAGATATATAACATATGACATACATTAGTTAATATCTGAAAATTTTTATTATAGTTAATATAGCACAAAATATGATGTCATATATCACTAGGTATACAGTTTATATAATATAGCACAAAGGTATATAAATAATATAGCAAAATATATACTGTAGTTAATATAGCGGTGTGTTGCCTTCAGGGTTAGTCAACATTTTTCCATTACTGCAGCGGTTATGTAAAAATTTGTGGGGGACAGGTTCCCAGTTATGTGGGGGACAGGTTCCCAGTTATGTGGGGACAGGTTCCCAGTTATGTGGGGGACAGGTTCCCAGTTATGTGGGGGACAGGTTCCCAGTTATGTGGGGGACAGATTCCCAGTTATGTGGGGGACAGGTTCCCAGTTATGTGGAGGACAGGTTCCCAGTTATGTGGGGGACAGGTTCCCAGTTATGTAGGGGACAGGTTCCCAGTTATGTGGGGGACAGGTTCCCAGTTATGTGGGGGACAGGTTCCCATTTATGTGGGGCACAGGTTCCCAGTTATGTGGGGGACAGGTTTCCGTTATGTGGGGGGACAGTTCCCAGTTATGTGGGGACAAGTTCCCAGTTATGTGGAGGACAGGTTCCCAGTTATGTGGGGGACAGGTTCCCAGTTATGTGGGGGACAGGTTCCCAGTTATGTGGGGGACAGGTTCCCAGTTATGTGGAGGACAGGTTCCCAGTTATGTGGGGGAAAGGTTCCCAGTTATGTGCGGGACAGGTTCCCAGTTATGCGGGGGACAGGTTCCCAGTTATGTGCGGGACAGGTTCCCAGTTATGTGGGGGACAGGTTCCCAGTTATGTGCGGGACAGGTTCCCAGTTATGCGGGGGACAGGTTCCCAGTTATGTGCGGGACAGGTTCCGAGTTATGTGGGGGACAGGTTCCCAGTTATGTGGAGGACAGGTTCCCAGTTATGTGGAGGACAGGTTCCGAGTTTTTGTGGAGGACAGGTTCCCAGTTATGTGGGGGACAGGTTCCGAGTTATGTGGGGGACAGGTTCCCAGTTATGCGGGGGACAGGTTCCCAGTTATGTGAGGGACAGGTTCCCAGTTATGTGGGGGACAGGTTCCGAGTTTTGTGGAGGACAGGTTCCCAGTTATGTGGGGGACAGGTTCCCAGTTATGTGGAGGGCAGGTTCCCAGTTATGTGGAGGACAGGTTCCCAGTTATGTGGAGGACAGGTTCTCAGTTTTGTGGGGGACAGGTTCCCAGTTATGTGCGGGACAGGTTCCGAGTTGTGTGGGGGACAGATTCCCAGTTATGTGGGGGACAGGTTCCCAGTTATGCGGGGGACAGGTTCCCAGTTATGTGGGGGACAGGTTCCCAGTTATGTGGGGGACAGGTTCCGAGTTTTGTGGAGGACAGGTTCCCAGTTATGTGGGGGACAGGTTCCCAGTTATGTGGGGGACAGGTTCCCAGTTATGTGGAGGACAGGTTCCCAGTTATGTGGAGGACAGGTTCTCAGTTATGTGGGGGGCAGGTTCCCAGTTATGTGGGGGACAGGTTCCCAGTTATGCGGAGGACAGGTTCTCAGTTATGTGGGGGGCAGGTTCCCAGTTATGTGGAGGACAGGTTCTCAGTTATGTGGGGGGCAGGTTCCCAGTTATGTGGAGGACAGGTTCCCAGTTATGTGGAGGACAGGTTCCCAGTTATGTGGAGGACAGGTTCCCAGTTATGTGGGGGACAGGTTCCCAGTTATGTGGAGGACAGGTTCCCAGTTATGTGGAGGACAGTTTCCCAGTTATGTGGAGGACAGGTTCCCAGTTATGTGGAGGACAGGTTCCCAGTTATGTGGAGGACAGGTTCCGAGTTGTGTGGAGGACAGGTTCCCAGTTATGTGGAAGACAGGTTCCCAGCTATGTGGGGGACAGGTTCCCAGTTATGTGGAGGACAGGTTCCCAGTTATGTGGGGGACAGGTTCCCATTTATGTGGGGCACAGGTTCCCAGTTATGTGGGGGACAGGTTCCCAGTTATGTGGGGGACAGGTTCCCAGTTATGTGGGGGACAGGTTCCCAGTTATCTGGAGGACAGGTTCCCAAGTTATGTGGGGGACAGGTTCCCAGTTATGTGGGGGACAGGTTCCCAGTTATGTGGGGGACAGGTTCCCAGTTATGTGGAGGACAGGTTCCGAGTTTTGTGGAGGACAGGTTCCCAGTTATGTGGGGGACAGGTTCTCAGTTATGTGGAGGACAGGTTCCCAGTTATGTGGGGGACAGGTTCCCAGTTATGTGGAGGACAGGTTCCCAGTTATGTGGGGGACAGGTTCCGAGTTTTGTGGAGGACAGGATCCCAGTTATGTGGGGGACAGGTTCCCAGTTATGTGGGGGATAGGTTCCCAGTTATGTGGGGGACAGGTTCCCAGTTATGTGGGGGACAGGTTCCCAGTTATGTGGGGGACAGGTTCCCAGTTATGTGCGGGACAGGTTCCAGTTATGAGGGGACAGGTTCCCAGTTATGTGCGGGACAGGTTCCCAGTTATGTGGGGGACAGGTTCCCAGTTATGTGGGGGACAGGTTCCCAGTTATGTGGGGACAGGTTCCCAGTTATGTGGGGACAGGTTCCGAGTTATGTGGGGGACAGTTCCCAGTTATGTGGGGACAGGTTCCGAGTTATGTGGGGGACAGGTTCCCAGTTATGTGGAGGACAGGTTCCCAGTTATGTGCGGGACAGGTTCCCAGTTATGTGGGGGACAGGTTCCTAGTTATGTGGGGGACAGGTTCCCAGTTATGTGCGGGACAGGTTCCCAGTTATGTGGGGGACAGGTTCCGAGTTATGTGGGGACAGGTTCCCATTATGTGGAGGCAGTTCAGTTATGTGCGGGGACAGGTTCCCAGTTATGCGGGGAGCAGGTTCCCAGTTATGTGCGGGACAGGTTCCCAGTTATGTGGGGGACAGGTTCCCAGTTATGTGCGGGACAGGTTCCCAGTTATGCGGGGGACAGGTTCCCAGTTATGTGCGGGACAGGTTCCGAGTTATGTGGGGGACAGGTTCCGAGTTTTTGTGGAGGACAGGTTCCCAGTTATGTGGGGGACAGGTTCCGAGTTATGTGGGGGACAGGTTCCCAGTTATGTGGAGGACAGGTTCCCAGTTATGTGGAGGACAGGTTCCGAGTTTTTGTGGAGGACAGGTTCCCAGTTATGTGGGGGACAGGTTCCGAGTTATGTGGGGGACAGGTTCCCAGTTATGCGGGTGACAGGTTCCCAGTTATGTGGGGGACAGGTTCCCAGTTATGTGGGGGACAGGTTCCGAGTTTTGTGGAGGACAGGTTCCCAGTTATGTGGGGGACAGGTTCCCAGTTATGTGGAGGGCAGGTTCCCAGTTATGTGGAGGACAGGTTCCCAGTGATGTGGAGGACAGGTTCTCAGTTTTGTGGGGACAGGTTCCCAGTTATGTGCGAGACAGGTTCCGAGTTGTGTGGGGGACAGATTCCCAGTTATGTGGGGGACAGGTTCCCAGTTATGCGGGGGACAGGTTCCCAGTTATGTGGGGGACAGGTTCCCAGTTATGTGGGGGACAGGTTCCGAGTTTTGTGGAGGACAGGTTCCAGTTATGTGGGGGACAGGTTCCCAGTTATGTGGGGGACAGGTTCCCAGTTATGTGGAGGACAGGTTCCCAGTTATGTGGAGGACAGGTTCTCAGTTATGTGGGGGCAGGTTCCCAGTTATGTGGGGGACAGGTTCCCAGTTATGCGGAGGACAGGTTCTCAGTTATGTGGGGGCAGGTTCCCAGTTATGTGGAGGACAGGTTCTCAGTTTGTGGGGGGCAGGTTCCCAGTTATGTGGAGGACAGGTTCCCAGTTATGTGGAGGACAGGTTCCCAGTTATGTGGAGGACAGGTTCCCAGTTATGTGGGGGACAGGTTCCCAGTTATGTGGAGGACAGGTTCCCAGTTATGTGGAGGACAGTTTCTCAGTTATATGGAGGACAGGTTCCCAGTTATGTGGAGGACAGGTTCCCAGTTATGTGGGGGACAGGTTCCGAGTTGTGTGGAGGACAGGTTCCCAGTTATGTGGAAGACAGGTTCCCAGCTATGTGGGGGACATGTTCCCAGTTATGTGGAGGACAGGTTCCCAGTTATGTGGGGGACAGGTTCTCAGTTATGTAGGAGATAGGTTCCGAGTTATGGGGGGGACAGGTTCCCAGTTATGTGGAGGACAGGTTCCCAGTTATGTGGAGGACAGGTTCCTAGTTATGTGGGGGGCAGGTTCCCAGTTATGTGGGGGACAGGTTCCCAGGTATAGCAACACAGTGTTACCTGGCAGTGTTGTGGCTGGTGTAGCAACTCAGTGTTACCTGGCAGTGTTGTGACTGTTGTAGCAACACAGTGTTACCTGGCAGTGTTGTGAGTGTTGTAGCAACACAGTATTACCTGGCAGTGTTGTGACTGTTGTAGCAACACAGTGTTACCTGGCAGTGTTGTGACTGTTGTAGCAACACAGTATTACCTGGCAGTGTTGTGACTGGTATAGCAACACTATTACTTGGCAGCGTTGTGACGGGTATAACAACACAGTGTTACCTGGCAGCGTTGTGACGGGTATAGCAACACAGTGTTACCTGGCAGTGTTGTGACGGGTATAGCAACACTATTACCTGGCAGTGTTGTGACTGGTATAGCAACACAGTATTACCTCTCAGAGTTGTGTCTGGTATAGCAACACGGTATTACCTGGCAGTGTTGTGACTGGTATAGCAACACAGTATTACCTGGCAGCGTTGTGACGGGTATAGCAACACAGTATTACCTGGCAGCGTTGTGACTGGTATAGTAGCACACTATTACCTGGCAGCGTTGTGACGGGTATAGCAACACTGTATTACCTGGCAGTGTTGTGACTGGTATAGCAGCACTGTATTATCTGGCAGCGTTGTGACTGATATAGCAACACTGTATTACCTGGCAGTGTTGTGACTGGTATAGCAACACTGTATTACCTGGCAGCGTTGTGACTGGTATAGCAACACTGTATTACCTGGCAGTGTTGTGACTGGTATAGCAACACTGTATTTACCTGGCAGCGTTGTGACTGGTATAGCAACACTGTATTACCTGGCAGTGTTGTGACTGGTATAGCAACACTGTATTACCTGGCAGCGTTGTGACTGGTATAGCAACACTGTATTACCTGGCAGTGTTGTGACTGGTATAGCAACATCTGTATTACCTGTCAGCGTTGTGACTGGTATAGCAACACTGTATTACCTGGCAGTGTTGTGACTGGTATAGCAACACTGTATTACCTGGCAGCGTTGTGACTGGTATAGCAACACTGTATTACCTGGCAGTGTTGTGACTGGTATAGCAACACTGTATTACCTGGCAGCGTTGTGACTGGTATAGCAACACTGTATTACCTGGCAGTGTTGTGACTGGTTATAGCAACACTGTATTACCTGGCAGCGTTGTGACTGATATAGCAACACTGTATTACCTGGCAGTGTTGTGACTGGTATAGCAACACTGTATTACCTGGCAGCGTTGTGACTGGTATAGCAACACTGTATTACCTGGCAGTGTTGTCACTGGTATAGCAACACTGTATTACCTGGCAGCGTTGTGACTGGTATAGCAACACTGTATTACCTGGCAGTGTTGTGACTGGTATAGCAACACTGTATTACCTGGCAGCGTTGTGACTGGTATAGCAACACTGTATTACCTGGCAGTGTTGTGACTGGTATAGCAACACTGTATTACCTGTCAGCGTTGTGACTGATATAGCAACACTGTATTACCTGGCAGTGTTGTGACTGGTATAGCAACACTGTATTACCTGGCAGCGTTGTGACTGGTATAGCAAACACTGTATTACCTGGCAGTGTTGTGACTGGTATAGCAACACTGTATTACCTGGCAGCGTTGTGACTGGTATAGCAACACTGTATTACCTGGCAGTGTTGTGACTGGTATAGCAACACTGTATTACCTGGCAGCGTTGTGACTGGTATGCAACACTGTATTACCTGGCAGTGTTGTGACTGGTATAGCAACACTGTATTACCTGGCAGCGCTGTGATGGGTATAGCAACACTGTATTACCTGGCAGTGTTGTGACTGGTATAGCAACACTGTATTACCTGGCAGCGTTGTGACTGGTATAAGCAACACTGTATTACCTGGCAGTGTTTGTGACTGGTATAGCAACACTGTATTACCTGGCAGCGTTGTGACTGGGTATAGCAACACTGTATTACCTGGCAGCGTTGTGACTGGTATAGCAACACTGTATTACCTGGCAGCGTTGTGACTGGTATAGCAACACTGTATTACCTGGCAGTGTTGTGACTGGTATAGCAACACTGTATTACCTGGCAGCGTTGTGACTGGTATAGCAACACTGTATTACCTGGCAGTGTTGTCACTGGTATAGCAACACTGTATTACCTGGCAGTGTTGTCACTGGTATAGCAACACTGTATTACCTGGCAGTGTTGTGACTGGTATAGCAACACTGTATTACCTGGCAGTGTTGTGACTGGTATAGCAACACTGTATTACCTGGCAGTGTTGTGACTGGTATAGCAACACAGTGTTACCTTGCAGTGTTGTCACTGGTATAGCAACACTGTATTACCTGGCAGTGTTGTCACTGGTATAGCAACACAGTGTTACCTGACAGTGTTGTCACTGGTATAGCAACACTATTACCTGGCAGTGTTGTGACTGGTATAGCAACACTGTATTACCTGGCAGCGTTGTGACTGGTATAGCAACACTGTATTACCTGGCAGTGTTGTCACTGGTATAGCAACACTGTATTACCTGGCAGTGTTGTCACTGGTATAGCAACACTGTATTACCTGGCAGTGTTGTGACTGGTATAGCAACACTGTATTACCTGGCAGTGTTGTGACTGGTATAGCAACACAGTGTTACCTTGCAGTGTTATCACTGGTATAGCAACACTGTATTACCTGGCAGTGTTGTCACTGGTATAGCAAACACAGTGTTACCTGACAGTGTTGTCACTGGTATAGCAAACCTATTACCTGGCAGTGTTGTGACTGGTATAGCAACACTGTATTACCTGGCAGTGTTGTCACTGGTATAGCAACACTGTATTACCTGGCAGTGTTGTGACTGGTATAGCAACACTGTATTACCTGGCAGTGTTGTGACTGGTATAGCAACACACTATTGCCTGGCAGCGTTGTGACTGGTATAGCAACACAGTATTACCTGGCAGCGTTGTGACTGGTATAGCAACACACTATTGCCTGGCAGCGTTGTGACTGGTATAGCAACACAGTATTACCTGGCAGCGTTGTGACTGGTATAGCAACACAGTATTACCTGGCAGCGTTGTGACTGGTATAGCAACACACTATTACCTGGCAGCGTTGTGACTGGTATAGCAACACACTATTACCTGGCAGCGTTGTGACTGGTATAGCAACACTGTATTACCTGGCAGTGTTGTCACTGGTATAGCAACACTGTATTACCTGGCAGTGTTGTCACTGGTATAGCAACACTGTATTACCTGGCAGTGTTGTGACTGGTATAGCAACACTGTATTACCTGGCAGTGTTGTGACTGGTATAGCAACACTGTATTACCTGGCAGTGTTGTGACTGGTATAGCAACACAGTGTTACCTTGCAGTGTTGTCACTGGTATAGCAACACTGTATTACCTGGCAGTGTTGTCACTGGTATAGCAACACAGTGTTACCTGACAGTGTTGTCACTGGTATAGCAACACTATTACCTGGCAGTGTTGTGACTGGTATAGCAACACTGTATTACCTGGCAGCGTTGTGACTGGTATAGCAACACTGTATTACCTGGCAGTGTTGTCACTGGTATAGCAACACTGTATTACCTGGCAGTGTTGTCACTGGTATAGCAACACTGTATTACCTGGCAGTGTTGTGACTGGTATAGCAACACTGTATTACCTGGCAGTGTTGTGACTGGTATAGCAACACAGTGTTACCTTGCAGTGTTGTCACTGGTATAGCAACACTGTATTACCTGGCAGTGTTGTCACTGGTATAGCAACACAGTGTTACCTGACAGTGTTGTCACTGGTATAGCAACACTATTACCTGGCAGTGTTGTGACTGGTATAGCAACACTGTATTACCTGGCAGTGTTGTCACTGGTATAGCAACACTGTATTACCTGGCAGTGTTGTGACTGGTATAGCAAACACTGTATTACCTGGCAGTGTTGTGACTGGTATAGCAACACACTATTGCCTGGCAGCGTTGTGACTGGTATAGCAACACAGTATTACCTGGCAGCGTTGTGACTGGTATAGCAACACACTATTGCCTGGCAGCGTTGTGACTGGTATAGCAACACAGTATTACCTGGCAGCGTTGTGACTGGTATAGCAACACAGTATTACCTGGCAGCGTTGTGACTGGTATAGCAACACACTATTACCTGGCAGCGTTGTGACTGGTATAGCAACACACTATTACCTGGCAGCGTTGTGACTGGTATAACAACACAGTATTACCTGGCAGCGTTGTGACTGGTATAGCAACACAGTATTACCTGGCAGCGTTGTGACTGGTATAACAACACAGTATTACCTGGCAGTGTTGTGACTGGTATAGCAACACAGTATTACCTGGCAGCGTTGTGACTGGTATAGCAACACAGTATTACCTGGCAGCGTTGTAACTGGTATAGCAACACAGTATTACCTGGCAGCGTTGTGACTGGTATAGCAACACAGTATTACCTGGCAGCGTTGTGACTAGCTTTTCCCAGTTTATCATTTTAAGTGTAGTACTCCAAGGTTGTCTCTCATGTTATACTGTTGGTCATGCTTCCTTACCATCCTCCTCCTTCTTCCCCATTCACTTACCCCCTCTTTCTCTTCCTTATTCTTTTTCTTTATCCTATCCCACTTGTTCTTTACCCTTGTTTATCTTCTTCCTTCTACCTCATCCTTATCCTGCCTGTATCTGCACCTTCCTTACTCCCATAATGTTCAGTCAGATTACGTGACTTTCATGAGTATTCCTTTGTGCATGTCTTGGGAACGTGTGGTATGGGTAGGGGGGGTTGTGTGAGGGGGGGGGGTACTCACGTTGTGTGGGAGAAGTGAGGGAGAAATGGGGTGTTCCCTCATTGGATGGGAGGGAATAGTAGAGTGGAAGAGAGGGGTGTTCTTCCTCCCCTTGTGTGGGAAGGGTTCTCCCTCCCCTTGTGTGGGAAGGGTGCTCCCTCCCCTTGTGTGGGAAGGGTGCTCCCTCCCCTAGTGTGGGAGGGATGTTCCCTCCCCTAGTGTGAGAGGGGTGCTCCCTCCCCTAGTGTGGGACGAGTGCTCCCTCCCCTAGTGTGGGAGGGGTGCTCCCTCCCTTAGTGTGGGAGGGATGTTCCCTCCCCTAGTGTGAGAGGGGTGCTCCCTCCCCTAGTGTGGGACGAGTGCTCCCTCCCCTAGGGGTGGGAGGGGTGCTCCCTCCCCTAGTGTGGGGGGTGCTCCCTCCCAGTGTGTGACGAGTGCTCCCTCCCCTAGTGTCGGAGAGGTGCTCCCTCCCCTAGTGTGGGACGAGTGCTCCCTCCCCTAGTGTGGGAGGGGTGATCCCTCCCCTACTGTGGGACGAGTGCTCCCTCCCCTAGTGTGGGAGGGGTGCTCCCTCCCCTAGTGTGGGAGGGGTGCTCCCTCCCATAGTGTGGACGAGTGCTCCCTCCCCTAGGTGGGAGGGGGTGATCCTCCCCCACTGTGGGACGAGTGCTCCCTCCCTAGTGTGGGAGGGGTGCTCCCTCCCCTAGTGTGGGAGGGGTGCTCCCTCCCCTAGTGTGAGACGAGTGCTCCCTCCCCTAGTGTGAGACGAGTGCTCCCTCCCCTAGTGTGGGAGGGGTGCTCCCTCCACTAGTGTGGGAGGGGTGCTCCCTCCCCTAGTGTGGGAGGGGTGCTCCCTCCACTAGTGTGGGAGGGATGTTCCCTCTCCTAGTGTGAGAGGGGTGCTCCCCCCTAGTGTGGGACGAGTGCTCCCTCCCCTATGTGGGAGGGGTGCTCCCTCCCCTAGTGTGGGAGGGGTGCTCCCTCCCCTAGTGTGGGACGAGTGCTCCCTCCCCTAGTGTGGGAGGGGTGCTCCCTCCCCTAGTGTGGGACGAGTGCTCCCTCCCCTAGTGTGTGAGGGGTGCTCTTTCCCCTAGTGTGTGACGAGTGCTCCCTCCCCTAGTGTGGGAGGGGTGCTCCCTCCCCTAGTGTGGGAGGGGTGCTCCCTCCACTAGTGTGGGAGGGGTGCTCCCTCCACTAGTGTGGGAGGGGTGCTCCCTCTACTAGTGTGGGAGGGGTGCTCCCTCCACTAGTGTGGGAGGGGTGCTCCGCTCCCTAGTGTGGGAGGGGTGCTCCCTTTCCCCTAGTGTGGGAGGGGTGCTCCCTCCACTAGTGTGGGAGGGGTGCTCCCTCTACTAGTGTGGGAGGGGTGCTCCCTCCACTAGTGTGGGAGGGGTGCTCCCTCTTCTAGTGTGGGAGGGGTGCTCCCTCCACTAGTGTGGGAGGGGTGCTCCCTCCACTATGTGGGAGGGGGGGCTCCCTCCACTAGTGTGGGGAGGGGGTGCTCCCTCCACTAGTGTGGGAGGGGTGCTCCCTCCACTAGTGTGGGAGGGGTGCTCCCTCCACAGTGTGGGAGGGGTTTCTCCCTCCACTAGTGTGGGAGGGGTGCTCCCTCCCTAGTGTGGGAGGGGTGCTCCCTCTACAGTGTGGGAGGGGTGCTCCCTCCACTAGTGTGGGGGGGTGCTCCCTCCCCCTTGTGGGGGGAGGGGTGCTCCCTCACTAGTGTGGGAGGGGTGCTTTCCCCCCACTAGTGTGGGAGGGGGGCTCCCCTCTACTAGTGTGGGAGGGGTGCTCCCTCCACTAGTGTGGGAGGGTGCTCCCCCTTCTAGTTTTGGGAGGGGTGCTCCCTCCAAATAGTGTGGGGAGGGGTGCTCCCTCCATAGTGTGGGAGGGTGCTCCCTCCACTTGTGTGGGAGGGGTGCTCCTCCACTAGTGTGGGAGGGGTGCTCCCTCCCTAGTGTGGGAGGGGTTTCTCCCCTCCACTAGTGTTGGAGGGGTGCTCCCCCCACTAGTGTGGGAGGGGTTGCTCCCTCCACTAGTGTGGGAGGGGTGCTTCCCTCCACTAGTGTGGGAGGGGTTGCTCCCTCCACTAGTGTGGGAGGGGTGCTCCCTCCACTTTGTGTGGGAGGGGTGCTCCCTTTTACTAGTGTGGGAGGGGTGCTCCCTCCACTAGTGTGGGAGGGGTGCTCCCTCCACTGTGTGGGAGGGGGTGCTCCCTCCACTAGTGTGGGAGGGGTGCTTCCCTCCACTAGTGTGGGAGGGGTGCTCCCTCTATAGTGTGGGAGGGGTGCTCCCTCCACTAGTGTGGGAGGGGTTTCTCCTCTTCTAGTGTGGGAGGGGTGCTCCCTCCACTAGTGTGGGAGGGGGTGCTCCCTCCCCTAGTGTGGGAGGGGTGCTCCCTCCACTAGTGTGGAGGGGTTTCCCTCCACTAGTGTGGGAGGGGTGCTCCCTCCACTAGTGTGGGAGGGGTGCTCCCTCCACTAGTGTTGGAGGGGTGCTCCTCCACTAGTGTGGGAGGGGTGCTCCCTCCCCTAGTGTGGGAGGGGTGGCTCCCTCCACTAGTGTGGGAGGGGTGCTCCCTCCACTTGTGTGGGAGGGGTGCTCCCTCCACTAGTGTTGGGGGGGTGTGCTCCCTCCACTTGTGTGGGAGGGGTGCTCCCTCCACTAGTGGGGAGGGGTGCTCCCTCCGTAGTGTGGGAGGGGGTGCTCCCTCCAGTAGTGTGGGAGGGGTGCTCCCTCCAGTAGTGTGGGAGGGGTGCTCCCTCCACAGTGTGGGAGGGGGGCTCCCTCCACTAGTGTGGGAGGGGTGCTCCCTCCATGTAGTGGGAGGGGTGCTCCCTCCAGTAAATGTGGGAGGGGTGCTCCCTCCAGTAGTGTGGGAGGGGTGCTCCCTCCACTAGTGTTGGAGGGGTGCTCCCTCCACTAGTGTGGGAGGGGTGCTCCCTCCACTAGTGTGGGAGGGGTGCTCCCTCCAGTAGTGTGGGAGGGGTGCTCCCTCCAGTAGTGTGGGAGGGGTGCTCCCTCCAGTAGTGTGGGAGGGGTGCTCCCTCCAGTAGTGTGGGAGGGGTGCTCCCTCCAGTAGTGTGGGAGGGGTGCTCCCTCCAGTAGTGTGGGAGGGGTGCTCCCTCCAGTAGTGTGGGAGGGGTGCTCCCTCCAGTAGTGTGGGAGGGGTGCTCTGGCATTATGTGCCGCTAAGAAGGCTTTTATGAGAATTAGTGTTGATAATAAGATCACAGTGTTTGGTACATGTTAATAGCATCCTCTTAACTGTGTGTGTGTGTGTGTGTGTGTGTGTGTTCTCACCTAGTTGAGGTTGCAGGGGTCGAGTCCGAGCTCCTGGCCCCGCCTCTTCACTGAGCGCTACTAGGTCACTCTCCCTGAACCGTGAGCTTTATCATACCTCTGCTTAAAGCTATGTATGGATCCTGCCTCCACTACATCGCTTCCCAAACTATTCCACTTACTGACTACTCTGTGGCTGAAGAAATACTTCTAACATCCCTGTGATTCATCTGTGTCTTCAGCTTCCAACTGTGTCCCCTTGTTACTGTGTCCAATCTCTGGAAAATCCTGTCTTTGTCCACCTTGTCAGTTCCTCTCAGTATTTTGTATGTCGTTATCATGTCCCCCCTATCCTGTCCTCCAGTGTCGTCAGGTTGATTTCCCTTAACCTCTCCTCGTAGGACATACCTCTTAGCTCTGGGACTAGTCTTGTTGCAAACCTTTGCACTTTCTCTAGTTTCTTTACGTGGTTGGCTAGGTGTGGGTTCCAAACTGGTGCCGCATACTCCAATATGGGCCGCCTAACGTACACAGTGTACAGGGTCCTGAACGATTCCTTATTAAGATGTCGGAATGCTGTTCTGAGGTTTGCTAGGCGCCCATATGCTGCAGCAGTTATTTGGTTGATGTGCGCTTCAGGAGATGTGCCTGGTGTTATACTCATCCCAAGATCTTTTTCCTTGAGTGAGGTTTGTAGTCTCTGGCCCCCCTAGACTGTACTCCGTCTGCGGTCTTCTTTGCCCTTCCCCAATCTTCATTACTTTGCACTTGGTGGGATTGAACTCCAGGAGCCAATTGCTGGACCAGGTCTGCCCCTGCCCAAATCCCTTTGTATTCTGCCTGGTCTTTCGATCGGTGTTTTTCTTCTCACAACTTCACGTACGCAAACAGGGACCCCCTCAGGTCTATTCCTTCCGTCATGTATTCAAAAATACCAAAACAGTATGGTCCTAGGACTGCCCCCTTTTGGGCCCCCCGCTGGTCACAGGGGGCCCACTCTGACACCCCCCCGCCAGTACCATGATCGCGCGTCCCCTGAAAGTATTCCCTGATCCATTTAGTCCCTTTCCCCGTTACCCTGCTTGGTCCTCATTTTTTGCACCAATCTCTTTGTGGAGTGTCAAACGCCTTTTGCAGTCCAAGATATGTAATCCCCCACCCCCTCTCTCTTTTTACTGCTGTACCGTAAAACCCCAGTGGGTTTTTTACACAGGATTTCCCGTCCCTGAAACCAGTTGGCTGCTTTTGATGAATTTCCTTTCTAGGGTTCCACCACTTTTCTTCCTGATAATTTCCATGTTTTTGCATACATACATTCATGACATGGTTGTGTGTGTGTGTGTGGTGTGTGTTGTGGGTTGGTGTGGTGTGTGTGTGTGGGTGTGTGTTTTGTGTGTGTGTGTGCGTGGGGGTGTGTGTTTGTTTTTTTGGAGGAGGGTTACTCTCCTTTGGTAATGAAGGGTTTTTTAAAAACCGACATTGCACTATTCCTTAATTAAGGGGGGTAAGACAGAGCCTTTTTTTTTACTATTCAGTCCCAAAAAAATACACATAAAGCAAAAAAAGGGGGGGAGGGTTTTTTTTAGATTTCCCCAAAAAAAAAAAAAAATTTTTTGGGGGGGAAAACCAGGCCCCCGTCCAGTACAGAAAAAGGGGAAAAAAAGGGGGTAAAAGAGGAATGTATCGCAATTTGGGTTTGGGGTCCACCGTTTGGAAAAGGAGGGTTTTTGTGTTTCGTGGACTCCGTGAGGGCCCTTTTTGAGAAATACTTTTCCGAAAACAGGGTTTGAAGACTAATATTCGGGAGTTTTACTTCCCCCCCACCCCCCAAATACCCCCCAAAACCCCATTCCCCCTTTAAAAACCCCCCTTTTAAAAAAATTCAACCCCCCCCAAAAATTTTAAACCCCCCCCCCACCCCCCCCAACCCCACCCTCCCCCTAAAAATCCAATATTTCCAACCCCCCACCCCTAAACCCCCCCCCCCTCCCTCCACCCCTTTAAACCCTACTCTAACTAAAAAAAAAACCTTATAATACTTATTCCCCCTCCCAACCCAACTTTTTAAACAACTTCATCCCCTTTTTACCTAACCCCAAAACCCTCCTCCACCCCCCACCCCCCCCCCCGGATTTTAGGGGTTTGTGGTTTAAAAAATTTTTCAAAAGGGTTTTTTGGGGGAAAAAGGGGGGGTTTAAACAATTTTTTTAAAAATTTACTAAACAAAAAAATTTCTCAAAACCTCATTCAATAAATAATTAACTATTTAAAATAAATACAACCTCACCATTTAAGTAAATATTAGACCTCCCCAACTACCCTAACACCCATTCCTATAAATCAGAATTCACTCTCCTAACAACCCTAAACCAATAAACTTCCTACAAATACTTTATAAATAATTATTAAACCCCCTAAATTTAAACATTATACATATCCCAACCCTAACCCATTTCTCATCTCTAAAACCCTATTCCACTCCATTTACAATACGCCATCCACCGCTAACACTCCTCATCACCTATCTCTAAATATCTACTCTCATACGACTCCCAAAATTATTCCACTCTTACACAATATCTCACTCTCAACCCCCAACCCCTATCTATTCTAACAACATCCTCCACTTTACACCCCCTCATTCAATTCCACTCTAACCCCTCACCCCCACTCCACCCCCTACACACCCTCACTCCCCCTCTCCAATCACACATCTCCCTACCACCCCCTCACTCTCCTAACACCCTCACTTCCACTCCACTCCCTACACACCCTCACTCTCACACTCCCACTCTCCTACACACCTCACTCTCCTATACACCCCACTCTCACTCTCCACTCTCCTACACCCCCTCACTCTCCTAAACACCTCCTCTCACTCTCCACCTCCCCTACACACCCTCACTCTCACTCTCCTCACCCCACTCTCCCCACACCCTCACTCTCCTACACACCCCTCACTCTCCTACACACTCTCACTCTCACTCTCATTTCTCCACTCTCCTACACACCTCAACTCTCCTCTCCACTCTCCTACACACTCTCACTCCCTACACACTCTCACTCTCACTCTCACTCCCCCACTCTCCTACACACCCTCACTCTCCTACACACCCTCACTCCCCCTACACACTCTCACTCTCCTACACACCCCCTCACTCTCACTCTCCACTCCCTACACACCCTCACTCTCACTCTCCACTCCCCTACACACCTCATCTCACTCTCCACCCCTCCTACACCCCCTCCTCACTCTCCTACACACCCTCACTCTCACTCTCCACTCCCCTACACACCCTCACCTCACTCCCCCACTCTCCTACACACCCTCAACTTTTCCTACACACCCTCACTCTCCTACACACCCTCACCCTCCTACACACTCTCACTCTCCTACACACTCTCACTCTAAAACTCTCACTCTCCACTCCCACCACACCCTCACCTCACTCTCCCTCCCTACACACCCTCACTCTCCTACACACCCTCACTCTCACTTTTCCACTCCCCTACACCCCCTCACTCTCACTCTCACTCCTCCACACCCCACTCTCCAACACACCCCACTCTCACTCTCCACTCCCCTACACCCCCTCACTCTCCCACACCCCTCATTTCTCACTCCCCCACTCTCCCTACACACCCTTCACTCACTCTCCACTCTCCTACACACCCTCACACTCCTCCACACCCTCACCTCACTCTCCACTCCCCTACACCCCACTCTCACTCTTCACTCCCCCTACACACCCTCACTCTCCTACACACCCTCACTTCTCACTCTCCACTCCCCTACACACCAACATCTCCTACAAACCTCACCCCTCCCTACACACCCTCACTCTCACTCTCCCACTCACCCTACACACCCTCCTCCCCTTTACCACCCTCACTCCCCACTCCCCACGCCCCTCAACCCCTCACTCTCCTACACACCCTCAACCCTCACTCTCCACTCTCCCACACCCTCACTCTAAACTCTCCACTTCCCCTTTACACACCCTCACGCTCACTCTCCACTCCCCTACAAAACCCTCCCCTCCCTCACACCCTCACCCCTCACTCTCCACTCCTACACACCCTCACTCTCCACTTTCTACACACCCTCACTCCTACACACCCTCACTCCTACACACCCTCACTCTCCTACACACCCCTCACTCCTACACACCCTCACTCTCCTACACACCCTCACTCCCCATTCTCCACCTCCTACACACCCTCACTCTCCTACACACCCTCATTCTCACCTCACTCTCACACTACCTTCCCCCACACCGAGTCACTCTCACACTACCTTGCACACCGTCACTCTCACACTACCTTGAACCGTCACTCTCACCACCTTGCACACCGTCCTCTCACTACCTTGCACACCGCATTCTCACACAAACTTGCACAACGTCACTCTCACACTACCTTGCACACGTCACTATAACCCTACCTTGCAAAACCGTCACTCCACCTACCTTGCACACCGTCACTCTCACACTACCTTGCACACCGTCACTCTCACACTACCTTGCACACCGTCACTCTCACCTACCTTGCACACCGTCACTCTCACCTACCTTGCACACCGTCACTCTCACACTACCTTGCACACCGTCACTCTCACACTACCTTGCACACCGTCACTCTCACACTACCTTGCACCCGTCACTCTCACCTCCTTGCAAAACCGTCACTCTCACTACCTTGCACACCGTCACTCTCACCTACCTTGCACACCGTCACCCCTCACACTACCTTGCACACCGTCACTCTCACACTACCCTTGCACACCGCACTCTCACCTACCTTGCACAACCGTCACTCTCACCTACCTTGCACACCGTCACTCTCACACTACCTTGCACACCGTCATCTCACACTACCTGCACACCGTCACTCTCACCTACCTTGCACACCGCACTCTCACCTACCTTGCACACCGTCACTCTCACCTCCCTTTTGCCCCACCCGTCACTCTCACACTACCTTGCACACCGTCACTTCACACTACCTTGCACACCGTCACTCTCACACTACCTTGCACACCGTCACTCTCACACTACCTTGCACACCGTCACTCTCACACTACCTTGCACACCGTCACTCTCACACTACCTTGCACACCGTCACTCTCACACTACCTTGCACACCGTCACTCTCACACTACCTTGCACACCGTCACTCTCACACTACCTTGCACACCGTCACTCTCACACTACCTTGCACACCGCACTCTCACACTACCTTCCCACACCGTCACTCTCACACTACCTTGCACACCGCCCACTCTCACACTACCTTGCACACCGCCCACCCCTCACACTACCTTGCAAAACCGTCACTCTCACACTACCTTGCCCCACCGTCATCTCACACTACCTTGCACACCGTCACTCCACACTACCTTGCACACCGTCACTCTCACACTACCTTGCACACCGTCACTCTCACACTCCCTTTTCACACCGTCACTCTCACACTCCCTTTGCCACACCGTCACTCTCACACTCCCTTGCACACCTTTCACTCTCACACTCCCTTGCACAACCGTCACTCTCACACTACCTTGCACACCGTCACTCTCACACTACCTTGCACACCTTTCACTTCACACTACCTTGCACACCGTCACTCTCCCCCTACCTTGCACACCGTCACTCTCACACTAACCTTGCCACAACCTTCACTCTCACACTACCTTGCACACCGTCACTCTCACACTACCTTGCACACCGTCACTCTCACACTACCTTGCACACCGTCACTCTCACACTACCTTGCACACCGTCACTCTCACACTAAGTTGTGTTTCTTTCTCACTTTATCATTTTATTTACTTTTTGTCTTTCATTTCCTCGTATACCTTATTTTCGTTCTGGCTTCCAATTCTACATCATTTAATTATCCTGTTTCCCCATTCACATTGTTTAGGAGTCTCTGATTCTCATTCACCTCCTTGTTCATTCGTTTCTTGTGCTTTAGTTTTGGTTTCTGGTTTCTCCTTCAGTCTTATTCTCACTTTTCTTCGACATTATTTATGATCTCTGCACTTTCTTTTCCACTTCCTTTCTCATTCGTCATCAGTCCTTGTCCGTGTTTCCTTTCCTTGTCTTTGTCCGCACGCCCTTTCCTAGTCCTTGAGAAATCTGTGGTTTTCAAGATTGTCTTGTCACCTTCACATAGTCTTGTGTGCACCGTCCTGGCCGCTTCAGGAACATGTAGTGAAGGTGACCTCACTTTCCCGCCACCTCGATAAACATGTAGTGAAGGTGATCTCACTTTCCCGCCACCTCGATAAACATGTAGTGAAGGTGACCTCACTTTCCCGCCACCTCGATAAACATGTAGTGAAGGTGACGTCAGCCTCACACCTTGGAACCTCGATGGCCTTCATTATTCCTCGTTGGTTAGTTAAATTTAATAACTATCGATTGTACAAAGGTCATTAAAGGGGCGTCTCACCTACACACAGGTGTTCAGGAACACTTCTTCCCTTTAAACAAAGATTACAGCAAACTCTCAGTTTATATACACTGAGATATACAAACATACACCTTGGAGTATACACCTTAGCTTCGGGATTAGTTTCATTGCAACCAACTGCACTTTCTCCAATTGCTTAACATGGTATTATCAGGAGTGAGTTTAGCACTAGTGCTGCTTCTCCAATTTGGGTCTGATATATCTGCCAGATCTTATTCTTGTATAGTAATGATTCCCACTTCTGAATAGTAATAATCGAATTAAGCACTAAACTTGAAAGGGGTTATAGAGCGCTGCTGGGAGGGATGTTCTGGAGGAGGAATCTTCGGAGGTTATGTGTAAGCGTAAGGGTTAGTGGGGGTGAGGGGTATACCTGGAGTATGCCTGGAGGGGTTTTCGGGTGTCAGTGCCTCCGCGGCCCGGCTAGTGACTAGGCCTCGCGGTACACCAGCGCCTGATCGTCCAGGCTGTTACTGCTGGCCTCACGTAGACTGACGTAGGAAACACAGTTCGGCTGATCAGGTACTGACTTTAGGTTCCTTTCCAGCTTCCTCTTGAAGACAGTCAGGGGTCTATTGGTAATCCCCATTATGTATGCTGGGAGGCAGTTGAACAGTTTTTGGCCCCTGACACTAATTGGGTGAGTGCAAGTAGAAAATTAAAACCAAAGTTGGTGCAGTCAGTAGTTTCAGTCAAAAATTCAGAGTCTGCAGCACTGGTGGGACTTTCAACGAGGAGGTCAGTTAGAGTGTGTTGGGGTGGTGGAGACGTTGGAAGTGAATTCTGCGTGCTTGCTAATAGACAGGACAATCTGTTAAGAGCTGGCAGTACACCCTAACAGTCATTTTTACTAACTTTTTTGGGTTATTCTAGGTAATTTACAAATATGTTACTATGCAATACTCGCGAACAAGCGATACGAGATGCAAAATAACCACAAGGGGAGTTGAATGATAGCTTTAGGCCTTTCATGTTGCAATCATCACATCAGGGGCTAGCAATGTTGCAGAAATGAGTAGGAAGTCCAGTTAGTATCCTTCAGGAGGACTATTCTGGCTTATTCGAGATAGAATCGTTCCCTGAACGATACTACCTGGATTTCCTACTCATTTCTGCAACATTGCGAAAAGCCTAGAGCTATCATTCAACTCCCCATGTGGTTATTTTGCATGTGTTACTATGTATGATTTGTGTAACTATGTATGTGTGCCTGTACCTAAATAAACTTAAACCTTGAGTCAGGCGCAAGTGGAAGATTGAGACACTTATGCAGCATATGGGAATCTATATTCAGGAATATAGATTCCCATATGCTGCATAAGTGTCTCAATCTTCAACTTGTCGGTTTTTCAAACCATTCATCACAGGCGCAAGTGGCCGATTCATAGGCGGGAGAGTGCACTCTCCCAGACACTGCTGTGCCTGGGAGAGTTTACTCTCCCAGGCACAACAGTGTAGGAAGGAGAACGTCTGGAATGGTCTTTATTTCTCGTGGCCCACTTGTGGGGTGGTCGGTCCATTTTTTTACACAGTTCATTTAAAAAGTCTGATCATAAGATATCTTATCTTACCACCTCCCAGGATGCCACCCACAACTGTTGTCTGACACTCGGGTACCTATCTACTGCTAGGTGAAGAGAAGCACCTGGTGCAAGAAAACCTAACACTCAGTGTTAGTCTGGATGTTAGTCTTCTTGTACCAGCTAACACTATTCATTGTTCACCTGGCAGTAGACAGGTACCTGGGTGTTAGTCTTCTTGTACCAGCTAACACTGTTCATTATTCACCTGGCAGTAGACAGGTACCTGGGTGTTAGTCTTCTTGTACCAGCTAACACTGTTCATTATTCACCTGGCAGTAGACAGGTACCTGGGTGTTAGTCTTCTTTCCAGTAAACCATGCTAGACAACCTGTCTTCAAAATTATTCACCTGGCAGTAGACAGGTACCTGGGTGTTAGTCTTCTTGTACCAGCTAACACTGTTCATTATTCACCTGGCAGTAGACAGGTACCTGGGTGTTAGTCTTCTTGTACCAGCTAACACTGTTCATTATTCACCTGGCAGTAGACAGGTACCTGGGTGTTAGTCTTACATTCAACGTCAGGAATAATAAAAAAAATCTTAAGTTTCTGCCTGCCGCTGTTTCTTATTTTGAGTTTGTTTTGTGTTTCATTCTGCATCAACTCTCTTTTTTCAAGTAAACATTTATTTTCTTTTTGTTTCAGTTTATTTAAATAATCAAGAGAAACAGTAACTCTTAATGTGTTTACAACATCAAACAGTTGTGTTGTTTACGTCCGACTCTGTGAAATTTAAGTTATATATACTACAGAAAACTTAAAGTTTCCAACGAAGTTTTATTCTTGTGTATAAGTGAAACTTTGGATTTTTATAAACAAAAGTGGCATTTAAATATTTCTGAAACTGTTTATTAGTGGCGATATTACGTTCTGTGAATGTTAGTGCTGGTACCTGTGACTGCTGGTACCGTGTCAGCAGGGTAGAGTTTGGTACCGCAACCTGAAGACAGGTGTCTTCTCCACAGTTTGTTGGTGCCACCATACCGTTTACAACCAAAGGGGATCTTTCCTTGAGAGTCTATAGCGGTGACTGGCAGTGAAGAGGTGGAAGTGTGAGCCGCCGGGATTAAGAAAGAGTCAAGATGGACAAGAGCGTCGCCCCCAGCTCTGCTGACGAAGACGACAGTCTGAAGGATCTCCAGCATGTCTCTGTCACCGTGTAAACTCCCAGGCCAGAACACCTCTTACTGCAGTGCCACCTCCATAATATTTCCCTCCATATGCTCTAGTTATACCTGCATGGCCTTCCCTCCTACCCACACGTACTTCAGTTCCTCCTCTATAACTCACTGACAGACTTGTGATTCTGCTTCCTGGTCTTCCAGTTACTCTGTTACAAACTGTCAGTAGATGAAGACTGGATAACTATCATTCAGTAACTTCTCCAACAGCTCTCATTATTCAGAACACTGTTCTCTCTGTCGCTGTTATTACAACCTTTCCGCTAGTATTATCAAATACTATTTGCAGAAGTCACATGTTTACATCTGGTATTAATGCTAGTTTAAGTGCCACTTGGCATCATCAGCAGTATTAACAGAATTTGCTAGCCCTTTACACACTACTACTACTACAACCTCTGCTAGATTCTCCTGTCATAGTACTGCTATTAGCACTGCACTCTTCCTAGTATATAGCAGCTCCTACTGTTTCTGCTGCTGCTGTGTCGTGTACCTGCTTTCATACTTTGGTTTGTATTTGCTGCCGTCACCACTAACAACGAAAATCCATCACTGCCACTGCCACTAACAAAAACGTCCATCACTGCCACAGCCACTAACAAAAACAACTATCACTGCCACTGCCACTAACAGCAGCCGTCACCACTGCAACTACCACTACCACTAAAAGCAGTAACCATCATCACCACCACCACCACTATTAACAGCAACCATCACCACCACTAACAAAAACCATCACCACTGCTACCACCACCACCACCACTAGCAACAGTAACCATCACTGCCACCATCTCCGCCACTATCACCAACAACGACAACCATCACCACTGATACCTGCCCGGTGCTGCTCACACCACGGCTTCCTCCCAGAGCACCACCCTCGTTGTGGTGCCCTGCGAGTACCCTCAGCAGGGCATGCTCACCATCACCACCATGAGTCCCTCACCCCAGACCCACGGTACTAAAACACCACCTGCCGCCCCTACCACACCCACCAAGACTCCGCCCATCAGTGCCGTCCCGCCCACCTCCACTGGTTACTCCGTGGGCGGCAAGGGAGAGGCGAAGAAGGGCGTGACTGACAAGACAGTCCACTTGGCTGAGGCTCATACCAGAGTCTTTGATGCCTTCTCACGGGCCTTCAGTCGTCAGAATGTCCAGTTTGAGAAAGGTAAGTGGCAAGTGGTGCTCCAGGGAAGGGTAATTGGTGCTCCTTTGATGGTAAGTGGTGCTCCTTTGATTGTAAATGGTGCTCCTTAATTGGTAAGTGGGGCTCCTTAGATGGTAAGTGGTGCTTCTTAGATGGTAAGTGGTGCTTCTTAGATGGTAAGTGGTGCTTCTTAGTGGTAAGTGGCGCTTCTTAGATGGTAAGTGGTTCTTCTTAGATGGTAAGTGGTGCTTATTAGATGGTAAGTGGTGCTTCTTAGATGGTAAGTGGTGCTTCTTAGATGGTAAGTGGTGCTTCTTAGATGGTAAGTGGTGCTTCTTAGATGGTAAGTGGTACTACTTAGATGGTAAGTGGTACTACTTAGATGGTAAGTGGTAC
>NC_069479.1:15137124-15192124 GCF_026875155.1 Cherax quadricarinatus | reverse complement strand
CTAATTGTACTCACCTAATTGTGTTGCAGGGTCGAGACCTCAGCTCCTGGCCCCGCCTCTTCACTGATCGCTACTGGATCCTCTCTCTCTCTGCTTCCTGAGCTTTGTCATACCTCTTCTTAAAACTATGTATGGTTCCTGCCTCCACTACTTCACTTGCTAGGCTTTCCACTTGCTGACAACTCTATGACTGAAGAAATACTTCCTAACGTCCCTGTGACTCGTCTGAGTCTTCAGCTTCCAGTTGTGACCCCTTGTCCCTGTGTCCCCTCTCTGGAACATCCTATCTCTGTCCACCTTGTCTATTCCCCGCAGTATCTTGTATGTCGTTATCATGTCTCCCCTGACCCTTCTGTCCTCCAGTGTCGTCAGTCCGATTTCCCTTAACCTTTCCTCGTACGACATTCCCTTGAGCTCTGGGACTAGCCTTGTTGCAAACCTTGTACTTTCTCTAACTTCTTGACGTGCTTGACCAGGTGTGGGTTCCAGACTGGTGCTGCATACTCCAGTATGGGCCTAACATACACAGTGTACAGTGTCTTGAACGATTCCTTATTAAGGTATCGGAACGCTATTCTCAGGTTTGCCAGGCGCCCGTATGCTGCAGCGGTTATTTGGTTGATGTGTGCCTCCGGTGATGTGCTCGGTGTTATAGTCACCCCAAGGTCTTTCTCCCTGAGTGAGGTCTGTAGTCTTTGTCCACCTAGCCTATACTCTGTCTGCGGTCTTCTTTGCCCCTCCCCAATCTTCATGACTTTGCATTTGGCTGGATTGAATTCGAGAAGCCAGTTACTGGACCACATGTCCACCTCTCCAGGTCTCTTTGCAGTCCTGCCTCATCCTCGTCCGATTTAATTCTTCTCATCAGCTTCACGTCATCTGCGAACAGGGACACTTCAGAGTCTATTCCTTCCATCATGTCGTTCACATATATCAAAAATAGCACTGGTCCTAGAACTGACCCCTGTGGGACCCCGCTCGTAACAGGCGCCCACTGTGATACCTCTTCACGTACCATGACTCGTTGCTGCCTCCCTGTCAGGTATTCTCTTATCCATTGCAGTGCCCTTCCTTTTACGTGTGCCTGATCCTCCAGCTTCTGCACTAATCTCTTGTGGGGAACTGTGTCAAAGGCCTTCCTGCAGTCTAGGAAAACGCAATCTACCCAACCCTCTCTCTCGTGTCTTACTTCTGTTACCTTGTCATAAAACTCCAGGAGGTTTGTGATACAAGATTTGCCTTCCATGAACCCATGCTGGTTTTCATTTATAATCTTGTTCCTTTCCAGGTGTTCGACCACTCTCCTCCTGATAATCTTCTCCATGACCTTGCACACGATACATGTCAGAGACACAGGTCTGTAGTTTAGTGCCTCGTTTCTGTTTCCTTTCTTAAATATGGGGACTACATTAGCTGTCTTCCATTTCTCAGGTAGTTGCCCAGTTTCAAGGGATGTGTTGAAGATTGTGGTTAGAGGCACACACAGCATCTCTGCTCCTTCTCTAAGGACCCATGGGGAGATGTTGTCCGGTCCCATCGCCTTTGAGGTGTCAAGGTCACTTAAGAGCTTCTTCACCTCCTCCTCAGTTGTTCGTATGTCATCCAACACTTGTTGGTATATTCCCTCTTGATGTTCCCTTCTGTTCTGTCTTCCCACAGCCCTTCCTGTCTCTACTGTAAAAACTTCCTTGAATCTCCTGTTCAGCTCCTCACATACCTCCTGATCATTTCTTGTGAGTTCTCCACCTTCTGTCCTTAATCTGATCACCTGGTCTTTGACTGTTGTCTTCCTCCTGATGTGGCTATACAACAGTTTCGGCTCAGTCTTGATTCTTGATGCTATGTCATTTTCATACTGTCGCTGGGCCTCCCTCCTTACCTGTGCGTACTCATTCCTGGGTCTGCGACTGATCTCCCTATTTTCGTGTGTTCTCTGCCTTCTGTACTTTTTCCATTCTCTATTGCACTTTGTTTTTGCCTCCTTACACCGTCGGGTGAACCAGGGGCTTGTTCTGGTCTTCCCGTTGTTACTGTTGCCCTTGGGAATGAACCTTTCCACTGCCTCCTTGCATTTTGTTGCTACATATTCCATCATTTCGTTTACTGGCTTTCCTGCCAGTTCTCTGTCCCACTGGACCTCCCGCAGGAAGTTCTTCAACCCTATGTAGTCCCCTCTTTTATAGTCAGGTTTTTCCCATTCTACTCCTGTTATTCTCTCCACTTGCAGCTCTACTATGTATTCAAAGCACAGAACCACGTGGTCGCTAGCTCCTAGGGGACTCTCATACTTGATGTCCTCAATGTCTGAGCTGCCCAGGGTGAACACAAGGTCCAATCTTGCTGGTTCATCCTCCCCTCTCACTCTGGTAGTGTCCTTAACATGTTGGTGCATGAGGTTTTCCAGCACCACGTCCAACATCCTGGCTCTCCTGTGTGTGTCTGTGTATGTGTGTGTGTGTGTGTGTGTGTCTGTGTGTGTGTGTGTGCGTGTGTGTGCGTGTGTGTGCGTGTGTGTGTGTGTGTGTGTATTTATGTATGTGTGTGCTGAAGGGTATTCCACATATAGACAAGATAACAGCGTTGGCAATGAAACTGTATATTTGGACTACCAGCTGGAGTCATCATCAGAGGACAAATCATCTGCCATTACAGTATTAATTCTGTCTTTTACACATTTCTAAGGTTCCATGATATAACCTGCCCTCATTATATATTCTGTGCTCGTTGGAGCTCTTCACCCCCCCCCCCCATATAAGCAGAAGAAATTTGGCACCAGTAAATATGTTATTTTCATTTACAAGTTTAAAAGAAATGGAGAACTTTGTTTATATGTGATTGTAAATGGTATATGAATGGTATATATTAACATTCATGTACAAAATGAAGAATTAGACACATGTGCAACATCTGGGTGTCTTTATTTGTAGACGTTTCGCCCTCCACTGGCTTTATCAGTACAATACAAGGATATAATGGGAAGATTGTAGAACTATTAAAAAGAATAGTTATAACTTAAGACCAAAATATTTAAAGGGGTGGACCGGTAAGCTCCAAAATCTTACACCACCAGGTTAAAGATTGCCTACCAGAAGACGCCATTTTGATGATATGACTTTGTGCTCCTCAGACAACAGTGTTGAATCTTCGTTATATCCAGGGAACACACCTTCATATCCTGAGATCAAATTCCCAACTTTGGTTGGCACATACGTAATATATGTATCATTTACCAAACTGCAGCAGGCCAGGGTTCAACCCCACGACACATTGTTCCGCCTCAAGAGGCAACACAACGTACATGTCACCTTATACACTCAGTCATCGATCCTATTGGATCGATGGCTGAGTGGAGAAGGTGACATGTACATTGTGTCTCTTGAGGCGGGACAATGTGTCGTGGGGTTGAACCCTGGCCTGCTGCAGTTTGGTAAATGATTCAAAACCACTTGTTTCGTGTTTTCATTACATTACATACGTATATGCTCATGTATTGTCTCGGTGTTAAATCCATATTTAGTGAAAAAAAGCGACATAGGCTTACCGAAATAAGCCAATTATTCTATGTATAAATCAGTTTTTAGGTACATGAGTAATGTTTTTCACTGTTGTTCATAATAAAAACCTTTTTAACAATTTCCACTCTGGAATAAATGGCCTCTATGTACTAACTTGGTTGAGCCCAGAGATGTGCTCCAAGCAGATGATTTGTGATGCCACTAACACGTCATCCTGGGAAATTACCTTTGAGCTTCCATTTACGCCGCGCTCTCAACCTGTTTTATTGCACCACGTCTGGCAGGCGAGATTTAACGTACGATCAAGTTGACGAGCCAGGATGACGTAAATAGCTGCGCGACGTCGTCATGAACCCTTTTTTAACGTGAGGCGTTGAAGTGCGAGGTGGGTTGTTCTCGCCTACTCTTACCTGCTTTTATATTCACTCATGTTCACACTCCTTCATTCATGTTCACAGTCACTTACACTTCAGATGTTCACGCAGGATAAGTTTCCAGACGATCATTGAAGCTCACCACAATCCATATCAACACTAGTACAAGCCTATGTAAGCAAGATCACTGCTTCATGTCAATGGGAACTTTTTAAGATTGTGAACTGATTGTAGCACTTTAACTGATCTCTGTATATCTCCCTCTTGCTTGTCAATGGTATATAATGGTATCTCTCCTTCTTGGTTTAGTAATGTGAGGTGAGATCGTGTTCAAACTTGTTAAAACTCCAAGAACCCAGTGTTCCTCAGCTCTCAAATCTTCAAGGTTCAAGATACTTGGAAAGGGTTTCGGGGGTCAACGCCCCCGATGCTACTATGTAGATTGAAATATTAGGAACAAATAGGTGGTGGGAATGGTTGGTTTTGAGAAGGACCTGCCTTGTATGGGTCGGTAAGCCTGCTGCAGTATTCCTCCTCTCTCTTATGTTCACATGAATAACTAAAGTGTAATAAACACTTGCCAGTGCTCAGTAACAACCCACATGGATGTGATAAATGATTTTGAAAACCGACAGCATGAAGAATTGAGACACTTAGGCAACATATAGGAATCTTTACTGAAGAAACGTTTCGCTACACATTGGCTTCATCAGTCCAATACAAAGCAGAAAAGTATAAGGAGAGGAGGAGTTGAGGTAATCAGTCCCTCAGCCTGGAATCGATGTGTTCAGTCCATCACTCTTGTAGAAAGTGCAGCAGAGGGCCGGAGAAGTGGCTTATATACTGCAGTCATCATGGGATCTTGATACAAAGAATTCTTCAACACTTGTCCAATCTTTGGACGAAGACCTACTTACACTAGTGGATGGTTCCACTGTGATCCCGCCGCCTCCTGCTTCCACTCACCTGACTGCAGTATATAAGCCACTTCTTTGGTCCTCTGCTGTACTTCCTACAAGAGTTGTGCAAGAAAGGTATAAAATACCGACAATATGAAAGTTAAGACACATGTGCAACATCTGGATATCTTTATTGTAGACGTTTCGCCATCCAGTGGCTTTATCAATACAGATTCTAGGACATATTGGAAGACAGTAGAACTATATACAAAACATGAGGTAATCAGTCCCTCAGCCTTGGAGTTAGTGTTCACAGCATCGTGTTGGAGGAGATTCTCCTCCACCACGATACCGTGAATACTAACTCCAAGGCTGAGGGACTGATTACCTCAAACTCCTCCTCTCCTTATATCTCCCTGCTTTGTATTGGACTGATGAAGCCACTGTGTGGCGAAACTTTTCTTCAGTAAAGATTCCCATATGTTGCCTAAGTGTCTCAATTCTTCATCCCACATGGAGACAGAAACACAGGAGGTTGACTGATCAGTATATTTCGACCCCCTTCTGGGATCCTCTTCTGAAGAGGATCCCAGAAGGGGGTCGAAATATACTGATCAATCAACTTCCTATGTTTGTCTTTATGTTCTTAATTTACTAAGATAATTTTATTGCTATTTTACATACTTTATATATTTTCGTGACCTTCATCATACCACAAGAACGACTTGTTGCCGCCCATATTAACTCTGTTATCATTTTAGAAGATGAGCGTTTCCTCTCAGATGGAACTATTTATTTATTTATTTATTTATTTGTAGTTGTCAAGAAAGTTCATTTGTAGAGCTGAAGGCCATGTTTGTGTGATGTTGGGTAGGTAAACACCGTAGACTCTGAGAGGTCAGCCAGTGAGCACTTATAAGATGGTAATTTTGGTCGCTGTGACACTGTTTTACACAGGTGGTGTGTATGTGGTGGCTGTACGAAATGTTTTACCACTTCAAATCCCACCCCACATCCAGATAATTCCTTCTTGAAATATGTCTCTGTGTTTATGGGAGCTTGTGTAAGGAACAGATGTTATCGTATGGGCGTTCCTGTGTGTGTTCACTCATTTATATGTGGTTGCAGGGGTCGATTTAGCTCCTAGCCCTGCTTCTTCAGTGGGCGCTACTAAATTCATTCCCTCCTGGTTTCAAGAGCCTTATCTTGCCTCTTCATAAGGCTATACATTGATCTTGTATGTAGTATACACAGGCTTTGCAAAAGCTTTCGACAAGTGTGACCATGGTGTAATAGCACACAAAATGCGTGATAAAGGAAGGTAACCCCTTCACTCACTGAGTCATTCCACATCCTGAATACTCTAAGGCGAAAGAAATACTTCCTAGCTTCCCTGTGACTCATTTGAGTTTTAACTTTCAGCTGTGCCCTCGTGATCCTGTTTCCCATCTCTCAGTCTGTCCCGATTTCCCCAGTCAATTCCTCTCAGTATTTTGTGCGTTGTTACCGTATCACCCCTAGTCCTTCTGTCACCCAGTGTCATTAGGTTGAATTTCCCATAACCTCTCCTCATAGGACATGCCTCTTCGCTCCGGAACATACCCCTTTGTGTGTGTGTGTGTGTGTGTATGTGTGTGTGTGTGTGTGTGTGTGTGTGTGTGGTGTGTGTGTGAGAGAGAGAGAGAGAGAGAGAGAGAGAGAGAGAGAGAGAGAGAGAGAGAGAGAGAGAGAGAGAGAGAGAGAGAGCGCTGACTATTACTCTAGGGAGTCTCCCTTCCCCCATCCACAGAGGAAAAATATCCACACAAATTAAGGATTCAAGAGCCGAACTTTAATGAGTTTCTGGCGACATAAGAGGAGGCAGAAGTAGGCAGGAGGAGGTTTATTGACGGAGGAGGACGTCTTGACGGGAAGGAGAGTACCTTGGGAGGAACACCTAGAGACATAGCAGGGATGGTCGAGGAACTGGCTCACACTCAACAAGTATATAGTAATGACCTGGGTGCTGGAACTACCTCACGCAGCTGAGTCAAGACAGTCATATTGAAGCAGCTATCACGAATATAACATGATGAAGGCTGTCTCACAGTAGTGGATAGGAGATTGTATACTGTTATGTCGACTATACTCTTACGTAGCAGACTGTATACTGTTACGCAGTAGATTGTATA
Source organism: Cherax quadricarinatus (assembly GCF_026875155.1). Lineage (NCBI taxonomy): Eukaryota > Metazoa > Arthropoda > Malacostraca > Decapoda > Parastacidae > Cherax > Cherax quadricarinatus. The sequence goes on along the minus strand of NC_069479.1, from coordinate 15,185,165 downwards.
TTGTTATGTAGTAGACTGTATACTGTTATGTTGACAATAATATAAAATACATACGTTCAGCAGTTGGGTATCTTTATTGTTAGAACGTTTCGCCCACACAGTAGGCTTCTGTTAAATACAGAGGCAGCATGTGTAGTAGTGAAACGTTTTAACAACAAAGCTGCCCAGTATTTCTCAATAATAATAATTACAATGTTAATAATAAAGATGTGGGTGTCTTTCAGTTAGTTCTTCTCTCTCAGCGATGAGAAATAATTCTATATTTACCACTCGCTAACTTTCCATTTGATATTTTCAACGTTTTAAAATGACTAAATATTTTTTTTTTAAAAAGACGTAAGGTTTTATTAATGAGAAAATGGTTACATTAACGATTTTTATCAAAACATTTTTAACATCCTTTTAAATAATTTACCGTATCATTAAGGTATATTCTCTCTCTCTCTCTCTCTCTCTCTCTCTCTCTCTCTCTCTCTCTCTCTCTCTCTCTCTCTCTCTCTCTCTCTCTCTCTCTCTCTCTCTCTCTCAGCGTATGTATATTAAAAGATTAATCCCTATTCTAGGTATTAAAATATTCTTGACTGACAGTCACAGGTGACGTGCAGCCTTAATGACCCTCATGAAGTTGATAGGCTTTAAACCTCATTAACCAAGTAACCTTAATAACCCTCTCGTAGTTGATAGGATTTAAACCCCATTAACCAACTAATCTCTCTTTTCTCTTCTCTCTTCTCTTACACACGGTTTACAGGGTTAGTAAGGTTTCTTACTTTTTTACAAGCTAGAGCTGTTACTACATCGTTCATTGAAACGTTTTATTGTTAAATGTCGAAGGGAATAGGGGGAAATTTGTGTTTCTCTTCTCTTCTCTCTTTCTCTCTCTATCTCTCTTTTAATCTCTCTTCTCTCTTCTCTCTCTCCTCTCTCTCTCTCTCTCTTCTCTCTCTCAACCCTACGAAAATAACCTGCAATATTTAATAGCTGTTTTCGTCCCTTGCACCGACGAATTTATTCTATAATGGCTTCCTGTACTGAATAAAAAGGTCGTAGTATACATAGCCTTTCTGACAATAATACCAAAGAGTGTTGAGGGTGGTATCCTGGGGAAGAGGCTATGGAATCAGTGGTAACAAGTCACTTATTTTTTTTGAGGTTATCCTGGATAATATACACTATATATGATAATTGTACTTACGTGTACCTGTGCCTAAATAAACTTCCTAATCCTGGATTATTAAACCCTCCAGGATTAATAATCCTAATAAAGTCTTATTGATGTTAAACTTGCACTTTTTGGGTTATCCTAGGTAATTTACACATGTTAATGTATATGGTAATTGTACACGGATGACCCGCACATAGGAGAGAGGAGCTTACGACGTTGTTTCGGTCCGACTTGGACCATTTACAAAGTTACACTAACAGAAAGGAGAGGAGTCAGTATATATAGGTCAGCTGGCAGGTAGTAGTAGGTAGTAGCAGGTAGTAGCAAGCAGTAGTGGTAGAGGTAAGAGTGGTAGTGGAAGTAGTATTACTTCCACTACTAGTCTTGCTTCTACCAAAACTACTTCCACTACATGCCTTACCTCTACTAGTACTAGTACTACTACTACTACCTCTCTTGTCCCGTCCCTGCCAGCTGGTCTATGTATACTGGCTCCTTTCCTTTCTGTTAGTATGACTTTGTAAATGGTCCAAGTCGGACCGAAACATCGTCGTAAGCTCCTCTCTCCTATGCGTGGGTTATTTTTGTATTGTTCCAGTTAGTAAGTAAGTAAATAAGTAAGTTTATTCAGGTATACACAAATACAGTTACATAGAATTATCATACATAGCAGCATATGTGTAGAGAACCTGGGATAACCCAAAAAAGTCAGACACAGTGACTTATTTCCATTGGGGTCCTTTTACCTTATTATTATAGTATAAAGGTTATAATATTTTCTTATTATTCTACAATGGAAGATAACATCTTATTATCATACTAAAAGACTATCTACTACACGAGGGTCATTAAGACTATCTACAATACGAGGGTCATTTACTAGGAATAAGGTAAAATTTACACGTATGTTAGCTAAAAAATAGAAATCATTCCCCTCCCTTTCTGTAGCTACATTCATCAGACACTTTTGGCACTTCTTCTTGAACTGGTTCCATGCTAGATGATGGCTTGACAAGTGCGGGCAGTCTGTTCCATTCTTTATTGTGTACAATAAAAGGTGTTTGAAGCCTGGCCACGGACTGTGGCTACTACAAAGTTGTGCTCTCTCCCCCTAGTACTATGATTGCTTTGGTTCCCGACCTTGACAAAATTGACAGCAAGATATTTCTGGGACATTGTTTGTGGCAATTTTATAAACAGATTTATTCTTCAGTTGTTTTACTCTGTCTTCAACTTCAGCATATCCAACTGCTGTAATTCATCTGGCCTACATGTTTCTTGGTCCCGCCCCAGGATGAATCTTACGATTTTGTTCTGGGTGATTTGCAGTCGATCTTTCAGTTTTTTTTATCAAGGCCAGAGTACCAAGAAGAGCACGCGTTAATCATATGGCCTTGTTATGGGACTCGACATTAGGGTTCCTGCGAGCCTCAGTTGGTAGGACACTGTGCTTGTCTTATACAGGAACTTCTGTCTTGCATCGCTTTCTTTACTACACTGTTATCCATATCAATTCTCTGACATGGCATGGGTAAGGGATTCCAGATTTTAATGATGAAACTAAAAGTGATGGGCTCCCATTACATTGGAACATTAAAATTATTTACCCTTCTCTGTTTATGGTTTCGTGCAAGAGGATGGCTTCAGTTTTCCTAGGTGTAATGATAGTTGTTTGTCTACTAATCCATTTGCTGCTGGACTCCAGTTCCAGTGTATAAAACATTAGCCAAATATCTTGTGGGTCTTTATGACACTAAAACAGAGCACTGTCATCTGCATACCGTAGGAGTTTGCACCTTGACACTGATAGGATTATCAATGAACCATAACATAAGAATAATAAGGGACCCCGAATATTCCTTGGGGGAAATCCACATGTTTCGGCAGGGGTTCTGATTCTGTTTGTTTGATTTGGACTATTTGTCTCTGTTGCTAAGGTAGGACTTAAAACCAGTCTACAGAACCTATACTGTGTAGCTGTGAAGTTTTATTAATATTATATTGTGGTTGACAGTATCCGAAGGCCTTTGGCGGGTCTAAGGATACCATTCCTATGAGGTTCCCCTTTGACCATTTCAGTTCTCAGGTTTAATCATCATGATTCAATAAGGGAGGTGTCGGTTTGGTAGGATCTTCTAAAGCCCGATTGATAGCTATGGAGAATGTTGTTGTCATTAAGGTACTTAAATACTTGAGTAATACACCGCCCTCTCTAGAATTTTAGATATTTTACTGAGTATACTAACAGGCCTATAGTTGCTTACATTCAGACCTACTATTTTTTTGAAGATAGGAGTAACTCTGGCCTCCTTGAACCCTCCGTACGGTATTAATGGTGATTGATAGCATTATTATGTTTTTGAGCAATAGGATTGGACAAGTTCAGAGAAGCACCATCTTTTAGGAACTTAGAACGGGTGTTATCTGGGCCTGTGTATTAGTTGGGGTTTAACCTGCTTATTCTTTTTGAATAAAGGTCCCTTACTAGTTGAACAATACTGTTTGGGTTACCATTTATTGGATATAGTATGTTTGAAACTTATCAGAGTCTGTGTTGAAGGTATTGGATGCAGATGGTGTTTACTTTATGTTGATGCAACAGATGTGTAGTATGAATTAAAAGCAATTTGCCACCTTAGATGTTTCGGGGCCATACCTATTATCGATAGTGAGTACTATGTTAGACCCTATTCTCTGGCTTATGGCTATACCCAATGTTTAGTTGTTGCCGAGCTTTCTGGGGTTATGCTTATAATTTCAATTTTTGAGCAGTAGTGCTTATGCCTTTCTCCTTTTATAAGTCTTGTGTACTCCTGTTCCTCACCCTTGGCTTCATTTAGTGTGCAGTATCCTGTATGTTTGCTTTAAATCCTTTTTAGCAGCTGGATCTCTGTATTTCAATATTATCTAATATCTCAGTATTCATCCAGGGTCGGTTCTCGTTTAATCTACTTTCTTTAACTGGTGCAATAATATCAGGATGTAGTGAACATTGTTTTGAATTTTCCCAGGCATTCGTTTTCGAACCGGCAACTTGTGATCTCTGTCAATCACAATTGTGATAGCCTTTTACCAGGTTTCTTTACTGTAGTTTCTAGTTGACCTCATTTTTATTGTCCTATGAGGGCCTATCCTTTCCTAGTGATTTTCCTGTGCCAGTAAATGATGAAATGATCACTAAGACATGTGGTAATGACGCCTGACTGACTAATATTTCAGGCGGTTACAAAGTATGTGGTCAATTAGGGTGGCTGAAGACACTGTGTGATCCGGGTTGGGGTATTTAATTAGTTGAGTGTAACTATTTTAATCCTAGAATTTGCTTATACTTTAGCATAGCCCGTTATTTGCTGCTGAAAAACGATATTGAGTCGCACAGTATTGTCTCGCAATTGTTTTCAACTCCGGACAAGACTTTGGAAAGTCATCCTAAGACTGGTCCTGGGTAGGAGGGCGGTAACTAGTTTCTCTAGATGGTTTGGTCTTAGGAGCAGCACTTCAAACCATAGATCTCCAGTTTATTGATGATTTAAATAAGTGTTTCTAGGGTTGTAAGCTAAGTCATTTCTTCTAATGTAGCAATCTCCACCACCCTTTCTGTTCTATCTAAGCGTTTTATATTGGAACATCTATTTTGACTTCGTCGGTCAGTCACCGTATCAATCAAACAAGAATCAGGAGTTGGTTTAACTGCCGCCCTAATTTTGGTAGCTAGAATCCTAATCTCTGCCAATTTTGCAGAAGTGATCTTGCTTGACATGATATAAAGTGAAGGCTGTTTTCATAATAAAATCATAATCATCAATTATATGGCGATGGGTCTTGTGTATTTAAAATTAGGTAAATCATGTCATCACTGCTAAAAGGGTAAACTGTGCCAAAGTGCATTTGATTACACACAAATGATGTCTGGCAACGTTGCTATAATTGTACATACATCCATCATGCACCCACCCCATACACATTTTACATAAGGTGCCTGTCTGTTTTTCTTGCTTATTTAGTACAGTGTATGCATGTTTGGTACTGTTTGAGATAATAAATGGCTGTATTGTCTCAATCATTGACCTATGTCTGCATTACATATGGAGTTGAAGTTATCATTCCTGTAGCTACTAGACCGTCATTATCACCGTCATTTATCTGTCTGTTTTGCCTCTGCCACAATAGTTTGAGGTCCTGGATTAATTTGGTTTATCACCACTTAAGTGCGTTACATTAAGAGCAGTGTGCCATGTTTGGTGTTTGGGTATGCGGTGTTGCCATACCTTGCGGCGATAGTGATATTTACTTTTCTGGTAGGATGGCAATTGTTGGGCTTTTATGTCCAGGGCGCAGAGTTAACTCCCATTTCACCTTTTCAGCCCCCCCCATGAATGATTTCTTTCTCTCATGGAATTGAAGAGAAATATAAATATTATTTTATGGCAGCCTGTACCCCCCTAATGCTGCCATTTTCCCTCTTCGCTCTTTTACTCATATACAATATAATATTTCATTTTCTCTTTTCCAGTCCTAGTACACTTAGTATTCTGCTTTTGCAATCACCACCGAATTACTAGTAAAATTTCCTTCTTCAAACCCTCTGCATGCTCACTTTTCCTTAAATTCACAAACCCTTACAGTTAACCCCTTATTACACCTCCCTTCCCATCGCACTTCACAGTCTGGCTTCACAAATTAACTATAAACTCCTTTCCATTCTGGTAGATCAGAAAGGTTTAATCAATTTTTTTATCTTCCAAATCCCTCATTCCATTTACGGGGGTTGTGTGGTGTTGTTGAATCCTGACCCTTGTTCTGTGACTCAGCCATTTTTTTAAACATGAGGGAGTAGTAACGCCACCTACAACCTGACTTTCCTGAGTTTATAGATTATATGGCGTTTTTCTGCTATGATTCTCTCACTGTACATTGTCAGCTGAATATAGGTCAGCTACTAAAACATTTAACCTTGATGTTTAACTATTCACTTCTTTCTCACGATAGCACTGAGGGGATATCCGACCCTTAACCTTGGAGTTTTGTATGTTGAATTTGACGATGTCGCTGTGTTTCCCCTCTCGTTAGCCTACTGGTACAGGTGAATATGATGGTGGTACAGATTTGATGGCTACTGTAACGATGAACGTCAGTAAAGATGAGAATTTCACTGCGTAGTTGTACGTCAGGCAGTAGCGGCTGTTTGGATGCCGGTCAGCCATGTTTAAATGCGAAATTCTATACCTCGTTTTGGGCACTGAAGAACAAAAGTCCACAGACCTTGTCATTTCCTTGGAGATTTAGTTGATCAGGTTTTCTGCATGTTGTCTTCCCGTTAAACACTGGTGCAGTTGATATGGAGGTCAGTTATTTCATTGTAGTGGAAAACGTCTCATGTCTGGTTCACGTCTGGCAGCAGGTCTGGTACTTGAATGCCGGTCCCTCTTTTGTCATATTTAGTCCATTTCGTTGTCGTCACCGTCAGTTTTTGTCACTATAGGTTCCTTGCATGTTGTTGCAGCAGTACTTGCAAATTTGGCCATCACTGGAGTTCGGATAGGCCCAGGGGACGGCAAGATATAGGAGCAGCCTTGTTGCTGCTTGCTGCGGCTGCGACAGCAGTGACTTTTCTTCTTTCTGCACTTAATGTGTACCTGTACTTAAACTAGCTTATATATTAATGTAAAAAGTAATACCTTTAAACTTGCCCGAAATGCTTTGCATAAGCACGGACTTTCAACATGCACTCAAGTGACCCCTATTTCTTTATAAACAACGATTACAATTACACTAGTCTCTCCGTCACTCTTCCTCGTTTTCTATGTTTCTTGTTTACCTCCCCCCCGGGTATGTTGAGTTGGTGGGGGGGGGGGGGTAATGCCTCGCCTGGCTACATCATTATGTTTTCCTCTGATTATTTATGCTGCTTTTATTAATCCTCTTTTAATTACTGCGTTGATTAATAGTTTTCTTTAAACATGTTTACAGCTTATGCTCGTATGGCTGTTTACGTAAGATATTGAGGTTTTTGCATATGACGTCACGGAATACTTGGCCGTATTGTAAGAAGATTCAGGTATGTACACATAACTAGTTACAGAAATTATACATAGCAGCGTATGCGTATATTACATAGAATAACCCAAAAAGTCAAAAGTGACTTATTTCCATTCGGGTCCTTGTAATATCTAATTTAAACCTTAAAAGTTAAAATAGCTAATTAACTCAACTATGTGAAGAGTAATTACAGTGAGAGGAGATATACTAGGAATAAGGTAAACTAAGTTATTTACATTAACATTAAAGAGGATCAGATCACAGTAATAGGTACATATATGTTAGCTATTACTGCGAAATCACTCTCCTCCTTTTCTGTAGCTACATTCATTAGGTACTTTTTGGCTCTCTTCCTGAATTATTGGACCTGAAACCACATTAGCAACCACACATACCATGTGTGTATGTGAGATTTATCTCTTCTTTCTAAGCTTCTACGATGGTTGTTACTTGTGTTGTTGTTGGATGTAATCCAAGCTTCTACGATGGTTGTTACTTGTGTTGTTGTTGGATGTAATCCAAGCTTCTACGATGGTTGTTACTTGTGTTGTTGTTGGATGTAATCCAAGCTTCTACGATGGTTGTTACTTGTGTTGTTGTTGAATGTAATCCAAGCTTCTACGATGGTTGTTACTTGTGTTGTTGTTGAATGTAATCCAAGCTTCTACGATGGTTGTTACTTGTGTTTGTTGTTGAATGTAATCCAAGCTTCTACGATGGTTGTTACTTGTGTTGTTGTTGAATGTAATCTAAGCTTCTACGATGGTTGTTACTTGTGTTGTTGTTGAATGTAATCCAAGCTTCTACGATGGTTGTTACTTGTGTTGTTGTTGAATGTAATCCAAGCTTCTACGATGGTTGTTACTTGTGTTGTTGTTGGATGTAATCCAAGCTTCTACGATGGTTGTTACTTGTGTTGTTGTTGGATGTAATCCAAGCTTCTACGATGGTTGTTACTTGTGTTGTTGTTGAATGTAATCCAAGCTTCTACGATGGTTGTTACTTGTGTTGTTGTTGAATGTAATCTAAGCTTCTACGATGGTTGTTACTTGTGTTGTTGTTGAATGTAATCCAAGCTTCTACGATGGTTGTTACTTGTGTTGTTGTTGGATGTAATCCAAGCTTCTACGATGGTTGTTACTTGTGTTGTTGTTGGATGTAGTAATTTCATCCAAATCATTTCAATTTTCAACAACCCTGAGACTAAAGAAATACTTCCTTACATCCCTGTGGCTCACCTGTGTCTTCAGCTTCCATCCAGTGTGTGTGTGTGTGTGTGTGTGTGTGTGCTTAATTGTACTGACCTAATTGTGGTTGCCGAAGCCGAATCTCTGCTCCTGGCCCCGCCTCTCCGCTGGCTGATGCTGGGTTCACTCCTGACTGTGTGACCTTTGTCATACCCATTCTTAAAACTATTTATGGACTCGTCTCTGCCATTTCTCTGGGTCACTTCCTGACCACTGTGTATGCGTATACTCACCTACTTGTGGTTGCAGGGATCGATTCACAGCTCCTGGCCCAACCTCTTCGCTGGACGCTACTAGGTCCACTTTCTCCCTGCTCCATAAGCTTTATCGTACCTCTTCATAAGTGTGCATGTGTGTGTGTGTGTACGTTCAGGCGCTCACATTCTGGGATCGACGTAAAAGGCATCAAAATGCATCACTCTACGACGTCAAACTAAGAGAAGTACTAATAATACTTGTGATTACAATAGAGTGAGGGCGGGTGACTGCTATATTTGGCCTCTCTAATCATCTCTCTACCACCTCATTCTGGCCCCATGTCTGCAAAATTAATCCTGATCATGACTCCTAATCAACGCCCCGCTGAATTAATTGGCACTTATTGCGTCATTACCATAGAAAGTGGGTACACACATAGAGGCACCTACATCCACAAAGGATGCCCACAACTACAAGGGTGCCACAAACGGCGCCAGCTACACCAAGTTACACGTACAGCAACAAACACAGATGACTGGAACTGCTGTGATATGCTTTTGTTTCGTTGCGTTGTGGACGGAACGTCCAGCGTGACCCACCTGCCATATTTAAACTTGGACCCTGGGTACCTGTCTCCTGCCCAGCTTACGGCGGTGGGTACGTGGTGTTTATGTTTGTACCAGAGAGAGAGAGGCAGTAGAAGGTAGGGTGGGGGAACATGTGTGAGAATTAAAGATGATCTTTGAAGAAGGACGGATAGTGTGCAGAAGAGTGTAAGAGAAGTTTTTAAGGTGTGAGAGAGTGATGCTTGAGGAGGCGGAAGCGGCAGCAAGAACTAGACTGAAGACACTAGATAAGAATATCAGTGGAAGACAAGGAAAGAAGAAGATAAGAATAGTTGTAGGGAGAGAAGAAAATGGTGTTGACAAGAGTAGGGAAAGAATGAAAATTACCTAGAGAAAACTAGAAAGAGAGGTAGAGAGAAAGATACAGCAGAAGGAAGGAAAAAATGTGAAAAATAATACTAAGGAAGGAAGAGAGGGAGATAGAACCGACAGTAGGTAGGAATGAAGAAAGTAGATTGGAACAGTAGAAGGAAGGGGAAGGTGAGGAAGAACGTCGGGTTGATTTACATAATTGTTCTCGAGTTGTAACAGCAAGATCATTGACGTCTTGGGGAGGGAGTGAGCGAGATCATTAGGAAGCAGCACGTGAGAGAGAGAGATGAGGAGATTATTAGGAAGGAGATAGTGAGGGAGACACTGAGAGAGAGAGAGAGAGAGACAGACAGAACACACGGCTACATCTGCACAGTAAACATCAGCGGCGCACATGGCTCTGTACACACATTGTGTACAAGTGTAGAGTGGTAGAGCGCTAAGCCATGTTTGAGTTCAATTATTGTGATTATCCCGAGCTTCCTCTAGCGCCTACCACTCCCTTGCTGCGCCTTGCTAAGTACGCTTCTCACCATTGTTGCTTCTTATTTGGTCACTCTTTGTGTTACGGAGGTGATGGGATGGTAAACTAATACTACCAGTGCTACTATTACTATTACTACTACTACTATTACTGCTGCTGCTATATTAATTGTGTATATATATATATAGGAATAGTACCATTTATAGGGAGGCTCCCTCGCTATAAATAGTACTATCCTTATATATGTACTACACAATTATTACACTGTTAACGCCGCCGCCGCCGCCGCCGCTTTTTATTCTTCCGGATTTTTTTAATATACATCAACATTAAAATTTACACATGAATAAATGGGTGTGAGAGACTTTAGTTACTGAGGCACAAACAATCGACTCTTCCTGCCAGTCACTCACCATCAAAGTCAGTGTCATCGCATCATCTAAAATGTGATCTTACAACTCATTTCGACCAATTCTCTTGCTGTCTTCACATCAGTGGCCAGGACGAAGAGCCGGGGCTGAAATATCTGTCAGCACCTCCCTCCTTGCTCTGTGTGTGTGTGTGTTTGTGTCCTCTCACGTACGAGGAATGAGTAATGTGAGAGGCAGTAATAAGAAACATTCTAGTGAGTGATTCTGTAATGTTCTGCAATTGGTTCAACTGAGAAAGGTGGTAATCAGACGCAACCATAAGGCCGATGATCCTTTCAGTGAGGATCATCACTACAGCATCGCTGCAAGCAGACGGCGACAGAGAATCTAGCCTCTGTCACTCTTCCGTTTTTTGATTCACTTGGGTTTAGCATTTCATATATATATATATATATATATATATATATATATATATATATATATATAATATATATATATATATATATATATATATATATATATATATATATATATATATATAATATATATACAATAAGATCACAGTAAACAGGTGATTTTAAAATATGCAAAACAACCACTGTGAAAGAGTAGTGAAATTCCAAGCGCTTTCGTGACTACTCACATTGTCAAGGAACTATGAAGGTAATACATCAAAGGAAGGCATATATATATATATATATATATATATATATATATATATATATATAATATATATATATATATATATATATAATATATATATATATAATATATTTGGCATTTACCTCACAAATGCTTTAACACTTTGTTTTGTAATGCACTGAAGTTTGTAAATTTTAAGCTTTTGTATAAATTTTAAGTTTTTGTGTAATTTTTAAGCTTTTTGTGTAAATTTTAAGTTTGTAAATTTTAAGTTTTGTGTAAACTTCAAGGTTTTGCCTCACCTCTGAGAGTTGATGTTGACTGTTTTGTTGTGCAAGCTTCTTGCAACCCGCTCAACATTTCTCTGTTAATTGTGGGTTACCTGGGAGTTGTTGCTCCCACGGTATTACCTGGTGAGAGTATTGTGAGTTGGGAGTTGTTGCTCCCACGGTATTACCTGGTGAGAGTATTGTGAGTTGGGAGTTGTTGCTCCCACGGTATTACCTCCCACGGTATTACCTGGTGAGAGTATTGTGAGTTGGGAACTGTTGCTCCCACGGTATTACCTGGTGAGAGTATTGTGAGTTGGGAGTTGTTGCTCCCACGGTATTACCTGGTGAGAGTATTGTGAGTTGGGAAGTTGTTTGCTCCCACGGTATGTACTTGTGTGAGAGTATTGTGAGTTGGGAAGTTGTAATGGTCAGAGTTGTAACTGTGAGAGTTTGTGAGTTGGTGAGTATGTGTGTAGGGTGAAGTTAGCTTGGTGAGTGTATTGTGGAAGTTGTGAAAGTGGTGTGTCAGGTTAGTGGTGACTTTAATGGTGAGAGATTTGTGTGTAAGTGTGAGAGTTTGTTATGTGAATTGTGTAAGAGAGTGTAAGAGGGTGAGAGTTGTGTAAGTGGTGAGAGTTGTGTAAGTGGTGGAGGGGGGGGGGGGGGGGAGTTGTGTTGAATGGTGAGAGTTGGTGTAAGTGGTGAGAGGTGTAAGTGGTAACAGTGTGAGAGTTGTGTTATGGTGAGAGGTGTAAGGGTAACGGTGTAGGAATTACAGTGTGAGAGTTGTGTTAGTGGTGAGAGTTGTGTAAGGTGGAGAGGTGTAATGGTAACAGTGGTGAGAGTGTGTTAGTGGTGAGAGTATGTGTAAGTGGTGGATTGTAAGTGGTGAAGTGGGGAGAGGTGTGTAAGTGTGAGAGTTGTGATGGGGAGTGGAGAGGTTAAGTGGTACATGGTGAGAGTTGTGTAGTGGGAGAGTTGTGTAAGTGGTGAAGAGTGTGAAGTGGTAAGTGGTAACAGTGGTGAGAGTTGTGTTATGGGAGAGTGTAGTGTAAGTGGGGAGAGGTGTAAGTGGTAACAGTGGTGAGAGTTGTGTTAGTGGTGAGAGTTGTGTAATGGTGAAGTGGGAGAGGTGTAAGTGGTAACAGTGGTGAGAGTTGTGTTAGTGGTGAGAGTTGTGTAAGTGGGGAGAGGTGTAATGGTAACAGTGGTGAGAGTTGTGTTAGTGTGAGAGTTGTGTAAGTGGTGAGAGTGGGGAGATGGTTAAGTGGTACATGGTGAGATTGGTAAGTGGTGAGAGTGGGGAGAGGTGTAAGTGGTAACAGTGGTGAGAGTTGTGTTAGTGGTGAGAGTGGGGAGAGGTGTAAGTGGTAACAGTGGTGAGAGTTGTGTTAGTGGTGAGAGTGTGGTGAGAGTGTAAGTGGTAACAGTGGTGAGAGTTGTGTTAGTGGTGAGAGTTGTGTAAGTGGTGAGAGGTGTAAGTGGTAACAGCGGTGAGAGTTGTGTTAGTGGTGAGAGTGGGGAGAGGTGTAAGTGGTAACAGTGATGAGAGTTGTGTTAGTTGTGAGAGTTGTGTAAGTGGTGAGAGTGGGGAGAGGTGTAAGTGGTAACAGTGATGAGAGTTGTGAGAGTTGTGTGAGTGGGGAGAGGTGTAAGTGGTAACAGTGGTGAAGGTTGTGTAGTGGGAGAGGTGTAAGTGGTAACAGTGGAGAGGTTTGGTTAGTGGTGAGAGTTGTGTTAGGGAGGACAGGTGTGTTAGGGGGAGAGGTGTAGTGGTAGTGGTGAGAGTTGTGTAGTGTGAGTGGGGAGAGGTGTAAGTGGTAACAGTGGTGAGAGTTGTGTTAGTGGTGAAGTTGTGTAAGTGGTGTAAGTGTCGAGAGTGTCGTGGTTGTTCACATACAGTTACTGTCTTTGTCAGTTGTTGTACTTATCTTTTATCATAGATAAGACTTGTCTTTCATTTTTAATGCTTAGTCGACATTTTCAGCCTCACTCTCTGAATATATAATATAATGAACAAAGAATTGTGACACTGAGTGGGAATATGGACAGACTTTGGCAGGTGTGACTGTGTAATCATATAGAGTATAGAAGCTCTTCTGTAAACTGTAATTACTGGCTCTCACAGAGACAGCCGTCATCCTCAGCAGCAACAGTAGGGATAGCAACAATGGGAATAGCAGCAACAGTGGGAATAACAGCAACAGTGGGAATTAGAGCATTAGCAACAACAGTAGGAATAGCAGTAGCAACAACAACAGTGGAAATAACAGCAACCACAACGGTAGGAATAGTAGCTGAAGCAGAAAAAAAGAACAGTAATAATAGCAGCAGCAGGAACAGTAGGAATAATAGCAATACTAACGGCAGCAAAGGAAGGAATAGCAGTAGCAACAGTAGCAATAGCAACAGCAACACTAACAATAGGAACAGCAGCAACAGGAGGAATAGCAGCAGCAGCATCAACTACAAGAATAGCAGCAACAACAGCAATAGGAATAGCAATAAAATCAACAGTAAGAAAGGCAGCAGTACAAACAGTAATAGCAGCACCAACAGTAGCGGCAACAGCAGCAGTAACAACAACAGTGACACTGACAGCAATGTTAACAACTTACCAGCAAGACATTAAGGCATGAGGGCGTTGCTGTGGTGTGGACCTGAGCACCACTATTGAGCGCCACTACTCCTGAACGCCACTACTCCTGAGCACCACTACCCCTGAGGTCCTCCATTCATCTCCATCTCCTCCCATCTTACTCCATTCACCTCCATCTCCTCCCATCTTACTCCATTTTGTTCACAACACCTCTGTTTCCGGGATGAATCTCTATCGTCCAGTCTTGCTGACGGTGCTAATTCCGGCGTGAGGGGAAGACAGTGTTATATTAATATTGGTAGAAGTACCGACAATATGTTAAGTAAAAGGACATAAATGCAACTAATATGGCATTTTATTATGTCAGCGTTTCGTTCTCCACGAGCTTTATCAAGCCGGTTACGGCTTGATAAAGCTCCTGGAGAGCGAAACGTTGCCACAATAAAATGTCACATTAGTTGCATTTGTGTCCTTTTACTTAACAAAGACAGTGTTGTAGGAAGAAGGAAGGAAAGACAGTGTTTTAAGGGATAATAGTGTTGTAGGAAGGAAGAAAGAAACAGTAATGCAGGAAGGTCGAAGTTAAGGATAAGGAAAGAGAGTGTTGTAGGAAGAAGAGAAAGGTGGCAATAAAGGAAGAAGAGAAGACAGTGATGGAGATGGGTAACTTCTGGAAAATAACGTTACACACTGGAACTCTGAGTGAGGCGGCTACGCTGGCTTGTAGCAGCAGCAGCAGCAGTCCTGATTCACTGGCTGTCATAAGCCATTCAGTGCGCCGGTGTGGAGCAGACACACGTGTAGGTAGCTACCTGAGGTGGCAGGCAGGGACAAGGACCCCTGCACGGCAGGTGTAGGTCTACGAGAGGCCCCGCGCGTGCGGGTTGGCATGCATAACCCACCATGGAAGAGTGTGGTACAGTGTGTGTTAGCTGCCTCGTAGTGTGGTAGTGCTGCTCACTAGTGTTTCAAGACATTTGTTTATCTCTGACATGGAGGTGAGTAGTGTAGATGCTGTGAGATGCTTGTCTCTCCGTAACGTGATTGTTGTATGCCTGACATTACCTTGTTGTTGTAAGCCTGTCTGCAGTGTGTTACTGCACGCCTGTCTGCAGTGTGTTGATGCACGCCTGTCTGCAGTGTGTTACTGCACGCCTGTCTGCAGTGTGTTACTGCACGCATGTCTGCAGTGTGTTACTGCACGCCTGTCTGCAGTGTGTTACTGCACGCCTGTCTGCAGTGTGTTGATGCACACCTGTCTGCAGTGTGTTACTGCACGCCTGTCTGCAGTGTGTTACTGCACGCCTGTCTGCAGTATGTTACTGCACGCCTGTCTGCAGTGTGTTACTGCACGCCTGTCTGCAGTGTGTTGATGCACGCCTGTCTGCAGTGTATTGCAGTATATCTGTCTGCAGTGTGTAGCTATACACCTTTCTGCAGCTTGTTGTTCCACACTTGTCTGCAGTGTGTTGCTATACACCTGTCTGCAGTGTTGCTGTATACCTGTATGTAATGTTTCTTTGTACCTGTCTGCAGTATGTTGCTATATACCTGTCTGCAGTGTGTGTTGCTATACACCTGTTCAATGTGTTGCTATACACCTGTTCAATGTGTTCCTATAAACCTGCTCATTGTGTAGTTATACACCTGTTCAATATGTTGCTATACACCTGTTCAGTGTGTTGCTATACACCTGTTCAATGTGTTGCTATACACCTGTTCAATGTGTTGCTATACACCTGTTCAGTGTGTTGCTATACACCTGTTCAATGTGTTGCTATACACCTGTTCATTGTGTTGCTATACACCTGTTCAGTGTGTTGCTATACACTTGTTCAGTATGTTGCTATACACCTGTCTGCACACACTCCAGGTTGTATGAAAAATGTTGAGCAATTGTGGTCTGTCTTTGTACGGAGGTGATGTTGAATGTTCGTTTGTCACGATATTGTAAAAGTTACATGTTGTATCAGACGTTCGCTTAGTGCTGAGGTAGCAGTGCCAACATACCCACAACATACATCACTGGTCACATCATGGTACTGAAGAAGCAGTGCCAACATACCCACAACATACATCACTGTTCCCATCTTGGTACTGAGGAAGCAGTGCCAACATACAACATACATCACTAGTCACATCATGGTACTGAGGAAGCAGTGCCAACATACAACATACATCACTGTTCCCATCTTGGTACTGAGGAAGCAGTGCCAACATACAACATACATCACTAGTCACATCATGCCACTGAGGAAGCAGTGCCAACATACCCACAACATACATCACTAGTCACATCATGGTACTGAGGAAGCAGTGCCAACATACAACATACATCACTGGTCACATCATGGTACTGAAGAAGCAGTGCCAACATACCCACAACATACATCACTGGTCACATCATGGTACTGAGGAAGCAGTGCCAACATACCACATCACATACATCGTACTACTGGATCACATCATCACGGTACTGGACTGAAGAAGCAGTGCCAACATACCCACAACATACATCACTGGTCACATCATGGTACTGAGGAAGCAGTGCCAACATACATCACTGGTCACATCATGGTACTGAGGAAGCAGTGCCAACATACCCACAACATACATCACTGGTCACATCATGGTACTGAAGAAGCAGTGCCAACATACCCACAACATACATCACTGGTCACATCATGGTACTGAGGAAGCAGTGCCAACATACATCACTGGTCACATCATGGTACTGAGGAAGCATTGCCAAACATAACCCCCAAAAATACATCACTGGTCACATCATGGTACTGAAAAAGCAGTGCCAACATACCCACCAACATACATCACTGGTCACAAACACGGGTACTGAGGAAGCAGTGCCAACATACCCACAACATACATCACTGTCACATCATGGTACTGAGGAAGCAGTGCCAACATACCCACAACATACATCACCAGTCACATCACGGTACTGAGGAAGCAGTGCCAACATACAACATACATCACTAGTCACATCATGGTACTGAGGAAGCAGTGCCAACATACCCACAACATACCTTTACTAGTCACATCATGGTACCCGAGGAAGCAGTGCCAACATAACCCCCAACATACATCAATAGTCACATCCATGGTACTGAGGAAAACAGTGCCAACATACCCACAAAACATACATCACTTCACTCATGGTATGAAGAAGCAGTGCCAACTACCCCAACATACCATCACTGGTCACAAACATGGTACTGAAGAAGCGAGGCCAACATACCCACAACATACATCACTGGTCACATCATGGTACTGAGGAAGCAGTGCAACATACCCACAAACATACACACTGGTCACATCATGGTTACTGAGAAAGCAGTGCCAACATACATCACTAGTCACATCATGGTACTGAGGAAGCAGCGCCAACATACATCACTAGTCACATCATGGTACTGAAAAGCATGCCACATACCCCCAACATACATCACTCACTCATGGTACTGGGAAATAGTGCCAACATACCCACAACATCATCACTGGGCACTCATGGTTACTGAAGAAGAGGCAACATACCCACAAAATACATCACTGTCACATCATGGTACTGAGGAAGCAGGCCAACCCAAAATATCACTAGTCCACATCATGGTATAGGAAGCAGTGCCAACATACATCACTAGTCACATCATGGTACTGAGGAAGCAGTGCCAACATACCCACAACATACATCACTAGTCACATCATGGTACTAAGGAAGCGTGCCAAACAAACCCCCAACATACATCACTAGTCACATCATGGTACTGAGGAAGCCGTGCCAACATACCCACAACCCAAAAATCACCAGTCACATCAGGTACTGAGGAAGCCCCTTGCCAACAAATCAAGTCACATCCCGGTACTGAGGAAGCATACAACTTTCACCATACATCACATACATCTGGTACTGAGGAAGCAGTGCCAACATACCCACAACAAACATCACCAGTCACATCACGGTACTGAGGAACAGTGCCAACATACAAACAACATCACAAGTCCACATCAGGTACTGAGGAAGCAGTGCCAACATACCCACAACATACATCACTAGTCACATCATGGTACTGAGAAGCAGTGCCAACATACCCACAACATTACCAAGTAAACACGGTACTGAGGAAGCAGTGCCAACATACAACATACATCCTAGTCACATCAGGTATGAGGAAGCAGTGCCACATACCCACAACATACATCACTGGTCACATCATGTACTGAGGAAGCAGTGCCAACATACAACATACATCACTAGTCACATCATGGTACTGAGGAAGCAGTGCCAACATACCCACAACATACATCACTAGTCACATCATGGTACTGAGTAAGCAGTGCCAACATACCCACAACATACATCACTAGTCACATCATGGTACTGAGGAAGCAGTGCCAACATACCCACAACATACATCACTAGTCACATCATGGTACTGAGGAAGCAGTGCCAACATACCCACAACATACATCACTGGTCACATCATGGTACTGAGAAGCAGTGCCAACATACCCACAACATACATCACTAGTCACATCATGGTACTGAGGAAGCAGTGCCAACATACCCACAACATACATCACCAGTCACATCACGGTACTGAGGAAGCAGTGCCAACATACAACATACATCACTAGTCACATCATGGTACTGAGGAAGCAGTGCCAACATAACCACAACATACATCACTAGTCACATCATGGTACTGAGGAAGCAGCGTGCCAACATATCCCACAACATACATCACTAGTCACATCATGGTACTGAGGAAGCAGTGCCAACATACAACATACATCACTAGTCACATCATGGTACTGAGGAAGCAGCGCCAACATACCCACAACATACATCACTAGTCACATCATGGTACTGAGGAAGCAGTGCCAACATACCCACAACATACATCACTAGTCACATCATGGTACTGAGGAAGCAGTGCCAACATACCCACAACATACATCACTGTCACATCATGGTACTGAGGAAGCAGCGCCAACATACCCACAACATACATCACTAGTCACATCATGGTACTGAGGAAGCAGCGCCAACATACCCACAACATACATCACTAGTCACATCATGGTACTGAGGAAGCAGCGCCAACATACCCACAACATACATCACTAGTCACATCATGGTACTGAGGAAGCAGTGCCAACATACCACAATACATCACTAGTCACATCATGGTACTGAGGAAGCAGCGCCAACATACCCCAAACATACATCACAGTCACATCATGGTACTGAGGAAGCAGCGCCAACATACCCACAACATACATCACTAGTTCACATATGGTACTGAGGAAGCAGTGCCAACATACCCACAACATACATCACTAGTCACATCATGGTACTGAGGAAGCAGCGCCAACATATCCACAACATACATCACTAGTCACATCATGGTACTGAGGAAGCAGTGCCAACATACAACATACATCACTAGTCACATCATGGTACTGAGGAAGCAGCGCCAACATACCCCACAACATACATCACTAGTCACATCATTGGTACTGAGGAAGCAGCGCCAACATACCCACAACATACATTACTAGTCACATCATGGTACTGAGGAAGCAGCGCCAACATACCCACAACATACATCACTGCTCACATCATGGTACTGAGGAAGCAGCGCCAACATACCCACAACATACATCACTAGTCACATCATGGTACTGAGGAAGCAGCGCCAACATACCCACAACATACATCACTAGTCACATCATGGTACTGAGGAAGCAGCGCCAACATACCCACAACATACATCACTATTCACATCATGGTACTGAGGAAGCAGTGCCAACATACCCACAACATACATCACTGTTCACATCATGGCACTGGGAAGAGGACCAACATACCCACAACATACATCTATATCACATCATGGTACTGAGGAACAGTGCCAACCTCCCACAACATCATCACTGTCACATCATGGCACTGAGGAAGCATGCCACATACCCACAACATCATCACTAGTCTTCTACATCATGACTGAGGCAGTCCAACATACCCACAACATACTCCTGTCACATCATGGCACTGAGGAAGCGGCCAACATACCACAATCATACATCACTGTTCACATCATGGCACTGAGAGCAGTGCCAACATACCACACCATACTCACTGTTCACATCATGGACTGAGGAGCAGTGCAACATACCCACAACATACATCACTGTTCACATCATGGTCACTGAGGAAGCAGTGCCAACATACCCACAACATACTCACTGACATCATGGATGAGGAAGCAGCCAACAACCCACAACATACATCACTGTCTCACATCAGGTCACTGAGGAAGCGGCCAACATACCACAACATAAACATACAGGTCACATCATGGATGAGGAAGACAGGCCAACATTAAACAGAAACATAATGATTACAACATCATGTACTGAGAGGAAGCAAGGGCCAACATACCAAAAAATAACTAGGTCACAATCATGGAACTGAGGAGAAGAGGGGAGCCCCCGCCACCATACCCACACACTTAATTCACTGTGTCACATCATGGCACTGGAGGAAGTGGCCCAAAATTTCCCAAACATTAATCATGTTCACATCAGGACTGAGAAGCGGGACATACCCCACATACATCATGTTCACACAGGATGGGAACAGTCCAAAAACCACACATACACACTTGTCACACCCCGCACTAGGAACAATGCAACATACCACAATTTAACATTCACATCAACTAGGACAATTCAAATCCCCAAATACCTCATTTTTCACATGGACTAGGAACGGAAAAACCAAAAACAAAAACCCTTTTCATTGGCATAGGAAGAAAGGGCCCAAAATACCCAAAAATACATCACTGCACATCATGGACGAGGGAAACAGGCCAACTACCCACAACAACATCCGTCCCCCAATGGACTGGGAACAAACCAAATACCCACAAAACATCATGTTCCCAAGGACTGGGAACTCCAAAATACCACAAAAAACATCCCTGTTTACATCTGGCAGGCGTCGCGGATGTGGTACTGATACTTACATTATTTTCCGGTCATTTAATATATAATTTTTTATGAACATTCTGCCGGGACTGTTGACTATAAGACAGTGGCTGCGCTCTCTCTCTCTCTCTCTCTCTCTCTCTCTCTCTCTCTCTCTCTCTCTCTCTCTCTCTCTCTCTCTCTCTCTCTCTTCTCTCCTCTCTCTCTCTCTCTCTCCACACACCAGTGTGTGCGTGTGTACCTTGATGATGGTGAGGGGCTCTTGATCTCAGAAATGAAATCTTTCCCTTTGAATCACACCTGACTTCCTCCTATTTCACAGGCGCGAGTTACCCCTACGGGTTTAGCCTTTTCCCCATGATTATAATAGAGTTGAATAAATATGACCCAAAGATCGCCACATACCTGGGACTCCCTCACTCACTCTCACGAAACTTGAAGTTTACAAACAAGAAAATGAGGAAAGCTTGAGAGTAGAAGAGAAGGCAGAGGGGAGATGAAGGAAGTGAGAGAAGGCAGAGGGGATGAGGAGGAGAGAAAGGGTAAGAAGAGATAAATGGTGAGAAGTAGAAGAAACGAAGAAGAGAGAGGAGAGAAAGAACATGGTGAAAAAAAGAGAAGGGATAAGGGATGAGAGGTTAGGAAGAATAAAAGATGAGAGGGAGGAAAGGGAGCGAAGGAAAGGCACAAATGAAAATAAGAGGAAAGAGGAAAAAGGATAGGAGAGAGAGAGAGAGAGAGGAGAGGAAGAAGAGGTTGTTGTGTAGCCTCCTCTCCCTCCCTCCCTCCCTCCTGGAAGCCACCACTGTAATTTCCTGTGTAGGATGTTGGTAGGTATCTGGCTGCAGGATGATGTCTCTTCCTGTGCAGAATCTTGGAAGGATGAGGCTTCTTCATGTGCAGGATCTTGATAGGATGATACCTTTACCAGTGGTATACGTGTGTCTACCTGGTGTACCCCGAGGCGAGAAGAGCGCTCTGCTGCACTCTGCTCACACCACCATACACTAGAATTAATTATAATTAATGTCCTCTTGCTAGGACACTTGTAGGTGTGAAGGTATGGCACAGATACAGTAGGATTTTTTTATTGAACAATGTTGGATAGAGCTGCATTGTGTTGCTACCCTATTCTGTATGGTAGTTACTCAGTGGGAACTAAATTATGTTTGTGGTATTCCATCAAGCAGGATGGTGCTCGATACAAGGTGTTGAAATTTGTCAGCCTGAGCTGGGAGACTTCAGTAGGGTACGGAGGATATCTACCTAGAGTATACCTGGTGAGGGTTTCGGAGGTCAACGTCCGGTCAGTGACCAGGCCTCGTGGTGGATCAGGGCCTGATCACCCAGGCTGTTACTGCTGGCCTCACGCAAACCGACGTACGAACTACAGCCCGGCTGTATTTCAGCAAAGGTTCATCAGCTACGGCAGCTTCAAAGATTTTTTTCCCCCAACAGAACTCGAGTTACTAATGCAATAGAATCTGTACAGTGTTGGTTGGCCAGGTGGCCGTGGCCGTGGGACGCTGCCACTCACTGCAGGACCCGCCAGGATATATCAATTATGTAGCCTGGGCAGGTTCTCCTGGCGGCCCGAGAGGATGAGGATGAGCTGTGCATGTACAGTACAGAAGACGGCTACAGACTACCCTCTTGGCTTCAACTTGGTGTACTCACCTAGTTGTGTGTGCAGGGGTGAGCTATAGCTCTTGAGCCCGTCTTTTAACTTCTGTTGACCGACTTTACTGATTCTTAGCCTACATGTCCCGATCATACCTACTCTTGATACTGGGTATGGAGTTTGCCTCCACCACAGGGGTTTTGTTTACGTATATGGCTCCTCTCTCTCTCTCTCTTCCCCACACACACACACACACTACTATCACCAACGTACACACAACAATCACAACACCCGTACACGACCATAAACACCATCACACCACCACCATCACCACCACATCCACCATTCACCACCCCATCACCACCAACCATCACCACCACCATCACCATCACCACCACCATCACCACCACCATCACCATCACCCATACGATAATCTACACCTGGAAGATTCTTAAAGGATTGGTTCCAAACCTGCAGACCAAAATTACTACATATAAACACAAGAAGCTTGGCAGGAAACGGAAAAGAAGGGAAGACCTCGGTAAGTGTAAAGGAACCACGACTCGTCAACATACCTCCCTTCCTGTATAAAGTGGATTACCAACAACTCCCCTAGCTGTCTTCAAGAAAGAACTTAACAGGTTCCTCAAATCGCTGCATTGATTTGAGGAACCAACAGTCTGATCGATCAGGCTAGCAGTGAAGAGGCCTGTTCTGGGACCAGGCCGCGAGGGCGTTGACCTCTGGAAGCGACTACAGGTTACCTACAGGTAACATCACTACCATCATCCACCACCATCAGCATTATCAACATCCACCACCACCATCAGCATTCACCACCATCACCATCATCCACCACCACCATCACCATCATCCACCACTATCACTATCATCACCATCATCCACTACCATCACCATTATCCACCACCATCACCATCTTCCACCACCATGACCCAGCAGTGTGAGGTCGGCCCCGGCTCTGTATCACCAGAGGTTGGGTCCCACCTGGGGCAGCGGAGGCACGCTGTTTTAACCGGACTAAAAAGTGACCGGATACATATTGTGCATGAGAGGCAGCCAGCGCCAGCGCCTCTCTAGCGGACGTCCGGGGCGGTGGGAGATGTGATGGTGAGGTGGGCGGGACATGATGGGTGGGGGTTGGCTTTTCCCGACACTGATAAGTTAGTCTGTTAATTATTGGTTCATGTGTGGTATCTCTTGGTCAGTGAGTTGTACTCAGTTGTGTTTTCAAGGGTCGAATCTTAGCTCCTGGCCCCGTCTCTTAACTCTGTTCTTACAATTGCACCTTCTGGGTATGACTTTCACCTTCGCCTCTAAGCAGTTTTTAGTCAGGTATTTCATCATCGTATTCGCCGTCTTTGCTTCCAGTTTCCTTTTCCATTGTACAGCATTCACGAACTCTTATATCCGTGTATAGTCTCCTCTGCTGAAATCTGATTTCTTAATAATAATAATCATTTGTACATAATACAACTTATACAGACCATAGCTGACATCAGTGATATACTATATAGAAAGAACCTGGTTATCCAGAGCATTTCGGGCAACTTAGGTTAATTTTGTCCCCCAGGATTCAATCCACACCAGTCGACTAACACCCAAGTACCTTCTTGCTGCTAGGTGAACAGGGACAGCAGGTGTCGTAAAGGAGCATGTTCAGTATTTCCACCCGTACAGAGGATCGAGCCACGGACACTCAGTGTGTAAGCTGAGTGCGCTACCAACCGAGCTACGGAGCACCTCTTCCTCCCACCACCTGTTCTGCTCCTCTCCCTGTTTACCTTAACAAATAATTTAAATCTCAGTATTGTGTGATCGCCAAAGCCCAGAAGCCTACCATATGTTACACTTATTTTACGTTATTTTACGTTAAGATCAAGCCCAGTCTTGCTGGATCATCCCAGTACTTTTCCTCACGTTGTGACCTCATATGTCATCACAAAAAAATCTCCACCTTCACATCTTACCTCCTCTACATAACCAGTCCTCCAAGTGGATCCAGATTTTATCCCAATCAGTTTCTTTTAAAATTTCCGTTGAATTATAATTGCTTTGGTCAAGTCGGCTTGTCTTGCCACTCATTGTTCTGTGTATCTGCTTTATTTTGGGCTGCTGTTGTTTTGTGGCGGGTTGTACATTACTGCTACCATTACCTTGGATCTCCCACTTTTGGTCGTGTCTCTGTCTCTCTCATTTCTTGAAATTCTACTAGTTTCTGATGAACTTTCACATCCCTCCCCTTCCCTGTTTTTTTTCCTGTCTTTCCTCAGTGCTTGATTTCCTTCTGGGAATATTGTGTTTTATCAACCCAGATTTATCTCCATTACAGCTATGATGACTAACATTTTCTCTATTATTTCATCTTTGAAGTCCTCGTACTTTTTTGATATTCTCTGTGTGTTTTTTATCAGGTGAGTTGTTGAAACAGAGGGAATGTGTTGTGTGATTCTTCATGTGTGGAATGTGTTGTGTGATTCTTCATGTGTGGAATGTGTTGTGTGATTCTTCATGTGTGGAATGTGTTGTGTGATTCTTCATGTGTGGAATGTGTTGTGTGATTCTTCATGTGTGGAATGTGTTGTGTGATTCTTCATGTGTGGAATGTGTTGTGTGATTCTTCCAGTGGGAATGTAAGTCTCGTAGATATTCATGTGTGAATTGTCTGTGGATTCTATTGGACTGTTTTTGATTCTTCACAGGTGTAAGCTGCTGGATACTGTTCAGGTTTTGTGTCTCACTGTGTCTGATTACACAGGTCCTTCAGACTCTGGATGATTGTGGTATTTGGGAGTGTATGTGATTGTGGGTGTAGTAGTGTATTCAGGTGATGTGTGTGGATTGTAGGTGATGGTGGTGATGTGTGGTGATTGGGGAGTGTCAGGTGAATGATGTGTTGGTATTGGTGTATTGTGATGCGGGAGTGTAGGTGATGTGTGGGATGTGTAGGTGGATGTGGGGAGTGTCAGGTGATGTGGGATGAGTGATGGTGTAGGTGATGTGGGGAGTGTAGGTGATGTGGAGTGTAGGTAATGTGGGGAGTGTAGGTGATGTGGGGATGTGTTTAGGTATGATGTGGGAGTGTAGGTGATGTGGTGAGTGTAGGTGATGTGGGGAGTTGTAGGTATGTGGGGAGTGTAGGTGATGTGGGGAGTGTAGGTGGGTGATGATGGGGAGTGTAGGTGATGTGGGGAGTGTAGGTGATGTGGGGAGTGTAGGTGATGTGGGGAGTGTAGGTAGATGTGGGGAGTGTAGGTGATGTGGGGAGTGTAGGTGATGTGGGAGTGTAGGTGATGTGGGGAGTGTAGGTGATGGGGGAGTAGGTGATGTGGGGAGTGTAGGTGATGTGGGGAGTTGTTAGGTGATGTGGGGAGTGTAGGTGATGTGGGGAGTGTAGGTATGTGGGGAGTGTAGGTGATGTGGGGAGTGTAGGATGGGATGTAGTATGTGGGGAGTGTAGGTGAATGTGGGAGTGTAGGGATGTGGGGAGTGTAGGTGAATTGTGGGGAGTGTAGGTGATGTGGGGTGTAGGTGATGTGGGGAGTGTAGGTGATTGGGGAGTGTAGGTAATGTGGGGAGTGTAGGTATGTGGGGAGTGTAGGTGATGTGGGGAGTGTAGGTGATGTGGGGAGTGTAGGTAATGTGGGGAGTGTAGGTGATGTGGGGAGTGTAGGTGATGTGGGGAGTGTAGGTAATGTGGGGAGTGTAGGTGATGTGGGGAGTGTAGGTGATGTGGGGAGTGTAGGTGATGTGGGGAGTGTAGGTGATGTGGGGAGTGTAGGTGATGTGGGGAGTGTAGGTGATGTGGGGAGTGTAGGTAATGTGGGAGTGTAGGTAATGTGGGGAGTGTAGGTAATGTGGGGAGTGTAGGTGATGTGGGGAGTGTAGGTGATGTGGGGAGTGTAGGTGATGTGGGGAGTGTAGGTGATGTGGGGAGTGTAGGTGATGTGGGGAGTGTAGGTGATGTGGGGAGTGTAGGTGATGTGGGGAGTGTAGGTGATGTGGGGAGGAGTGTAGGTGATGGTGTGGGAGTGTAGGTGATGTGGGGAGTGTAGGTGATGTGGGGAGTGTAGGTGATGTGGGGAGTGTAGGTGATGTGTGGAGTGTAGGTGATGTGGGGAGTGTAGGTGATGTGGGGAGTGTAGGTGATGTGGGGAGTGTAGGTGATGTGGGGAGTGTAGGTGATGTGGGGAGTGTAGGTGATGTGGGAGTGTAGGTGATGTGGGGAGTGTAGTGTGAATGTGGGGAGTGTAGGTGATGTGGGAGTGTAGGTGATGTGGGAGTGTATGGGTAGTGATGTGGGGAGTGTAGGTGATGTGGGGAGTGTAGGTGATGTGGGGAGTGTAGGTGATGTGGGGAGTGTAGGTGATGTGGGGAGTGTAGGTGATGTGGGGAGTGTAGGTGAAGTAATAGATCCAGGGGAAGGCGTAAGGTGTCTTCGTGAGGTGCACCTTGTCTTAGGGAGGGGTTGCGTGTGTGTAATGGCCCTGAAGGGTGGAGGGGTGGTGAGGGAGGAGGGGGAGAGTGATGTACTGCAACGGGGAGAGGGAGGAGCCAGATCCCATCTCCTGTGACCAACAATGACCTCTCTCTCTCTCTCTCTCTCTCTCTCTCTCTCTCTCTCTCTCTCAAACTCTCTCAATCTCTCTCTCTCTCTCTCTCTCTCTCTCTCTCTCTCTCTCTCTCTCTCTCTCTCTCTCAAACTCTCAAACTCTCTCTCTCAAACTCAAACTCCCTCACTCTCTTACTCTCTCACTCTCTTACACACACTGGTAAAAAACATCAGAAACTTCAAAATTTTAAACCAAATGCACACAAAATGTTAAAGTTTTATTGATAAAAATGCAAAATAAAGATAAGAAAATGATGGTAGTGAGAGTATGCAAGCAACCATTTAATAAGACTCATGACAGAGAGTATTCAAGCAACCATTTAATAAGACTCATGACAGAGAGTATGCAAGCAACCATTTAATAAGACTCATGACAGAGAGTATTGCAAGCAACCATTTAATAAGACTCATGACAGAGAGTATGCAAGCAACCATTTAATAAGACTCATGACAGAGAGTATTCAAGCAACCATTTAATAAGACTCATGACAGAGAGTATGCAAGCAACCATTTAATAAGACTCATGACAGAGAGTATGCAAGCAACCATTTAATAAGACTCATGACAGAGAGTATGCAAGCAACCATTTAATAAGACTCATGACAGAGAGTATGCAAGCAACCATTTAATAAGACTCATGACAGAGAGTATTCAAGCAACCATTTAATAAGACTCATGACAGAGAGTATGCAAGCAACCATTTAGTAAGACTCATGACAGAAGAATTTGACAAGATAATGATGGGTTATTTAACAAATTCGGGAAACTGCTCATGGAAAGTGACAAGAGATAGTAAACAAAAGTTATGGTAATGGTAGACATTATAGGAGGTTTTGAGGAAAGGTATTGGAGAAATGTGAGAAATAAAAGCACTTAGAAAGCAAGGAAAACCCTGAAAGAATACATAGATAACACCCAGATAGGAGAAACTTGTGAGGACGTTTCGGTCCTTCTTGGTCCATTAACTAGTCAGTTGGTCTATTAACTAGTCAACTGGTCCATTAACTAGTCAATTCTGAATGCACTTCGTGTATTCAGAATTGAATACACGAAGATAAAGGAAACTGGAGACAAATGAAATGTGGAACCAACTTTTTTTCATTCAGGTTTGTCAAAAGTAAACTTAATATTGTAGATAAAATACAGAGAATTAAAGATGGAAACGAAATAATTAAAGAGGAGCAGGAAATGTATACCTGGAGAGGGTTTCAGGGGTCAGCGCCCGGTCTGTGCCCCGGTCTGGACCCGGTTGGGGGCCCCCGGTTTGGGGCCCAAAGGCCTGGGGATTCAAAACTTAAAGTTTTGGGTTTTAAAAAAAAAGGGATTTTTTTTCTGGCAGTTTTTAAATAGAAAATTGGGGTTTTGGATTATTTTTGAGTTTAAAAAGGGTAAAAGGGAAAATTTACTTTTGGAAAAAAAATGGAACCAGAGAGAGAGAAAAGAGAGAGAGAGCAGTTTGATCAAAGAATTTGTGGCTCACAGATGGCGCCCCCTTAAACCCTTTACATATTTGTGTCATAATAATAACAAGGCTTCCAGATGAACTGATAAAAGGTAAAGATCTTAGTTTTGAAAATTAAGTTAGGAATTTTAAACCCTTTAACCTTGTTTAAAAAACCCTGTGTAAAAAAAATCTTTATAGAAAAACGTAAAAACTGTCATTTTTTTTAATTTTTTTTAAGTCTTCTAAAAGAAAGAAAGTGAGCCCAAAGGGAAAGAGGGAAATACATTGTGTATTTTTAAAAATTAAAAGTGGGGGGAAAAAGTTTTAAAGGGAAACAGACTTTTCGTTGATGAGGGTTTTTTTGAATATGGGAAAAAAAGAGTCGTTAGAAAAAAAGGCTTTTTTAAAAACTTTTTGGGGAAAGATAACTTACTGAGGTAAACATTTTTGTGTTGGAGTCTCAAAATTCATGTATTTTGTTCCTTTTAAGTTATTTGCCAAGAGTCAGAAATTGTTCAAGAAAAAATTGTGGATGGTAGAGTGAAAAAATTTAAATTGATGAGAAACCAAAACAAAAACACATACCCCACACACACACACTTACAAAACACACAAAACCACACACAAAACCACACACACACACACACACACACACAAACAAACACACACAAAACACCCCACCATAAAACACTTTTACCCACACCCACACACACACACACCACACACACCCCACACACCACCACACACACACACAACAAAATACCCCAATCACACCCCACACACCCCACACACAAAACACACCACCCACACACACAACACACCACACACCACACACACAACACACCCCCCACACCACGTACGTGTTTATTGTGTGCCTGGCGTCATAAACATCTTGCTCTCGGGTAATACCAGCGACTCAGCGTCACAAGAGACTCTCACAAATCACGACATAGATTTCTTTCGGTATAGTTTTTTATCGACACATTGTGGGCAGCTTTCCAATTTTTTTTGCCGCTTCTTTCTGGATATTGTTTTAGGGGGTCAGTGCCCACGTAGCCCCTTTGGGTTTGTGTGTGTTGTGTGTGTGATTTTGTCGTGTCCAGTAGTCCTTGGTTTGTGTGGGGTGTGTGTGTTTGGTCGGGGT
The DNA here is from genome assembly GCF_026875155.1 of Cherax quadricarinatus. Taxonomy (NCBI): domain Eukaryota; kingdom Metazoa; phylum Arthropoda; class Malacostraca; order Decapoda; family Parastacidae; genus Cherax; species Cherax quadricarinatus. The sequence goes on along the minus strand of NC_069479.1, from coordinate 15,155,360 downwards.
CCACGTGCCCCCTTGGGTTTTGTGTGTGTGTGGATGTGTGGGGTTCCACTTTGCCCCTTTGGGTTTGGTGTTGGTGTGTGTGTGTGTGTAGTGCCCACGTAGCTCCCTTGGTTGGGTTTTGTGTGTGTGTGATGTGTCAGTGTCCACGTGGCCCCTTTGATGTACTCACCAAAGTTGGGGGTTTGCGGGGTGAGTTTTGTGTGTTTTTTGGGGCGCCCACCTATTTGTGGTTGCAGGGGTCGTTTCCAGCTCCTTCCCCCGCCTCTTCACTGGTCGTACTAGGTCCACTCCCCTCCCCGCTCCGGGGAGCTTAATAAAGCTGTGTGTGTGATGTATCACAGCTTCCAGGGAGCACCTTATGGGGAAAAGTGTCAGGAGTGTTGGTAGTTTGGTTTTAGTTTCTTGTGTCAGTGGGGAAACCTACTTTTTTGGGGCCCCCTGAAGCTTGAACTTTTTGGGGGTTCTCCTTCGCAACTCCTTCTCTTTCAGTACAAAAAAAAATTTTGAAGCAATTTTGGGAAAAAAGTGGGCTTCTGGAGCCCCCCCGGGGAATTAGGTCTTAAAGCTTAAGTTTCATTAGTTTCATGAAAGGTCATCCATGAGTGTGCTGTTAGGCAAAAAAGTCGTATCCCCCACCACAATTCCCATAAATTTCTGTTTTTAAAAAAGGGGCCTTGGGATAACCAAAACCTGTTTTTCTACAACACCTACTACTACAACAACCACAAAAAATTTAATACGCTACTAAAATTTTTTTTTCCCCTTTTCATTTAAAGTTTACACTTAAATTTAAATTTAAAAGTAAAACCCTTCTATTCAAACTCCCCTAAGGGAAAGGTTTCCCTTTGATGTTGGTGAGGGGCTTTTGGATTTAGGAAATGGGATCTGTGCTCCATTTTCCCCAAATTTTAAGCCTAAATCCCTTCCCAAAAACCCCCCCCCCCCAGGCGCTGTTTAATTTTGGGGTTTTTTTAGCGTTCCCCCCTTGATTAAAATAATTTAATTTAATTTATTTTTAACTCATCGTTTATAACTTTTTTTCACTTAGTGAAAGGTTATCCAACTTCAAAATTTTATTATCCATTTATTTGGGTTTTCTTCCGAAAGGTAAAAATCTGGAAAAACTCCCCTTTTAATTCAGGGTTTTAACTTAACAAATTTTGTTGGAATTGTGGGGTTTAGGGTGTGGTTGTGCTCAGATTTTGCGCACTATTTTTATAAAAGTTTTAAAAGTTTTTCCAAAAATTAAGGAAAAGCCCCTGGACTTCCCCTTTACAAAAAGCAGAAAAAGAAAATTGCGATACTAATTCCCCTCCCCTTTTTTAAAACATTAATAATGAATGCTTTTTTTTTTTAAGAAGGGAAGGGTAAACCCCAAGTTGAAGTCCTCGGTAGATAACCAAATCTCCAGCTGTGGGTCATGTGTTTAAAGCCCCGCATCGGGAAAAACCCCCTTGTCCTTTTTCCCGGGAAAACATTTACCTACCTTAACCCACACATTGATACTTTAACCTCCAGAAAAACTCCCTTTTTTTGTTGGTTTTTTTTTTAATTACATTGCAAGGAAAAAAATTAAGCTTCATAATAAAGTCTAATTGCTTTTTTAGGACACTTTTGGTTGTTTTTTTTTTTCACCCCGGTTCGTTTCCCAGGTTAAGATCTGCCCCTCCCCCCACAGCCCTTTTTCAGTACCTAGAGGGGGGGTTTTTCCCCTGGGGGTGTTGTACCTTTGGGGTGTTTTTACCTGGAGGGGGGGTTTACCTGGTGGGTTGTTTACCCGGGGGGGTTTGGTGTCCCTTGGGGGTTTGTTTGGGGGGGTCAACCCCCCCCGTTCCCCTGTCCGGTAAAAAATTTCCCAAATTTTTTAAAAAGGGCCCCATTTATTTTAAAATATTTTAAAACCCCCCTTTTTCCCCCTCCCCCTTGTGTGATACGGGTTTCCACGGGCCCGGGCCCGGGGGGGCGTTGACCCCGGAATTTCTCCGGGGTCTCCAGGAAAGGGGCAGTGGTTTTGGGTGGGAAACCCGGGGTTTACCGGTGGATGAAGAGTGGCGCGGTATATAAAAAAACATGCTTAAATTCTCCAATTTCCCCCGGGTTCATTTTTTTTTTTGGGGAAGAATTAGGGAAAAAAAAAGGGAAATTTTTAAAAAATTAGAATATTAAGAAAAACCGGGAAAAAATTGTATAGATTAACTGGGGAAATTAGTGTTTTAATACCAGATACTGGAGGGAAGGAAAAACTCAGGGGCCGGTAAATCTTTAAAACCCCCAGGGCATTTCCCGTAAGCCAAGGGGGCCGCTGGTTTACGCGGGCCCTGGATTTTTAAAGACTCACTTCCCAAAAGGTTCGACCCCCTCCGTACCTTTGGCTTGTTTACAATCGTTTTTTATACGACTTCGTGAGTCTGATTATTCGGCCATTTTAAAATTTTTTTCTGGCACGGGAAGAGGAAAGGACAGCAATCCTTTACAAGAGTGCAAAACTTTTTAAAAGGTTTTCAGTTTTTCATTAATGGCATGGCGCTTTTTAAAGGGTCGCACTTTTATTTATTTAAAAAAAAAATTCATTTTAAAGGACAGGTTTTTTAAAACCCCAATAAAGTATCCAAAAAAATTTGACTATCTCTGGTTTTTTTAAATTTGCTTTCCATCACCTCGTGAAAATATTTTTCCCAAAGTAATTATTTCCCCCAATTTCTTTTTTCCCTTTTCCTGTGGATGGCAACATTGTTGGGTAACTTTACGACCTGGAACATCCCCCATTAAAGACAGACTTGGTCGAAAACGACAAGCAAATCCTGACTAGAAAAACTAAACCGCAAAAGAAAAAAAAATGAAAATGCAGGGAACAGTGTAATGAAAACGTGGACTGTAGGCGTTTTTTAAGTTTTTAAACCTGGAGAGGGTTTGGGGGTTTTTTCCCCAAAAACGCCCCCGGCGGCCCGGCTGGGACCAGGCCCTGGGGGAAACGCCCCCTGATCAACCGGGCTGTTGCTGCTGGCTGCACGAAAAACCAAAAACGTACGGGGCCAGCCCGGCTGATCAAAAAACTGACTTTAGTTGCTTGTCCAGTGCCAGCTTAAAAACTCCCGGGGGTCTGTTGGTAACCCCCCCCTTATGTGTGCTGGGAGGCGTTGAACAGTTGGGGCCCCCTGACACTTATTTTTTGGTCTTTAACGTGCTAGTGACCCCCTGCTTTCTTTGGGGGGGATGGGCATCGTCTCCCCAAAAGTTTTTTGCTTTCTTTTGTGAGTGATTTTCGTGTGCAAGTTTGGTACTAGCCCCTCTAGGTTTTTTCCCGGTGTATAAAATCATGTATTTTCTCCCTCCTGGGGTTCCCCGGGATCCCGGGTTTTTGGGAAAACCTAAAGCGCTCCCAGAAATTTTGAGGTTTTTTTAAATCTCCTTTTAGGGCGCCCGTGAAAGTTCTCTGTACATTTTCAGGTCGGCAATTTCCCCTGCCTTAAAAGGGTTTGCTGTTAGAGTGCAGAAAATTTTTCCAGCCTAGATAGAACAATTTGACCTAAAAGATTTGTATAGGGGCCCTTGGCCCCCCTAGTTTTAAAAGGTTTCATTATCCACCCTTTTATTTTTCTAGCAGATGCGTTGTTACATTTTTAAAGGTCCTTGAAGGTGGATCCTCCAAACATAATCCCTCCTGGGTCTTTGACGTTGGTTTTTTTTCGCTCTTTTGTGGCCAGAATTTGTTTTGTACTCGGAGGGAAGTTTTAAATTTTCCCTCTTTTTTCCCCTTTTGGGAGTTTTTAAAATTTTTCTCATCTTTGAACTTCATATTGTTTTCTGCGCCATGAAAGATTTGGTTGTTTGCCCGCTGGAGCCTTTCAGTGTTTTTCAATAAAAAGACACTGTCATGCAAAAATTCGGGTTTTCATCTGAAAAGGGAAAAGAACGGTGCTGGGGTGACATCCTTGTCTATGTCGGTTTATGGGGGATGGGGAAACCCAAGTGGGGTTTAGTACTGTGCCTTGTGGGACAGAGCTTTTCACCGTAGCTCCCTCGGACTTTACTCTGTTGCAAACTCTTCTGGGGTTTGTATTTGGAGGAAATTATAGATCCATCAAACCGACTTTTCCTGTTATTCCTTTAGCCCCGCATTTTTTTGCGTATTACGCCAGGGGTCACACTTGTCGAAGGCTTTTGCAAAGTCCCGTTATATTTCATCCGAAATTTTTTTTTGTTTCAGTTTCATTTGGGCCTTTTTCCCTTTGTGATCCAGTAGTTTTAGACAGACAGGAGCGACCTGTTCTAAAAAAACCCTGTTGCCCTGGGTTGTGGGAACTGATGGGTTTCTAGAGGGTGGTGATCTTGGGTTCTTTGGACCCCCTTTTAAAAATTTTTATAAAATGGGATGTTATTTCTATTGGTTTTGTAGTTCTTTGCTGTTGCTTTACTGCCCCCTTTGTGGAGTGGGGGGGTAATTTTCTGTTGTTTTTAGTAACTGAGGGCGACCCCCGTTCCCTGCCCCCCTCTCCATAGGGAAAGGAAAAAAAAGGGTCGTGATTGGGGGGTTCTTTCAGTTCTTTATGAAAAAAGAGTTTTCCCCCGGGGGGTTGGCCCCGGGGGAGAGTGCATGGGGATGTCATTAAACCCCGTTTCGAAGTCTTTTGGCGTCGGATAACATTTGGATGGGGTTGGGGTTAGTCAAATTTTGTGGCTCTCTCATAAAAAATTTTTTTGGTCTTCGCTCTCAGTTGGTTAGCGGCTTGGGTAAAAAAATGGGGTCATATTGGGGCTTGAGAGCTCACCCCATTTCCCCTTTCTGTCATTGTGTAGGACCCATCTTTTTTTAAGAAGGGGGGGAATACTGGACGTTTTTCTGATTTTGGATTTGGCATAGGGGGAAGAAATTTCTTTGGGTTTCTTTCGATTTCATTTATGGGTTTTTTTGTTCCTTTTCCCCCGATTCCTGCTCCTAAAGGATTCTTTTAGCTTAAGTTCGATGCTTGCTATTTTTTCTTTACCCGGTTCCCGCGCATTTCGGGAAAATTTTTACCTCTTTTTGCCCCTCTGTTATTCTTTTTTCCCTCGCCTGTAAAGGGGGCGCCTGTCCTTTCATTTTAAAATCTACTCCTCCTTTTTCTTAGAGGAAAAAAGCCCTTTTGTTTCATCGAGTGCCCCCGAGTTAAAATTTTTCTAGGGATAAGTTTGGGGGCTGTGTTGCTTAGTATATCTTCCAGGGTTATATCGGTTTTAAAGGAAATTGGTTTACTTTGGGCCCACTTTTTTGTTTTTTTTATTGAAGTTTAAAATTTTGGTTGGGAAGGGTTCCCCGTGGGCTAGGCTCCCTTTTGTCGGGTTTTGGGGCACCCCTGATACATGTCTGAAACCCCCAATTTTGTTTTTGTTGGTTTTTGTTTTTGATATGGGACATTTTTTTTTGTCATCATTGTTAGTGAAGATGAAGGGCTAGTTTCTCCCCCGTCTTGTAGGCTTTTTTTTATTTTCTGGTTTAAATTTTAATTTTTTGGCCGAGATTTAAAAGCTCGTTTTGAGTGTGAGTTTTTTCAGGGGCTGCCTCCCGGTGTTATTACGCAAAAAATATTATTTGCTTTTTTCCTCCATTTTTGGTGCCTTAAATTTAAATCCCCCAGGGGGAAGATGTTGGGTTTCAGGAGCTGGAAGATTTTTCCCGAAAAGTGGTCAATTTTTAACGTGTTCCCGGAATTGCTGGGATGTTGCATCCGGGGGCTTTTTAGGGCCAAACCCCAATGACTAGGTTTTGGTTTTTCGACCTTTACTGCCCAAAACTTCCACTACGTCATTTGGGCAAATTAAAACAGTTCTGTGCAAACAAGGGGACTCTGCAAAGTACAGGCAACCCCCCCCCCTTTCCTGTTCACTCTGTCACATTTTGTATAGGTTGTAACCTGGGATCCATTTCTTCGTTGTCCAAGTGATCCTTTATGTGGGTCTCAGTGAAAGCCGCGAAAATTTCCTTTTCCCCTGCAAGCAAAGGGGCCCCGGAAAGGGAAGGGGGATTTTGTTGTTTGTAGCTGGCTTTGACCCGTATATTTGCCCAAAAAAGAATGTTAACCGGGAAATGGTGGGTTTTTTTTACTGGGGGGGGATTTTTTTTCCCGGGATTAGGGATCTGTATCGTTTGGGTTTTGGGGTGGAGGCCCTCCCACTGTGGGTTTCCCTCCCGGAAAAGATGGGGGTTTGGTTTTACGATTTCTTTCCTTTCCTGCCGTTTTTTTTTTTCCCTTTCCCGGGGACTAAAAACCTCTCCCTCTTTAGTGGGTGTGGTACCCAGGTTTTCCCGGCCTGGAGGGGGTTTTTAAACTTTTGTCCCCTTTTGATGGTATGCCTGGCAATTTAAGTTATAGCACAGTTTTTTCCTGTACTTTAAGAGGTCACATTTCGGGTGAAAAAGCTTTCAGGAAGGGGGTTTGCAAATTTTTCCCGTTTTCATTGGGCCCTGGCATTTTTTAGGGGTGGTCATAGTTGCATGTCCATCTGTTTTTCCCGAAATTTTCCCCTTTCCGCAGATACCCAAATGCATGTATGTGGACGGGTTGGTTTTCCCCTTTTCCTTGGGTTTTTTTGTGACTGTCTTTTCCCCGTTGGTGCATGTTTCCCTGTCTTTCTTCTATCCTCCCTGCACCCAAAAAAGGGGGCCCCCACCGTTGTTTTTGGTAATTTATCCCCACTATTTGTATTGGAGTTTCCCCTTTTTTTGCTTTTTCCCGCGGTATTTTAGTTTGCAATTTGGTTTTATCTTATCTTTGACTACACTTGTTTTTTCCCCATATTGGGTCCTTTTCCCCCATGAGATCATTTATATTTTATTTTCCTGCGTATAATTCCCGATCCTGGACAATTTCTCCAGCTTCACCATTTCTGTCTCCCCGGACGTTTTCTCCAGGGTTCACCATTTCTGTCTCCCCGGAAAAGCACCTAGTTTTACCTTTAAATGTCTCCAGGGACAGTATCTCCAGCTTCACCTTTCTGTCCCCAGGACGCACCCCCAGCTTTACCCCTTTCGGGCTCCCAGGACAGTATCTCCCGCTTCACCATTTCTGTTTTCCCAGGACAGCCCTCCAGGGGTTTTACCATTCTGTCTCCCCGGACCCGCCCTCCAGCTTCACCCTTACTGTCTCCCCGGACAGACCCCCCAGTTCACCATTACTGTCTCCCCGGACGCACTATCAAACCCCACATTTTTTGTACCCGGACATCACCTCCCGCCTTACGTTTTTTGACTACATGGCCAGTATCAAGGGGGTTTCCATTTAGCCCCGGGAAATTTTTTGTTCCCCTTTGTAGAAGCCTTTCCGGTTTTTTATGAAAAGCAGCTTTATGTTGTCCTTTTTAATACCCTTGTGATTTTTTCCAAAAGATTTTCCTTTATTTGAGCATACCCCAAAAACACTTCTTTTGTTTTAAAATGTTGTAGCAGTTTGGGTTCTGCACAAGGGGCGTGACACCAATTTCCACAAAAATGACAATTTATCCCCTGTGGAAGCCGGTTTTTTTTGACCCGACCACAGACTAACAGGGCTTTTATAATGATTTGAATGGTTGATTTACTGCAAAATTTTCCCAGCAACCTCTTTTAAAAAATTTTATTAATAACCTTAAAAGGAAACTTAGCTATTTGTATTTTGTTTCTAATCTTTTTGTATATTGGACGCTTACCCGTCACGTTTCCCGATTTTTAAGTTTGTGGGGTTTTTAGGGCGCCTTTCAACCCCAAACCGGTTTTCCCTCTGCTTTATTGTCCAACGAAAATGTTTGAAAAACCCGTCCGGGTTTTGGGGCCCCCTCAAGGGGTTTGGACCCGGCAAGGGTTCGGGCCAGGCGGATCTGGGTTGACGTGGGTCACTTTTTTTTAAAACATACTGGTCGGTGATTTGGGGCTAACACAATTGGAAAGGGGAAAACTACTGGAAATTATCTACCCCAGTAATATGTGATTTTTACTGATACAAAAAATATAAATTGCGTGTTGAAGAGCCGGTGATATCTGGGAGCTCCTACCAAAACGAACGGTCACCTCTTGTTTATCAACGCTGTATTGGCTTTTCTCTTTTTTTTTTTTTTTTTTTTTTTTTCTTTTTTCCGTCTCCCCCAATAAATGCTTATTATCACATAGTTGATGGTGGGAAATTTTGGAGGAAAGGGCGCTTTTTTTGTAGTAAAAAATTTCTTCTCGTTGTGTATTTTTGCGAATGCTGGTTTTAAATACAGGTTATATGAAATTCACAGTAACCCTTTTCGTTTTCAAGAAAAAAAAAACTAATGAAAATCACTCCACTCCCACTAAGTACCAATTTTAATTTCTGGTTTTGTTTTCTACTACAACAAATGTATTCTGCTAATCACTGGAATTTACTAGTTATTGCGGTTTCACTGGAAAGCCAGGAAGATTATTAAAAACAGTGGGCCTGGGAAGTTCTGGGGTTCTGGGGGACCCGCCTTTAGGCTTATCATTCCTTTACAAATTACCTGTTTTCAAATTGCCCCTTTTTGCCTTTATCCCCTCCAAATTAATAGGGAGCCCCGTAGTATTCACTATTCCCCTATTTTACTCAAAGTTATCAGGGGGATTTTTTTCCCCCTGCATGAAAAAATTCAATTATTATTTTTTTTTCCCCACGGGCAAAGGCCCATGATTCCCCTCTGGCAAATAAAAAATCTGCTAGGGCCCACTAATTTCCTTTTTTGATCAGTATATAAAATGTTTTCCGCCCAAAATTTGTTTTCCCGGCGTAGAGGGGGTGTTGTATAGGATTGATGACACAAATTAAAGTTTTTGCACGTAAAGAGCGACCGTGAAAAAAACGAAAAACCCGGGGAAAAGAGGCACGCTGACCCCGCTTCAGAACCCCAAACGGAAAAGGAAGTGTGAGAAGGAAAAAAAAGGGAAGTGGAAGGGGCAGGGAAATGTGAGAGAGAACAGGAAATTTTGAGAGAGGGCAGGGAAATTTTGAGAGAGGACAGGAAGTGGGAGGGGAACCGGAAATGTGAGGGGAAACAGGAAGTGTGGGAGGACAGGAAGTGTGAGAGAGAACAGGAAGTTGTGAGAGAGGAAGTTTTTTTGAGAAAGAAATGGAAGCTTGGAAAAAAACGGGAAATTTTAAAAATAAAAAGGAAGGGGGGGTGTGAAAAAAAAAACGGGAAAATGGGGATACCAAAAGGAGCCAAAAAAAAAGAATGTTTGGGTTTAAAGGAGACCCTTGCAATGTGGAGCAAAATTTTTAAGTATACTAACCGGGGTAGTTACGACACAGGACACAGGTTTTAACAGAAGGGTTTCGGGGGGTTTCGATTGAGGGTCCTTTTCTGTTTATAATCTGGAGAATTGTTAAACCCGGATAGGCCCCCAAATCATTCTGTTTTTTTCCCCCTTAAACCTTTGGTCCCCTTCCCCGGATGCAAAACCCCCAGCAGGCTACCTTTCACTGCTTTGGTGGGGAATGGGGGGGAACCGGTTGGGAAGGGAAAAAATTTTTGCCCGTGCTGGGATCGAATCCGGTTCATCAGGGGTGAGCTGAAGGCGCACCACCGAAAACCCCGAGTTGCTAGTAAGTTAAGGTTTTTCCCTAAAACCCGGTACAGCTACAGGGAACATGAAGATACAAGTGTGGGGGACCAGGTTTTTAATATAATTAAAATAATAATAGAGGCGACCCAAAATGCGGGGAGCAAAAAAGGGTAGTAAACCCCTTTTACTGTTAAATTACTAAAAATGGGATAAAAAAAAAAAACCCTTTTTTTTTTTTTGACTCACCCTGCTTTGGTGGGGGACGGTCGGGTTTTTGTTTTAAAAAATTTAAAAAAATAAAAAATTTTTACTTTTTATTATTATTATTTTTATTAAATTTTATTGGAGGTGTTTTTGAATCATCTGGGGAAATTTCATTATATTTTGCTTGCTGATACAGTGTTATATGTTTAAATTTTTTTAAAGTTCTCTTTTGTTTTTCAGGTAACGAGGGGCGATTTTGGTCTGATTTTTTTACGTCTACCCCGGTAAGTTGCCAGTCACAGAAAACGTGGCTCACCATTTTCTATGATGGCTTCTCATATACTTAGGAATAATATAATATTTTCTTCGGATTATTAACCCGGAGGTTAGTAACCCAGTAAGGGGAGGGCGTCATCGAGGACTATCTGTCTTATTTCCGTTGAGGTGTTTTAATCCTATCCTCCAGGGTGCCACCCACACTATTCGCCATCCTGCTAGGTGAACAGGGACAGCAGGTGTAACGAAACATACCCAGCGTTTCCACTCGTGCCGGGGATCGAACCACGGTCTCTCAGTGTGAGTTGAGGCGGCTATCAACTGAGTCACGAGATACAACAAAAACTACAGTAATAATAAACATTGGAATATGTTAAAAAGAAAACATACCAGCAGTACTTGTAAAGATATAGGGCAAGGACAGAAGTGACGGACAAATGTACGTATATGATGTCTGTATCATCCGGTGTTCAGCTGTCCTTTCTCTCTCTCTCTCTCTCTCTCTCTCTCTCTCTCTCTCTCTCTCTCTCTCTCTCTCTCTCTCTCTCTCTCTCTCTCTCTCTCTCTCTCTCTCTCTCTCCTCTCTCTATCAGTACTCCAAAGGGTGTTTCTCAGGTATTTCTGCATACACAGAGGTGTATACCCTGTGTTTATATATATATATATATATATATAAATTTTTATATAATATATATATATATATATATATATATATATATATATACGTATATATATATATATCCTAGGTAGTAGGTTGGTAGACAGCAACCGCCCAGGGAGGTACTACCGTCCTGCCAAGTGAGTGTAAAACGAAAGCCTGTAATTGTTTTACATGAGGGAGGATTGCTGGTGTCCTTTTTTCGTTCATAAACATGAAAAGATTTCGGTATCTTATACTTCTACTTACACTTAGGCACACTACACAACATGTGCAAGCAAAAATTATATACATACACTCCTCGGGGGCTTTCTTCATTTTCTTACAGTTCTTGTTCTTGTTTTTTTCCTCTTATCCCCAAAGGGTAATGGAACAGAATTCTTCCCCCGTAAGCTATGCTTTTTGTAAAGCGCAAAAATCCAGAGCGGGAGGCATACCCTTCTCCTTATAAATTACAAAATTTTTAAAAGAAAAACTTTTCGTTTTTTTTTTTGGGCCACCCTGCCTTGGGGCATCGGCCCGGTTTTTTGAATATATATAAATAATATTAAAAATATTATAAAATAATATAAAAAATAATAAAAATTATATAAAATATAATATTTAAATATATATTTATTTGTTGCAAAAAATTTATATAAATAATATATATAAAATATAAATTATATATATATATATATAAAATTATATTATTTTTATATATATATATATAAATATATATAAATAATATATAATATATAATTATTATATATATACTATATTATTATATATATATATATAAATATATATAAATTATATTATTATATATATAAATATAATATATAATATAAATAAAATATATAATATATAATTTTTATAAGTCCCCAAACCGTCCTCCAGAAGACTGTGAAACAAAAACCTGATTTTTTTTTGCAGATTGGGTTTTGCGTTTTCTTTTTCTGTCTCATAACAGCTAATAACAGGGATATTTTGCACCCTATTTCCCTTTTGGGTCACACTTCACAACACGAAAAGCAATATAATACATCATCTATTTTTTTTCCTCCTTTTTCAAATACCTTTTTCTTTTTATTTCTTCATTGTCCAGGGAAAAGGGAAAAAGAATCTTTCCCCGAAGCCTGCGGTCGTATGATCGACAAAAATCCCGGGGAGCAATGGGCTAGTAACCCCTTCTCCTGTAGACATTTACTAAAAAAGAGAAAAAGAAAAACAAATAAAACTGGGATCTTAAATTTCTGATGTATGGGGATGAAAAGAAACAATGATTGCTGATTTATAATGAAAAAAATTGGAGTCCGGCCCAAAACGAAACAAACGAAGGGGTAGGGAGTTTCAGTGGGGGAAAAAAAATGGGATAAAATGGGGAGATCGAAGAGTTAGAGAAAAGGGAAGGGGGTAGCAGAAATGTTAAATATCAGTTAGGGAAAGGGAAAAAAGAGAAAAAATGTGTAAATTAAGAATTAGGGGTTTAAAAAGTAAAGGTTGGATGCGAGAAGGGGTCTAATAATTGTATGCACCTGGAGAATAGAGAAATGAGAGGAAAGAAGTTTTTGGGGAGTTTTAAAGTGTTAAGGAGCCTTTGAACCAAGTGAAGAGTAATTGTGGTAGGGGCCTGAATGCAAAAGTAGAGAAACTTTAGAGAGGGTGGGTAGGTTTGGGTGCCAGGTGTAAATGAAATGGGAGCCCTTGATTGAACTTTGTAAAAATGGGTTTGTTAAGGGAATACATATTTTAAGAAAAAGAGATAAAAAATATCAAGATATGTTGGGGGAAAAACAAGTTTTTTGGATTTTATTGTAGATAAAAGACTGTTGAGTAACTTCAGATGTACTTTTATTTGAGGGGCCACAGAAACAGACCTTTCTAATTTTACACACTGATAAAAGGAGATGGATACAAGGAATAGAATATCAGGGGAAAAGAGAGGTGAAGGTTTTTAAACTAAAAGAGGGGGCAGTAGGGTAAAGATAAAACACTATTGGGGGATAGCTGGGGAATGAGAGCATAGGCAATGGGGTCGAAGAGGTATGGGGGAGGGTTTTTAAAAAAGATTTAAGTTTCACAAAGTTGTGGTTTCGAAAGTGGGGCGGGGGAAAGGCGTTGGGGGAAGATGAGTAAAGAGAGTATAAGGGGGAAAAAAGTTAGCATATGAAATTTTTTACAAATAGAAGTGATGCAAGGGGGGAAAGTATATGGAGAAAAGGAGGGAAGGAGTGGGGGGCAATGTAAAAAGAGAGCAAATGAGAGGTGGGTGAGATGTTTTCAACAAATTTTGTTTAAAAAAAAAAATTTTGGAGTGAATTAACAATTTAAAAAGCCTAAAAAAAAGGGTTTGTCATTAAAAATAAGGGAGAGTTATTAAATGGAGAATTTAAATATTGGAAGATGGAGGGAAAATTTGAGGGAAATTTTTAATTTGATGAAGAAGGGAAAGGGGTTTCGTGTATAGGACAAGGGGGAATAACACTTGAGGAGTGAGAAGACCAGTTTTTTGAGTGTGGGGGAAGTTCGTGAGCGTAGCAAAATGAAAGGGGGGAAGGCACCGGGGTTTATGGGGTAAAGAAGAAAATGTTAAAACGGTGGGAATAGTTTTGGAAATGGTTTTTGCAATTTTTTAATAAATTAGGAAAGGGTAAGGGACCTAGGGGTTGGCAAGAGCATGCTATTTCCTTGTATAAAAGGGAAAGGGATAAAAAGAGTGCAAAAAAAAAGGGGATAATCTCGGATAACCCGGTAAAGGAGGTAGATTATTAATGAAAGAAATTAAAAGTAAACGAGAAGGATACAAAAGAACAAGGAGGCTTTTTGGAAAAGGGAGGGGGGGGTGGACCAGGTTTTACAGTGAAACAAAAGGGGAAAATATTTAGATAAGGCAAAAAAGTCTTTGTGGCATTAAGGATTTTAAAAAGGGGTATGACAGGGTGGTAGGGGGGGAATGGGCAGAGTTCAAGTGTATGGTGTAGGGGTAGGTTACTGAAAGCAGTGAAGATTTTTACGAGATAGGAGGCTCCCAAATTAGAGTATGTAGGAAAGAGGGAAATTTTTTTCCCATAAAAGTAGGCCTTAGACAAAGATGTGTGATGTCACCGTGGTTTTTAATATATTTTTAGATGGGGTTTAAAAAGAAGTAAAGCGGGGGCTTTGGGCAAGAGGCGTGGAGTTAAAGATAACGAATCACAAAACAAAGTGGGATTTTGTCACAGCTGCTCTTTGCTGATGACACTGTGCTCTTGGGAGATTCTGAAGAGAAGTTGCAGAGATTGGTGGATGAATCTGGTAGGGTGTGCAAAAGAAGAAAATTAAAGGTGAATACAGGAAAGAGTAAGGTTATGAGGATAACAAAAAGATTAGGTGATGAAAGATTGAATATCAGATTGGAGGGAGAGAGTATGGAGGAGGTGAATGTATTCAGATATTTGGGAGTGGACGTGTCAGCGGATGGGTCTATGAAAGATGAGGTGAAAAGAGTGAGTGGTGCACTTAGGAGTCTGTGGAGACAAAGAACTTTGTCCTTGGAGGCAAAGAGGGGAATGTATGAGAGTATAGTTTTACCAACGCTCTTATATGGGTGTGAAGCATGGGCGATGAATGTTGCAGCGAGGAGAAGGCTGGAGGCAGGTGGAGATGTCATGTCTGAGGGCAAAGTGTTTGGGGTGAATATAATGCAGAGAATTCGTAGTTTGGAAGTTAGGAGGAGGTGCGGGATTACCAAAACTGTTGTCCGAGGGCTGAGGAAGGGTTGTTGAGGTGGTTCGGGCATGTAGAAAAGAATGGAGCGAAACAGAATGACTTCAAGAGTGTAAACAGTCTGTAGTGGAAGGAAGGCGGGGTGGGGTCGGCTAGGAAAGGTTGGAGAGAGGGGGTAAAGGAGGTTTTGTGTGCGAGGGGCTTGGACTTCCAGCAGGGATGCGTGAGCGTTTGTTTGAATGGAGACAAATGGTTTTTAATACTTTACGTGCTGTGGATGTTTAGCAAAGTAACATTTAATGAAGGGGTTCAGGGAAACCGGCAGGCCGGACTTGAGTCCTGGAGATGGGGAAGACAGTGCCTGCACTCTGGAGGGAGGGTGTTATGTTTCAGTTAAAAACTGTAGTGTAAAGCACCCTTCTGGCAAGACAGTGATGGAGTGAATGTGGTGAAAGTTTTTCTTTTTGGGCCACCCTGCCTTTGGGGGGAATCGGCCAGTGTATAATTAAAAAAAAAATATAATAAATTTAAAAAAATAAACTATATTATAATATTTTATATATATATTATATATATAATATATATATATATATATATATATATATATATATATATATATATATATATAACTTCATCACCTTTTTAAGATGATTTCATATATAGGGAAAATTTCTCATTACACTTGAGGCCCCTCTCACCCTCCAGTGTTAGTTTATTAAATGCCTCGTCACCCTCTAGTGTATGTTTTAATACTGCCCTCACCCTCTAGTGTTAGTTTTTTACTGCTCTCGTCACCCTCAAGTGTTAGTTAATGCTGCCCTCGTCACCTTCCAAGTGTTTGTTTATTACAGCAATCGTCACCTTAGTGTTGGTTTATTACTGCTCTGTCCCCTCTAGTGTTAGTTTATTACTTCTCGCAGTACACAGGTACCTGGAGTCAGTCCTAGGAAAGAGGACATAGAAAACTCAACAGAAATAGGGCCACACTGACTTTCTTAAGTTATCCTCAGCTGTTAATGATTCTCCCTCAATACTATGTTATAGGTCGAATAACTTCAACTTTGTTATAGGCGAGTTTAACCTTATACACTTGTTATAGGTCGACGGTAACTTCAACAAATGTTATAGGTCGTGTATCCTTAACCAATTTTATAGATCGAGTAACTTAAGCCATGCTTATGGAGAGTATTTCTGCACTTGTTTATAGATCGAATAATCCCTCCTGTACATGGAAATAACTCGTAACCTCGACATTTGTAAATTCGATTAAATTCTCGCAACTTTTCATAGATCGAGTGATTTCGACACTGCAGATACTTAGTAATCACCTCACCACTTGTTACAATTCGCAAATAATTCCGCGTCTATTGTTACAGGTTCGTAATAGTCTCCTTTCGACACTTGTTTTTAGGGTCGAGGTTGTGAGTGGCGCTGTCCTGGTGTTAATTTGGTCACTCATTACTTTCACTGTCTCGTGAGAAGTGTTTTAAAGCAGAAAGGGGAGGGGGTGGAATGAGGGACAGTGTGAGGGTGAGGGGTTTATAGGGCTCGGGAAAAGGGAGTTTGAAGAGGAGGGGAAAAAAGAAGGGGGTGAGGAGAAATGGATCCACGGTCTGTAGGTGGGTACAGCAACCTCTAAACTTGCATGATATACCAGCTGAGCCGGCTGCATGCCACGGTGCCCCTTGACCCACCTGCCACCTTGTATTGATAATATGGCCGTCCTCACGCCTTACCCAGTCACGGAGGGTGCCATGATGCTCTTTAATCCATTGAACTTTTTACCTCCTATTCCCCGAGGCGATGTATGACCCTTTCTCTAATCTCAGGTATTTTCACACGGTTGTCGGGCCTACTTGCTTTCGTAGGGAGCGATTCACCGTTGTGCTGTTAGAATCAGTTCCTTAGGATTTGTCAAGGGAGTTAAGTATGATGCATTCTCACAACCTTCATTCCAGGAGTACAGGGCAAGGGCGCTTCGAAGATTCCAGTAATTAAAGAGCCAGACTAAACATATAGTGTAGTGAAGAGATTCTCTGTACAGATTCTCTAGATCTCCGGTTTTGCTGTGTCTTTAAGCAGCTGATAGCGTACATAAGATATTCTAACATGGGAGTAGAAACAAGGTGACTTAAGAAAGATCGGTTCACTGACTTTGCATCCCATGTTTTGAAGGTTATCATTATTAGGGTTTTCATTATGCCCAATCCTCTCAATTGTCCTATGGGGTTGTGATAATGACCTGTTGTGATCCTTGAATGGAAATCTGACATTATCACTCTTAGGTACTTTGGTAGTTTTTCGATCTATTGAGGGATTAGATTAGTTTTGTATTCTGTTCTTAGCTTTATTTCATCTTCATTTTTCCATAGAAAGTACCTGAAAGTTATCCTCGTGGACATTATCATCGGTTTTCGGCGGTCCACTGAAAAACTTTTGTTTATATCAACTGGGATATATGCTGTGTCCTCACCAGTTGTACATTCGTTGCATATCTTAGCATCGTCTGCAGAGGATGATGCGCATACTGTGATTTATGTTCATGTCTTGTCTAGATATGAGGATGAGGGAAAATAAAGTGGGAGTAGCGAACGTACTGTGCATTGAACAGTCTTTTCACTTATCAGGCGTTGAATTTAACTTGCTGTTTGCCATTACTTGCTCACGTGTTTTTTTTTGTTTTGTTAGGACAGTGTAAAAATCACTACCCAGTTTTGTTTACTATTCCTCGTTGCATGCACTTTGTGCTCTGTTACTCCACAGTCGCACTTTGTTCGAAGGAATTTACAGTCTGTAGATTTACTACGTCAGTCATTTTGTCTTCCAGTGCATGCAGGACCATGTCTCATAGTGGTCCGTTAAGTTGATATATGTGGAAAGAAAATTCTTAGAATGTTCCTTGCCCTGGTACATTAGTGGCACGTTTTTGACACGTCTGACACTTTTCTTCTTAAACTTTTCTTGGTACATCCGATGACATTTCTAGTACATCCTTGACACATTCTGACACGTTTCCTGGCACGTCCTGGGACGCCCCACTCACGCATCTGTCACGTTCCTCCGGTATGGGGATATGGTTAAAATTGTAGGCCAGACTGTGACACAGACGGGGAACACCTGGCTGGCAGGTAGGGGCTTTCCCCGCCCCTCCCACCCAACTTGGCTGGCAGGTAGGGTCTCTCCCCCGCCCCTCCCAACCCACTTGCCTGGCAGGTAGGGTCACTTCCCCCCCTACCAACACTCCTTACCTTTTTTTTGTATTAAAAAATTGGGTACATCTGCTCCCCCCTTTCCCTTGTCTTCCCTCCTCCTCTCTTCATTTCTCCTTCCTTCCTTCCATCTTCTTAAACTTTTTTCCTCCATTTCCTTCGCTTGCCGTCCTCTCTTATGCCCCGGGATCTTCCCCCTCCTGTCTACACAACTCAGCCAAAATTGCGTTTGAAATAGTTGAGGACAAAACCAAGAAGCCTTTTGATGTGCTCTTCAGACATGTCCTAGTAACACTGCTGGCTACAACACTCCCTTACGCACACAATACTATGTGTTAAGTATGTTACACCTAAATAAAACCTTGCTTACGACAGGGAAACGTAGTAAATTTTGCTTCCACTATGTAGCTTATGTATAAAGTAGTGTAGTAGCAGCACATTGTTGGTGTATGCAATACTTTAAATAAAATAAATTTCTTGGGGGAATCAGTGAGTACATATAGGTAACCCATATAGGTAGTAGGTTGGTAGACAGCAAAAACCCCCCGGGAGGTATACCGTCCCCGCCAAGTGAGTGTAAAACGAAAGCCTGTAATTGTTTTACATGATGGTAGGATTGCTGGTGTCCTTTTTTTTTTTTGTCTCATGAACATTCAAAATTTCAGGTACGTCTTGCACTTTACTTACACTC
>NC_069479.1:15096327-15136624 GCF_026875155.1 Cherax quadricarinatus | reverse complement strand
TTAAAAAACAACGGATATACCCCCGCTCCATAAAGGTGGCAGCAAAGCATTAGCTAAGAACTATAGACCAATAGCTCTGACGTCCCACATCATAAAAATCTTTGAAAGAGTGCTAAGAAGCAGGATTGCAAATCACCTGATTCCCAAAATCTGCACAATCCAGGGCAACATGGGTTCAGGGCAGGTCGCTCCTGCCTCTCACAACTACTGGATCACTATGACATGGCCTTGGATGCACTGGAAGAAAATCAGAATGCAGATGTAATATACACAGACTTTGCAAAAGCATTTGACAAATGCGATCATGGCGTAATAGCCCATAAAATACCTGCTAAAGGAATAACTGGGAAAGTGGGGAGATGGATCTTCAACTTCCTAACAAATCGAACACAAAGAGTAGTGGTCAACAGAGTTAAATCGGAGGCTGCCATAGTGAAGAGCTCTGTTCCACAAGGCACAGTACTCGCCCCATCTTATTCCTTATCCCATATCAGACATAAACAGAGATATACACCACAGCACCGTATCATCCTTTGCAGATGATACTAGGATCTGCATGAGGCTGTCATCTGCTGAGGACGCGGTTAACCTCCAAGAAGATATAAACAAAGTTTCCAGTGGGCAACGGTAAACAATATGATGTTCAATGAGGACAAATTCCAACTACTCCGTTATGGAAAACTGGAGGAGATAATAACTAGAACAGAGTATACTACTGACTCCGGCCATACAATAGAGCGGAAAAATAATGTAAGGGACCTGGGAGTAGTAATGTCTGAGGATCTCACTTTCAAGGATCACAACAGTGCCACGATCGCACGTGCAAAGAAAAATGATAGGATGGATAATGAGAACTTTCAAAACGAGAGATGCCAAGCCCATGATGATCCTTTTCAAATCACTTGTTCTCTCTAGGCTGGAATACTGCTGTACATTAACATCTCCATACAAAGCAGGTGAAATCCAGATCTAGAGAGTGTACAGAGATCCTTACTGCACGTATAAGTTTTGTCAAGCACCTTAACTACTGGGAACGCTTGGAAGCACTTGACTTGTACTCGTTGGAACGCAGGAGGGAGAGATATATCATAATCTACACTTGGAAAATCTTGGAAGGAATGGTCCCAAATCTGCACACAGAAATCACTCCCTACGAAAGTAAAAGACTGGGCAGGCGATGCAAAATGCCGCCAATAAAAAGTAGGGGCGCCATTGGTACACTAAGAGAAAACACCATAAGTGTCCGGGGCCCAAAACTGTTCAACAGCCTCCCATCAAGCATTAGGGGAATTGCCAATAAACCCCTGGCTGCCTTCAAGAGAGAGCTGGACAGATACCTAAAGTCAGTGCCGGATCAGCCGGGCTGTGGCTCGTACGTCGGACTGCGTGCGGCCAGCAGTAACAGCCTAGTTGATCAGGCCCTGATCCATCGGGAGGCCTGGTCATGGACCGGGCCGCGGGGGCGTTGATCCCCGGAATAACCTCCAGGTAACCTCCAGGTAACCACCTGTTTGGTAGCTAGTGACTGTTGCTACCACCTGTTTGGTAGCTAGTGACTGTGTTGCAATGACTGTTGCTTCCACCTGTTTGGTAGCTAGTGACTGTTGCTACCACCTGTTTGGTAGCTAGTGACTGTGTTGCAGTGACTGTTGCTACCACCTGTTTGGTAGCTAGTGACTGTTGCTACCACCTGTTTGGTAGCTACTGACTGTTGCTACCACCTGTTTGGTAGCTAGTGACTGTGTTGCAGTGACTGTTGCTTCCACCTGTTTGGTAGCTAGTGACTGTTGCTACCACCTGTTTGGTAGCTAGTGACTGTTTTGCAGTGACTGTTGCTACCACCTGTTTTGGTAGCTAGTGACTGTTGCTACCACCTGTTTGGTAGCTAGTGACAGTTGCTACCACCTTGTTTGGTAGCTAGTGACTGTTGCTACCAACTGTTTGATAGCTAGTGACTGTTGCAGTGACTTGCTACCACCTGTTTGGTAGCTAGTGACTGTTGCTACCACCTGTTTGGTAGCTAGTGACAGTTGCTACCACCTGTTTGGTAGCTAGTGACTGTTGCTACCAACTGTTTGATAGCTAGTGACTGTTGCAGTGACTTGCTACCACCTGTTTGGTAGCTAGTGACTGTGTTGCAGTGACTGTTGCTATCATCTGTTTGGTAGCTAGTGACTGTTGCAGTGACTGTTGCTTCCACCTGTTTGGTAGCTAGTGACTGTTGCTACCACCTGTTTGGTAGCTAGTGACTGTTGCTACCACCTGTTTGGTAGCTAGTGACTGTGTTGCAGTGACTGTTGCTACCTCCTGTTTGGTAGCTAGTGACTGTTGCTACCACCTGTTTGGTAGCTAGTGACTGCTGCTACCACCTGTTTGGTAGCTAGTGACTGTGTTGCAGTGACTGTTGCTATCACCTGTTTGGTAGCTAGTGACTGTTGCAGTGACTGTTGCTTCCACCTGTTTGGTAGCTAGTGACTGTGTTGCAGTGACTGTTGCTTCCACCTGTTTGGTAGCTAGTGACTGTGTTGCAGTGACTGTTGCTTCCACCTGTTTGGTAGCTAGTGAATGTTGCTACCACCTGTTTGGTAGCTAGTGACTGTTGCTACCACCTGTTTGGTAGCTAGTGACTTGCCACCACCTGTTTGGTAGCTAGTGACTGTTGCTATCACCTGTTTGGTAGCTAGTGACTGTTGCTACCACCTGTTTGGTAGCTAGTGACTGTTGCTACCACCTGTTTGGTAGCTAGTGACAATGCTACCACCTGTTTGGTAGCTAGTGACTGTTGCTACCACCTGTTTGGTAGCTAGTGACTGTTGCTACCACCTGTTTGGTAGCTAGTGACTGTTGCTACCACCTGTTTGGTATTTAGTGACTGTTACCATCTGTTTGGTAGCTAGTGACTGTGTTGCAGTGACTGTTGCTACCACCTGTTTGGTAGCTAGTGGCTGTGTTGCAGTGACTGTTGCTGCTACCTGTTTGGTAGCTAGTGACTGTTGCTACCATCTGTTTGGTAGCTAGTGACTGTTGCTACCACCTGTTTGGTAGCTAGTGACTGTTGTTACCATCTGTTTGGTAGCTAGTGACTGTTGCTACCATCTGTTTGGTAGCTAGTGACTGTTGCTACCATCTGTTTGGTAGCTAGTGACTGTTGCTACCACCTGTTTGGTAGCTAGTGACAGTTGCTACCACCTGTTTGGTAGCTAGTGACTGTTGTTACCATCTGTTTGGTAGCTAGTGACTGTTGCTACCACCTGTTTGGTAACTAGTGACTTGCTACCATCTGTTTGGTAGCTAGTGACTGTTGCTACCATCTGTTTGGTAGCTAGTGACTGTTACAGATGACCGTCGGTGAATTCACCAATGAGGGATTTTGAACACAATTAGATACAGTTTGATACCATGGAAGTCATTCTCTCTCTCCCCGAGGGCAGGTTGTAAGCAAGCGGTTATGACCACCTGCTTCTTTGCTTCTGTATCGTATTGATAAAGCCACTGGTGGGCGAAACGTCGACAGAGTAAATATACCAGGATGTTGCACATGTATAATTTATCATCATGTCGGTATTGTACACTATTTAACCTAACGTAAGCTAACCCAACCTAACTTAACGTAACCTAAGTAGACGTAAAATAAAGAAAATACTTCTAAGGTTAATGTAACGTTAATAAATTGACGTTGGGAATCACGTCTATAAATTATGGCAGTAAAATAAGAACGAAGTTTTATTACTCAGTGTATATACACTGTGTTGACCTTGATGTTTCTTCTAGGAATTATAGTATCCTTGTTAGGTAGTGCACAGGTAACATACAGCCTTAATAATCCTCGGGTAGCTGATAGTCTTTAAACGCAGTGAAGCAGTCAACAGGTGAGGATAGATTGTACACACACATATATATATAAAGTGGAGAGGCACTCTGGTCACCCTGGCTTGAGGATAATTAGCATGTTGGTTTGGCTATCACTGGAGGATGGTTGGTGGACCCTGGGTGAGAGGCTGTCTTGTGTTCATGTTCTGTGTCCTCCTTCACCAACACTTTGTTCTTTACTGCAGCAAGAACATCCATCATAATATGGTGAACCTGGGGGATATTACCAGTATATGTTGATGGTTATGGTGGCGGTGGTGATTGGTAGTCATGGTGGTTGATGTAGTGTTTGTGGTAGTAATGAGTTTGTGGTTGTTGTTACGGTGTTATGGTTGATGTTATTGTTGATGTAGGGCCGAGGTGGGGAACCTGCGGTCTTCGAAATGAATTATTCATCTTCAAGTTATATACTAATTAACTTTTTTCAAAATAACCGACATTTTACAGTATAATCAAAATTTCTTAAATGCGGCCTTATTAGATTACAGGTAACTTTAATGCGGCCTTCCAGCATTAAAAAGATTCCCGAGCCCTGGTGTAGGGGATGATGGAGTGTGTTGTATTGCGTGTGTTTGCGAGCAGTAAAGGTTGTTTGGACCGTGTCGTCTCTCCTGGGTGTTCAGCCTCGTGATCCCTTACGTTGTTCTCTCTCAGGCCCTTTGATCGTTGTCTGCCTTAAATTGTTTCCTGGTGCTGTGTTATTAATTACCAATGTGTATCAGAGACACAGAAATAGAGTAAACGTTTTATACTACGTCGTTTCGCTCGCTGTGGAGCTCCCAAGTTCCTTGAGTTCTGTAGCACTCACTCCGTCTTCTTGTAGCACATTACAGGGACTGTAGCACTCACTCCGTCTTGTAGCACATTACAGGGACTGTAGCACTCACTTCCTAGAGGCTCATATTCTGTTTGTAGAGGAAACATTAAGCGACGTTTCGGTCCATCCTGAACTATTATCAAGTGTTATGTTGAAAATAGTATAAAATACCGACATGTTGAAGATTAAGACACATGTGCAGCAGTTGGGTATGTTTATCGCTGAAACGTTCCGCTTACACAGTAGGCTTTGTATCTGACTGAAGAACCCTACTGTGTAGGCGAAACGTTTCATCACAAAAGATGCCCAACTGTTGCACATGTGTCTTAACAGTTATCAGGTGGATGGTAGACAGGCAGGATTGACATGTTAGGAGGCAGATTGTGTGCGTGAGCAACCTCCACACTGGTTCTTTAACTCGCTCTTTATTCAACACCTCTTGGTAACTCTGCTATCACTTAACACACACAATCTCTATATTATATATATATATATATATATATATATATATATATATATATATATATATATATATATATATGCAATAAGATCACAGTAAACAGGTGATTTCAGAATATGCAAAACAACCACTCTGAAAGAATAGAGAAATTCCAAGCGCTTTCGTGACTACTCACATTATCAAGGAGTAGTCACGAAAGCGCTTGGAATTTCTCTATTCTTTCAGAGTGGTTGTTTTGCACGCACACACACACACACACACACACACACACACACACACACACACACACACACACACACACACAACACACACACACACACACACACACACACACACACACACACACCACACATATATATATATATAATATATATATATATATATATATATTTCGTGCCGAATAGGCAGAACTTGCGATCTTGGCTTAAATAGCAACGCTCGTCTTGCCATATAGGACAAGTGAAAATTTGTGTATGCAATAATTTCGCCAAAATCATTCTGAATCTAACGAAAAAAATATATTTGATTGTGTTTGTTTAGTACTAAATTATTGTAAACGTATTTAAAAGATATTTAGTTGGGTTAGGCTAAAATAAATTGCTCTTGTTATAATAAGGTTAGGTAAGTTTTCTAAGATTCTTTTGGTGCAAAATTAAAAATCTTTACATTAACATTAATGAAAAAAATATATCTTTAAACGTGTAAGAGAAAATTTCAGGAAGGACTTAATTTTAAATGAGTTCTTGCTAATTGACCAGTTTTACATATTCGGCACGACATATATATATATATATATATATATATATATATATATATATATATATATAATATAATATAATATATATATATATATATATATATATATATATATATATGTTAACATTTAAGGAGAATACAATTTCTGGTGTGTTTTTGAAGCTGCCTCTTTTGCTGTGTTTTTGTTTTGTGAGTTGAACAATGTTGTTGTTGTGTTGAGTGACTCTGGTATGCTCGTTATCTTTGTTAAGGTCATTATCCACACCCTCACTAGGAGGCCACTTTGTATATGTTCTCAGGAGTATATACAGCTTTTTCGTTATATATACGCATTTACAACTTAATTTAATCTACGTAAGGGATTACGTTTTTTTTTTTTTTTAAGTGGGATGGATCTGTGAAGGACCTGCCTAGTATGGGCCAACAGACTTGCTGCAATGTACCTCTTTTCTTATGTTCTTGTAAGAAAGGACGAGGAGCACTGTAGCAGGCCTAACTGGCCCATACTAGGGAGGTCCTCAAACCCAAACCCACTATTTGTCCAACCCATTTTCAATGTTTTGATAACCCTATGTGCAAGTCCCACTTAAATCCACCACCTCTCACTCATGTATTGTTTGAATACGAAAGCTCCGTCTCTTGAAGTACAAACATCGGTATTATTGCTCTTTGCTTTCATGGGGCCCAGTTATTCCTACTCTTAAAGCTGCGTATTGAGTTGATTCTACTACGTCATCATCTAGTTTATTCGACTTGTTTACCACCCTGAGACTAAAATAAAGTTTGTCCTAACATTTCTGTGGCTCATCTGCTTCTTTAGCTTTCATCTGTGACTTTACGCTGCTGTGTGTGTGTGATGCGAGAGTGTCAACAGCAAAAAGCTGTGCCGCTGTTTGCCACAGCTCGCAGAGACTACACTGGCAGCTGCAGCAGGAAAATAAGTGAGGACAGCTGTAAGATCAACTGTAGAGGAGGAGGAGAACTGGTAATAGCAAGAGCAGAAGAGGAGAAAGGCTAGTAAGAGCAATAGCAGAAGCCACTGTGATCACGAGGGCAAAAGAGAAGGATATTGTTTGCTTGATATTGTCAGAGTTTCTCTTGTAGTAGCAGTAGTAGTAGCACCAGTAGCAGTAGTAGTAGCACCAGTAGCAGTAGTAGTAGCACCAGTAGCAGTAGTAGTAGCACCAGTAGCAGTAGTAGTAGCACCAGTAGCAGTAGTAGTAGCACCAGTAGCAGTAGTAGTAGCACAGTAGCAGTAGTAGTAGCACCAGTAGCAGTATAGTAGCACCAGTAGCAGTAGTAGTAGCACCAGTAGCAGTAGTAGTAGCACCAGTAGCAGTAGTAGTAGCACCAGTAGCAGTAGTAGTAGCACCAGTAGCAGTAGTATAGCACCAGTAGCAGTAGTAGTAGCACCAGTAGCAGTAGTAGTAGCACAGTAGCAGTAGTAGTAGCACCAGTAGCAGTAGTAGTAGCACCAGTAGCAGTAGTAGTAGCACCAGTAGCAGTAGTAGTAGCACCAGTAGCAGTAGTAGTAGCACCAGTAGCAGTAGTAGTAGCACCAGTAGCAGTAGTAGTAGCACCAGTAGCAGTAGTAGTAGCACCAGTAGTAGTAGCACCAGAAGCAGTAGTAGTAGCACCAGTAGTAGTAGCACCAGTAGCAGTAGTAGTAGCACCAGTAGCAGTAGTAGTAGCACCAGTAGCAGTAGTAGTAGCACCATAGCAGTAGTAGTAGCACCAGTAGCATAGTAGTAGCACCAGTAGCAGTAGTAGTAGCACCAGTAGCAGTAGTAGTAGCACCAGTAGCAGTAGTAGTAGCACCAGTAGCAGTAGTAGTATGCACCAGTAGCAGTAGTAGTAGCACCAGTAGCAGTAGTAGTAGCACCAGTAGCATAGTAGTAGCACCAGTACAGTAGTAGTAGCACCAGTAGCAGTAGTAGTAGCACCAGTAGCAGTAGTAGTAGCACCAGTAGCAGTAGTAGTAGCACCAGTAGTAGTAGCACCAGAAGCAGTAGTAGTAGCACCAGTAGTAGTAGCACCAGTATAGCAGTAGTAGTAGCACCAGTAGCAGTAGTAGTAGCACCAGTAGCAGTAGTAGTAGCACCAGTAGCAGTAGTAGTAGCACCAGTAGCAGTAGTAGTAGCACCAGTAGCAGTAGTAGTAGCACCAGTAGCAGTAGCACCAGTAGCAGTAGTAGTAGCACCAGTAGCAGTAGTAGTAGCACCAGTAGCAGTAGTAGTAGCACCAGTAGCAGTAGTAGTAGCACCAGTAGCAGTAGTAGTAGCACCAGTAGCAGTAGTAGTAGCACCAGTAGCAGTTAGACACATAGCAGTAGTAGCACCAGTAGCAGTAGTAGTAGCACCAGTAGCAGTAGTAGTAGCACCAGTAGCAGTAGTAGTAGCACCAGTAGCAGTAGCACCAGTAGCAGTAGTAGTAGCACCAGTAGCAGTAGTAGTAGCACCAGTAGCAGTAGTAGTAGCACCAGTAGCAGTAGTAGTAGCACCAGTAGCAGTAGTAGTAGCACCAGTAGCAGTAGTAGTAGCACCAGTAGTAGTAGCACCAGTAGCAGTAGTAGTAGCACCAGTAGCAGTAGTAGTAGCAGTAGTAGTAGCACCAGTAGCAGTAGTAGTAGCACCAGTAGCAGTAGTAGTAGCACCAGTAGCAGTAGTAGTAGCACCAGTAGCAGTAGTAGTAGCACCAGTAGCAGTAGTAGTAGCACCAGTAGCAGTAGTAGTAGCACCAGTAGCAGTAGTAGTAGCACCAGTAGCAGTAGTAGTAAGCACCAGTAGCAGTAGTAGTAGCACCAGTAGCAGTAGTAGTAGCACCAGTAGCAGTAGTAGTAGCACCAGTAGCAGTAGTAGTAGCACCAGTAGCAGTAGTAGTAGCACCAATATCAGTAGTAGTAGCACCAGTAGCAGTAGTAGTAGCACCAGTAGCAGTAGTAGTAGCACCAGTAGCAGTAGTAGTAGCACCAGTAGCAGTAGTAGTAGCACCAGTAGCAGTAGTAGTAGCACCAGTAGCAGTAGTAGTAGCACCAGTAGCAGTAGTAGTAGCACCAGTAGCAGTAGTAGTAGCACCAGTAGCAGTTTGTAGTAGCACCAGTAGCAGTAGTAGTAGCACCAGTAGCAGTAGTAGTAGCAGTAGTGGTAGCACCAGTAGCAGTAGTAGTAGCACCAGTAGCAGTAGTAGTAGCACCAGTAGCAGTAGTGTAGCACCAGTAGCAGTAGTAGTAGCACCAGTAGCAGTAGTAGTAAGCACCAGTAGCAGTAGTAGTAGCACCAGTAGCAGTAGAAGTAGCACCAGTAGCAGTAGTAGTAGCACCATAGCAGTAGCACCAGTAGCAGTAGTAGTAGCACCAGTAGCAGTAGTAGTAGCACCAGTAGCAGTAGTAGTAGCACCAGTAGCAGTAGTTAGTAGCACCAGTAGCAGTAGTAGTAGCACCAGTATCAGTAGTAGTAGCACCAGTAGCAGTAGTAGTAGCACCAGTAGCAGTAGTAGTAGCACCAGTAGCAGTAGTAGTAGCACCAGTAGCAGTAGTAGTAGCACCAGTAGCAGTATAGTAGCACCAGTAGCATAGTAGTAGCACCAGTAGCAGTAGTAGTAGCACCAGTAGCAGTAGTAGTAGCACCAGTAGCAGTAGTAGTAGCACCAGTAGCAGTAGTAGTAGCACAGTAGCAGTAGTAGTAGCACCAGTAGCAGTAGTAGTAGCACCAGTAGCAGTAGTAGTAGCACCAGTAGCAGTAGTAGTAGCACCATAACAGTAGTAGTAGCACCAGTAGCAGTAGTAGTAGCACCAGTAGCAGTAGTAGTAGCACCAGTAGCAGTAGTAGTAGCACCAGTAGCAGTAGTAGTAGCACCAGTAGCAGTAGTAGTAGCACCAGTAGCAGTAGTAGTAGCACCAGTAGCAGTAGTAGTAGCACCAGTAGCAGTAGTAGTAGCACCAGTAGCAGTAGTAGTAGCACCAGTAGCAGTAGTAGTAGCACCAGTAGCAGTAGTAGTAGCACAGTAGCATAGTAGTAGCACCAGTAGTAGTAGCACCCAGTAGCAGTTAGTAGCCAGTAGCAGTAGTATAGCACAGTAGCAGTAGTAGTAGCACCAGTAGCAGTAGTAGTAGCACCAGTAGCAGTAGTAGTAGCACCAGTAGCAGATAGTAGTAGCACCCAGTACAGTAGTAGTAGCACCAGTAGCAGTAAGTAGTACACCAGTAGATAGTAGTAGCACCAGTAGCAGTAGTAGTAGCACCAGTAGCAGTAGTAGTATCACCAGTAGCAGTAGTAGTAGCACCAGTAGCAGTAGTAGTAGCACCAGTAGCATAGTAGTAGCACCAGTAGCAGTAGTAGTAGCACTAGCAGTAGTAGTAGCACCAGTAGCAGTTAGTAGTAGCACCAGTAGCAGTAGTAGTAGCACCAGTAGCAGTAGTAGTAGCACCAGTAGCAGTAGTAGTAGCACCAGTAGCAGTAGTAGTAGCACCAGTAGCAGTAGTAGTAGCACCAGTAGCAGTAGTAGTAGCACCAGTAGCAGTAGTAGTAGCACCAGTAGCAGTAGTATGCACCAGATATAGCACCAGTAGCAGTAGTAGTAGCACCAGTAGCAGTAGTAGTAGCACAGTAGCAGTAGTAGTAGCACCAGTAGCAGTAGTAGTAGCACCAGTAGCAGTAGTAGTAGCACCATAGTAGTAGCACCATAGTAGTAGCACAGACATAGTAGTAGCACCAGTAGCAGTAGTAGTAGCACCAGTAGTAGTAGCCCAGTAGTAGTAGCACCAGTAGCAGTAGTAGTAGCACCAGTAGCAGTAGTAGTAGCACCAGTAGCAGTAGTAGTAGCACCGTAGCAGTATAGTAGCACCAGTAGCAGTAGTAGTAGTCACCAGTAGCAGTAGTAGTAGCACCAGTAGCAGTAGTAAGTAGCACCAGTAGCAGTAGTAGTACACCAGTAGCAGTAGTAGTAGCACCAGTAGCATAGTAGTAGCACCAGCAGTAGCACCAGTAGCAGTAGTAGTAGCACCAGTAGCAGTAGTAGTAGCACCAGTAGCAGTAGTAGTAGCACCAGTAGTAGTAGCACCAGTAGCAGTAGTAGTAGCACCAGTAGCAGTGTAGTAGCACCAG
Organism: Cherax quadricarinatus; assembly: GCF_026875155.1. Lineage (NCBI taxonomy): Eukaryota > Metazoa > Arthropoda > Malacostraca > Decapoda > Parastacidae > Cherax > Cherax quadricarinatus. Next base: position 15,125,619 of record NC_069479.1, on the reverse strand, counting down.
TAGCAGTAGTAGTCACCATAGCAGTGTAGTAGCACCAGTAGCAGTAGCACCAGTAGCAGTAGTAGTAGCCCAGTAGCAGTAGTAGTAGCACCAGTAGCAGTAGTAGTAGCACCAGTAGCAGAGTAGTACACCAGTAGCAGTAGTAGTAGCACCAGTAGCAGTAGTAGTAGCACCAGTAGCAGTAGTAGTAGCACCAGTAGCAGTAGTAGTAGCACCAGTAGCAGTAGTAGTAGCACCAGTACAGTAGTAGTAGCACAGTAGCAGTAGCACCAGTAGCCAGTAGTAAGTAGCACCAGTAGCAGTAGTAGTAGCATAGTGGTAGCACCAGTAGCAGTAGTAAGTAGCACCAGTAGCATAGTAGACATCCAGTAGCAGTAGTAGTAGCACCAGTAGCATAGTAGTACACCAGTAGCAGTAGTAGTAGCACAGTAGCAGTAGTAGTAGCACCAGTAGCAGTAGTAGTAGCACCAGTAGCAGTAGTAGTAGCACCAGTAGCAGTAGCACCGTAGCAGTGTAGTAGCACCAGTGACAGTAGTAGTAGCACCAGTAGCAGTAGTAGTAGCACCAGTAGCAGTAGTTAGCACCAGTAGCAGTAGTAGTAGCACCAGTAGCAGTAGTAGTAGCACCAGTAGCAGTAGTAGTAGCACCAGTAGCAGTAGTAGTAGCACCAGTAGCAGTAGTAGTAGCACCAGTAGCAGTAGTAGTAGCACCAGTAGTAGTAGAAGCACCAGTAGCAGTAGTAGTAGCACCAGTAGCAGTAGTAGTAGCACCAGTAGCAGTAGTAGTAGCAACAGTAGCAGTAGTAGTAGCACCAGTAGCAGTAGTAGTAGCACCAGTAGTAGTAGCACCAGTAGCAGTAGTAGTAGCACCAGTAGCAGTAGTAGTAGCACCAGTATCAGTAGTAGTAGCACCAGTATCAGTAGTAGTAGCACCAGTAGTAGTAGCACCAGAAGCAGTAGTAGTAGCACCAGTAGCAGTAGTAGTAGCACCAGTAGCAGTAGTAGTAGCACCAGTAGCAGTAGTAGTAGCACCAGTAGCAGTAGTAGTAGCACCAGTAGCAGTAGTAGTAGCACCAGTAGCAGTAGTAGTAGCACCAGTAGCAGTAGTAGTAGCACCAGTAGCAGTAGTAGTAGCACCAGTAGCAGTAGTAGTAGCACCAGTAGCAGTAGTAGTAGCACCAGTAGCAGTAGTAGTAGCACCAGTAGCAGTAGTAGTAGCACCAGTAGCAGTAGTAGTAGCACCAGTAGCAGTAGTAGTAGCACCCAGTAGTGCAGTAGTAGTAGCACCAGTAGTAGTAGTAGCACCAGAGCAGTAGTAGTAGCACCAGTAGCAGTAGTAGTAGCACCAGTAAGCCAGTAGTAGTAGCACCAGTAGCAGTAGTAGTAGCACCAGTAGCAGTAGTAGTAGCACCATAGTAGTAGTAGCACCAGTAGCAGTAGTAGTAGCACCAGTAAGCAGTAGTAGTAGCACCAGTAGCAGTAGTAGTAGCACCAGTAGCAGTAGTAGTAGCACCGTACAGTAGTAGTAGCACCATACAGTAGTAGTAGACCAGTACAGTAGTAGTGCACCATAGCAGTAGTAGTAGCACCAGTATAGTAGTAGCACCAGAGCAGTAGTAGTAGCACCAGTAGTCAGTAGTAGTAGCACTATCAGTAGTAGTAGCACCAGTAGTAGTAGCACCAGTAGCAAGTAGTAGTAGCACCCAGTAGCAGTAGTAGTAGCACCAGTAGCAGTAGTAGTAGCACCAGTAGCAGTAGTAGTAGCACCAGTAGCAGTAGTAGTAGCACATGCATAGTAGTAGCACCAGTAGCAGTAGTAGTAGCACCAGTAGCAGTAGTAGTAGCACCAGTAGCTAGTATAGCCACATTAGCAGTAGTGTAGCACCAGTAGCAGTAGTAGTAGCACCAGTAGCAGTAGTAGTAGCACCAGTAGCAGTAGTAGTAGCACCGTAGCAGTAGTATACACCAGAGAGTAGTAGACACCAGTTATCAGTAGTAGTAGCAAGTATCAGTAGTAGTAGCACCAGTAGTAGAACCCAAATAGTAGTAGTGCACCAGTAGCAGTAGTAGTAGCACCAGTAGCAGTAGTAGTAGCACCAGTATCAGTAGTAGTAGCACCAGTAGCAGTAGTAGTAGCACCAGTAGCACCAGTAGCATAGTGTAGCACCAGTAGCATAGTAGTAGCACCAGTACAGTATGTAGCACCAGTAGCAGTAGTAGTAGCACCAGTATCAGTAGTAGTAGCACCAGTATCAGTAGTAGTAGCACCAGTAGTAGTAGCACCAGAAGCAGTAGTAGTAGCACCAGTAGCAGTAGTAGTAGCACCAGTAGCAGTAGTAGTAGCACACCAGTATCAGTATAGTAGCACCAGTATCAGTAGTAGTAGCACCATAGCAGTAGTAGTAGCACCAGTAGCAGTAGTAGTAGCACCAGTAGCAGTAGTAGTAGCACCAGTATCAGTAGTAGTAGCACCAGTAGCAGTAGTAGTAGCACCAGTAGCAGCAGTAGTAAGCACCAGTAGCAGTAGTAGTAGCACCAGTAGCAGTAGTAGTAGCACCAGTAGCAGTAGTAGTAGCACCAGTAGCAGTAGTAGTAGCACCAGTATCAGTAGTAGTAGCACCAGTAGCAGTAGTAAGTAGCACCAGTAGCAGTAGTAGTAGCACCAGTAGCATAGTAGTAGCACCAGTAGCAGTAGTAGAGCACCAGTAGCAGTAGTAGTAGCACCAGTAGCAGAGTAGTATAGGACAGCAGCAGTACCAGAGCAGTAGTAGACTAGGACCACACAGTAGCCAGGAGCATAGTGTAGCACCAGCTAGCAGTCAGGTAGTAGCACCAGTACAGTAGTAGTAGCACACCAGTACAGTAGTATTATAGATCAGCAGCATAAGCAAGCAGTAGCACCAAGCAGTCAGTAGTAGCACCTAGGACCAGCAGCATAGCAGCACCAGACTACAGCATTAGTAGCACCAGACAGTAGTAGTAGCTAGCACTCAGCAACCAGTAGTAGAATAGATCAGCAGCAGACAGCAGCATGACCAGGAGCTAAGTAAGACTCAGACAGCAGCAGTAGCCACAGGACCAGTAGCAGCACCAGGATCACAGAGTAGTACTAGGATCAGCAGCAGTAGTAGTACTAGATCAGCAGCAGCAGCACCAGGACCAGCACAGTAGCAACAGCGCAGACCAGGCAGTAGCAGCACTAGACACCACCAGCCGACAGCAGCAGCAGTAGTAGTACCAGGACCAACAACATCAGCAGCACCAGGATCAGCAGCAGTACCAGGACCAGCAGTAGTAGCAGCACTAGGACCAACAGCAGCAGCAGCACCAGGATCAGCAGCAGCAGTAGTAGTACCAGGACCAACAACAGCAGCAGCACCAGGATCAGCAGCAGTACCAGGACCAGCAGTAGTAGCAGCACTAGGACCAACAGCAGCAGCAGCACCAGGATCAGCAGCAGCAGTAGTAGTACCAGGACCAGCAGCCAGAGCAGTACTTCTCCCGTCTCACACTTTGATAGTGCACTTTCCCAAGACACGAGAAAATATACTGTATAAGAAAGTGGGATGAAAAACCTAGGTCTGGTAAGGCAGCACCTGCTTATATACTAGCACTGTAAGGCAGCACCTGTTTATATACTAGCACTGTAAGGCAGCACCTGTTTATACACCACTGTAAGCCAGCACCTGCTTATATACTAGCACTGTAAGCCAGCACCTGTTTATATACTAGCACTGTAAGGCAGCACCTGTTTATACACTAGCACTGTAAGGCAGCACCTGTTTATACACCACTGTAAGCCAGCACCTGCTTATATACTAGCACTGTAAGCCAGCACCTGTTTATACACGACTGTAAGCCAGCACCTGTTTATACACCACTGTAAGCCAGCACCTGTTTATACACCAGCATTGTAAGCCACTACCTGCTTATACACCAGCATTGTAAGCCAGCACCTGCTTATACACTAGTATTGTAAGCCAGCACCTGCTTATACACCAGCATTGTAAGCCAGCACCTGCTTATACACTAGTATTGTAAGCCAGCACCTGCTTATACACCAGCATTGTAAGCCAGCACCTGGTTATACACCAGCATTGTAAGCCAGCACCTGCTTATACACCAGCATTGTAAGCCAGCACGTGCTTATACACTAGTATTGTAAGCCAGCACCTGCTTATACACTAGTATTGTAAGCCAGCACCTGGTTATACACCAGCATTGTAAGCCAGCACCTGCTTATACACTAGTATTGTAAGCCAGCACCTGCTTATACACCAGCATTGTAAGCCAGCACGTGCTTATACACTAGTATTGTAAGCCAGGACCTGCTTATACACTAGTATTGTAAGCCAGCACGTGCTTATACACCAGCATTGTAAGCCAGCACCTGCTTATACACTAGTATTGTAAGCCAGCACCTGCTTATACACCAGCATTGTAAGCCAGCACCTGCTTATACACACTAGCATTGTAAGCCAGCACCTGCTTAATCATTGTACGTATCATCACCACCAATCTGCGCACAGAAATCACTCCCTACGAAAGTAAAAGACTGGGCAGGCGATGCAAAATGCCTTTAATTAAAAGTAGGGGCGCCATTGGTACACTAAGAGAAAACACCGTAAGTGTTCGGGGCCCAAGACTGTTCAACAGTCTCCCACCAAGCCTAAGGGGAATTACCAATAAACCCCTGGCTGCCTTCAAGAGAGAGCTGGACAGATACCTAAAGTCAGTGCCGGATCAGCCGGGCTGTGGTTTGTACGTTGGACTGCGTGCGGCCAGCAGTAACAGCCTGGTTGATCAGGCCCTGGTCTACCGGGAGGCTTGGCCGTGGACCGAGCCGCGGGGGCGTTGATCCCCGAAATAACCTCCAGGCTGGCTCCAGTGACTCGTGTCACTGTACCTGGTTCTCACATCAATATTGTCTTGTATCTGGTTCTCGCATTACAAGCAGTCTGTTCATATCCTCAGAATCAGTTCTTCTGAGTATCTTGTATATCGTAATCATATCTTCAGTGATTCTCCTTTTCAGGGATGTCAGGTTCAGATAGTTTGGCCTCTGCTGATGATCTCTAATCTCCTCTAATAGGACTAGTTTGGTTACAAACTTATGCATCTTTCCGGGTTTCTTAATATGGTACATCAGATGAAGGGTCACACAGGTCCTGCACTGTATATGGTGACCCTAACTTTCTGTGGGTTCAAAGTCTTAAAAGGATTATCTGAGATTCCTGAAAGCTCGTCTGTTATTCCCATGGCATTGAAGAACATGGGGGTGGTATACTGCTTACCATAGAGCATGGTAGTGAAGAACGTGGGAGTGGCGTAATGTTTGAAGGGAACCATTATGGTGGGTGTTACAGCTGTAATCAAGTTATCAACACTAATTTAACTGTTAAGGTGTTGTAATGGAAAGATTAGTCGCAACATTCCTCTTCATACGTAAATTACCATCCAAGCCTTTCAATATACACGGTTGCTGCATGCATGGCATGACGTGTTGGGAACAAGTATGAAGGCTAGAACGCAAGGTTAATGGGGTTTAAAGCCTATCGACTACATTAGGGTCAAGAACATAGGACATAATCTTTTCACTACTAGACAAGAGTACTTTAATCCATGAAACATGGATAAAAGTACACTCTGTGTGTATATACACTGAGAGAAATACACCTCTCAGTGTATATATCTTGAAGGTGCAGAAACAAGCCGTGTCAAGGTTTATTATGGTTTGGTAGAACTCTAAACAGAGAAATGTTAGGATAGTGAAAGTCTTGTGTTTCATCCACCTTGTCTGCAGGTGTTGTAACACTCAAGAGAGTACAGAGTAGACACTCTGTACTCTGGGGAAGCACTCAGTCCCCAAGGGTGATACAGCGCCTGGGGAATAGGGCATAGTGAGATTAGACCCTAGGAAGGGAAGGATAGATCGAAATCCTTAAACTGAGATCCCTGATAGAATACAGAGTAAGGGTGTCTTTTGGTGTCGTGTCCTGATCTCAGGTTAGTGTCAAGATGGTGAACAAAGAGGCACTATACCGTAACTGGAACAATACACACATAACCCGCACATAGGAGAAGAAGCTTATGACGACGTGTCGGTCCGTCTTGGACTATTTATAGTGGCTTTTGGCCCGTAGTGCAGGACCGATCGAAACGTCGTCATGAGGTTTCTCTATCCTATGTGGGGTTATTTGTGTACTGTCATGGTAGGTATCAGTCACCCAAGAGGTTGTTTTCCCTCTTTTCATATGAGTGTGGAACGGAAGTCTGTTTAAACGTTTTGTACTTTTTGCCACGATTATTGTTTTGTCTTTCAGTCTCATGATCATCAACAGTACCTTCACCATTCTCCTTTGTATGGACTGATGAAGCCACTGTGTGGGCGAAACTTTTTCCCCTTTAAGATCCCCAGGTGTTTGCCCACATGTGTCTTAATTGATCAACTTGCGGTTCTGTGAACCTTTTCACCTACTTACCTTCATGTGTGTTTCTAAAGAGATCTTATTCCTGTACTGTTTCCCTTCCAGTTTAGGAAATCTATATTTGTCAGATTTGCCAAGTATCATCATTTGGGGCGATGATACTTGGCACTCTTGGGACAGATATAAAATTTGATGTGCTTGTTCCAGCAGTCTGAAGATTGATGGTCTGAATGAAACATCGCACCCAGGCTGAGGGATGATTACCTCCAAACTCCTCCTCATATTCCACCGTTCTTCTTTATGTTGGACTGAAGAAGCCCCTGGCTGGTGAAGTGTTTCCTCAGTAAAGACTCAAATGTTGCATACTTGTCTCAGTTTTCAAAACTATTTTCGTCACAAATTTATTGTCACCGAAATGTGGTCGCCATGAAGGATGTGGTCACCATAAAGGATTTTGGTCGCCATGAAGGATGTTACCATGGGAAGGATGTGGTCACCATGAGGATGTGGTCACATTAAGGATGTGGGGCACCATGAAGGATGTGGTCACCATGAAGAATGTCACCATGAAGAATGTGGTCACCATGAAGGATGGGGGTCACCATTAAGGATGTGGTCACCATGAAGGATGTGGTCACCATAAAGGATGTGGTCGCATGAAGGAGTTACCCTGAAGGATGTGGTCACATGAAGGATGTGGTCACATTAAGGATGTGGTCACCCTGAAAAGGGTGTGGCACCATGAAGAAAGTCACCATGAGAATGTGGTCACCCTGAGGATGTGGTCACCATTAAGGATGTGGTCACCATGAAGGGTGTGGTCACCATGAAGGATGTGGTCACCATAAAGGATGTGGTCGCCATGAAGGATGTTACCATGAAGGTGTGGTCACCATGAAGGATGTGGTCACCCTTAGGATGTGGTCACCATGAAGGATGTGGTCACCATGAAGAATGGTCACCCTGAAAAGGGTGTGGTCACCATGAAGGATGTGGTCACCATTAAGGATGTGGTCACCATGAAGGATGTGGTCACCATGAAGATGGTCCCATGAAGGATGTGGTCACCATGAAGGATGTGGTCACCATTAAGGATGTGGTCACCATGAAGAATGTGGTCACCATGAAGGATGTGGTCACCATTAAGGATGTGGTCACCATGAAGAATGGTCACCACGAAGGATGTGGTCACCATAAAGAAATTTTGGTCACCATTTAAGGATGTGGTCACCATGAAGGTGTGGTCACCATAAGGATGTGGTCACTATGAAGGATGTGGTCACCATGAAGGATGTGGTCACCATGAAGTATGTGGTCACCATTAAGGATGTGGTCACCATGAAGGATGTCACCATGAAGATGTGGTCACCATGAAGAAGTGGTCACCATGAAGGATGTGGTCACCATGAAGGATGTGGTCACTATGAAGGATGTGGTCACCCTGAAGGATGTGGTCACCATGAGGATGTCACCATGAAGAATGTGGTCACCATGAAGGATGTGGTCACCCTGAAGGATGTGGTCACCATGAAGAATGTGGTCACCATGAAGAATGTGGTCCCCATGAAGGATGTGGTCACCATGAAGGATTGTGGTCACCATGAAGAATGTGGTCACCATGAAGGATGTGGTCACCATGAAGAATGTGGTCACCATGAAGGATGTGGTCACCATGAAGGATGTGGTCACCATGAAGGAATGGGGGTCACCTGAGAATGTGGTCACATGAAGAAAGTCACCATGAAGAATGTGGTCACATGAAGGATGTGGTCCCATGAAGAATGTGGTCACCATGAAGGATGTGGTCACCTGAAGGATGTGTGTCACCATGAAGAATGTGGTCACCATGAAGGATGTGGTCACCATGAAGGATGTGGTCACATGAAGGATGTCACCATGAAGAATGTGGTCACCATGAAGGATGTGGTCACCATGAAGGATGTGGTCACCATGAAGGATGTGGTCACCATGAAGGATGTGGTCACCATGAAGAATTTTGGTCACCATGAAGAAGTGGTCACCATGAAGGATGTGGTCACCATGAAGGATGTGGTCACCATGAAGAATGTGGTCACCATGAAGGATGTGGTTTACCATGAAGAATATGGTCACCATGAAGGATGTGGTCACCATGAAGGATGTGGTCACCATGAAGGATGTGGTCACCCTGAAGGATGTGGTCACCTGAAGGATGTGGTCACCATGAAGGATGTGGTCACCCTGAAGAATGTGGTCACCCTGAAGGATGTGGTCACCATGAAGGATGTGGTCACCATGAAGGATGTGGTCACCATGAAGGATGTGGTCACCATGAAGGATGTTGGTCACCCTGAAGGATGTGGTCACCCTGAAGGATGTCATGGAGGAAAAAATCTTCTGAGGTAAAGTCTTGTTTAATTTTGATCATTCTTCAGTTTTCTGACCACTATGGACTAGGGTATTTTTTCTTTTAATTTCATTTATAGGACTCGGTGATGTTTGCTTTTTTTTTTTGTTCATTTATGTACTCATTTGTGGTTGTGGAATTTGAGTTTAGTTCCTGACTGTGTACTCCCTATTTGTGGTTGCAGGGGTCGAGTCACAAATCGTGTGTGTGCATTACACTGTTACGTGTGTACTCACCTAATTGTACTCACCTAATTGTGGTTTTCAGGGGTCGAGACTCAGCTCCTGGCCCCGCCTCTTCACTGATCGCTACTGGGTCCTCTCTCCTCTGCTTCCTGAGCTTTGCTATACCTCTTCTTAAAATATGTATGGTTCCTGCCTCCACTACTTCACTTGCTTTGGCTATTCCCCTTGCTGACAACTCTATGACTGAAGAAACACTTCCTAACGTCCCTGTGGGTCGTCTTAGTCTTCAGCTTCCAGTTGTGACCCCTTGTCCCTGTGTCCCCTCTCTGGAACTTTCCCATCTCTGTCCCCCTTGGGCTATTCCCCGCAGGTTTTCTTGTATGTCGTTTCATGTCTCCCCGACCTTCTGTCCTCCAGTGTCGTCAGTCCCATTTCCCTTAACCTTTCCTGTACGACATTCCCTTGAGCTCTGGGATAGCCTTGTTGCAAACCTTTGTACTTTCTCTAACTTCTTGACGTGCTTGACAGGTGTGGGTTCCAGACTGGTGCTGCATACTCCCGTTGGGCCTAACATACACAGTGTACAGTGTCTTGAACGATTCCTTATTAAGGTTCGGACCCCTATTCTCAGGTTTGCAGGCGCCCGTATGCTGCAGCAGTTATTTGGTTGATGTGTGCCTCCGGTGATGTGCTCGGTGTTATGGTCACCCAAGGTCTTTCTCCCTAGTGAGGTCTGTAGTCTTTGTCCACCTAGCCTTTTACTCTGTCTGCGGTCTTCTTTGCCCCCCCCCAAACTTCATGACTTTGCATTTGGCTGGATTGAATTCGGAAGCCAGTTTTCTGGACCACATGTCCAGCCTGTCCAGGTCTCTTTGCAGTCCTGCCTCATCTCGCCGATTTAATTTTTTCTCATCAAATTCACGTCAAACTGCGAACAGAGAACTTCAGAGTCTATTCCCTTCCATCATGTCGTTCACATATATCAAAAAAAGCACTGGTCCTAGAACTGACCCCTGTAGGACCCCCCTCGTAACAGGCGCCACTGTGATACCTCTTCACGTACCATGACTCGTTGCTGCCTCCCTGTCAGGTATTCCCTTATCCATTGCAGTGCCCTCCCTTTTACATGCGCCTGATCCTCCAGCTTCTGCACTAATCTCTTGTGGGGAACTGTGTCAAAGGCCTTCCTGCAGTCTAGGAAAACGCAATCTACCCACCCCTCTCTCTCGTGTCTTACTTCTGTTACCTTGTCATAAAACTCCAGGAGGTTTGTGATACAAGATTTGGCTTCCATGAACCATGCTGGTTTTCATTTATAATCTTGTTCCCTTCCAGGTGTTCGACCACTCTCCTCTGATAATCTTCTCCATGACTTTGCACACAATACATGTCAGAGACACAGGTCTGTAGTTTAGTGCCTCGTTTCTGTTTCCTTTCTTAAATATGGGGACTACATTAGCTGTCTTCCATTTCTCAGGTAGTTGCCCAGTTTCAAGGGATGTGTTGAAGATTGTGGTTAGAGGCACGCACAAACATCTCTGCCTCCTTCTCTAAGGACCCATGGGGAGATGTCCGGTCCCATCGCCTTTGAGGTGTCAAGGTCACTTAAGTGCTTCTTCACCTTCTCCTCAGTTGTTCGTATGTCATCCAACACTTGTTGGTATATTCCCTCTTGATGTTCCCTTATGTGCTGTCTTCCCACAGCCCTTCCTGTCTCTACTGTAAAAACTTCCTTAAATCTCCTGTTCAGCTCCTCACATACTCCTGATCATTTCTTGTGAGTTCTCCACCTTCTGTCCTTAATCTGATCACCTGGTCTTTGACTGTTGTCTTCCTCCTGATGTGGCTATACAACAGTTTCGGGTCAGTCTTGATTCTCGATGCTATGTCATTTTCATACTGTCGCTGGGCCTCCCTCCTTACCTGTGCGTACTCATTCCTGGCTCTGCGATGATCTCCCTATTTTCGTGTGTTCTTGCCTTCTGTACTTTTTTCCATTCTCTATTGCACTTCGTTTTTGCCTCCTTACACCGTCGGGTAAAACCGGCTCGTTTGGTCTTCCCGTTGTTACTGTTGCCCTTGGGAATAAACCTTTTTCCACTGCCCCCTTGCATTTTGTTGTTACTATTCCATCATTTCATTTACTGGCTTTCCTGCCAGTTCTGTGTGTGTGTGGGGTGGGGTGTGTGTGTGTGTGTGTGTGTGTGTGTTGTGTGTGTGTTGTGTGTGTGCGTGTGTGGTTGGCGCGTGTGTGTACGAGTGTGTGTGTACGAGTGTGTGTGTACGTGTGTGTGTGTACGTGTTTGTGTGTGTGTGTGTGTGTGTGTTTTGTGTGTGTGTGTGTGTGTGTGTGTGTGTGTGTGTGTTGTGTGCGTGTGTGTGTGTGCGCGTGTGTGTACGGTGTGTGTGTACGTGTGTGTGTGTACGTGTGTGTGTGTGTGTGTGTGTGTGTGTGTGTGTGTGTGTGTGTGTGGTGTGTGTGTGTGTGTGTGTGTGGTGTGTGTGTGTGTTGTCATGCTGACATGTAACACAATAGGTCTTAATAGAAAATTTTTTTCATCAACATAATCTACTTCTCGTGTGGGCCTTTTTTTTTAGCATGTTCTGAAAACCTGAAACCTCCTCCCGGGATCCGCGCCTCAGAAAGAAAGCTTTATAATCCAGGACTAAGCCGCGTGGAGGGGGGGTGGAGGGGGTGAAGGGTTGGGGAGTGGGGGGGGACGTGAAGAGGGTTGGCAGTGGATGGGCCCCCAAGCCTCTACGGGTTTTCTTACGTAAGCTTTAGTCTCCACGGATAAAGATTGTAGTTCCAGCGTTCGTGAATGAAGTTTTGTAGTTCCAGCGTTCTTGAATGAAGATTGTAGTTCCAGCGTTCGTGAATAAAGATTGTATTTCCCAAGCGTTCGTGAATGAAGCTTTGTAGTTCCAGCGTTCGTGAATGAAGCTTGTAGTTCCAGCGTTCGTGATGAAGATTGTGTTCCAGCGTTCGTAAATGAGCTTGTAGTTCCAGCGTTCGTGAATGAAGCTTGTAGTTCCAGCGTTCGTGAATGAGCTTGTATTCCAGCGTTCGTGAATGAAGCTTGTAGTTCCAGCGTTCGTGGAATGAAGCTTGTAGTTCCAGCGTTCGTGAATGAAGCTTGTAGTTCCAGCGTTCGTGAATAAAGCTTGTAGTTCCAGCGTTCGTGAATGAAGCTTGTAGTTCCAGCGTTCGTGAATGAAGCTTGTAGTTCCAGCGTTCGTGAATGAAGCTTGTAGTTTCCAGCGTTCGTGAATGAAGCTTGTAGTTCCAGCGTTCGTGAATGAAGCTTGTAGTTCCAGCTTTCGTGAATGAAGCTTGTAGTTCCAGCTTTACATATTTGAGTTCCTCAGCATTTTTATACTGTTATGGTTTAAAACAATAAGATATTACAAGAACTAAAAATGGAAGTAAGCCACCTTGTCTGACGTTTTTTGGGTTTATGCTGGTTAATGTATACATTTGCTGCTATTTATGATAATTTACGTAACTGTATTTGTATGTACCTGTACCTGAAAAAATTTTACTTGCATTTTGGGTTTGTAGTGATAGATCAAGACATAAGCAGGAAACCCCCGGGGAGAACCCAGTCAAAAGTGGTGTTCCACTAGAATCACTTTTGGTTCCCTTGTTCTTCATATCTATTACATTACTATCATTGATAAGAAAATAAAAAGTTCTTGTGAGAGTAATGTTGGATGACGATGTGTATCAACATATGTAGTGAGGCGTAAGTCTCAGCACATGGGAAAAATGGATAGCTTAGAGGCTAGAGTTGCTGCCATCTGGTAGCGTGAAAAACATAGGAAATCCAGTGTATGTATTTCTTTACTGACGACGTTTCGCTTACACAGTGGGAACTTTTTGTTACAGTGCTCCCTGGGGAGGGAGGAAGAGCGTATACATAGGTAGATTTGAAGATTGAGACACTTATGCAACATATGGGAATCTTTATTCAGGAAACATTTCGCCACACAGTGGCTTCATCAGTCAATACAAAGCAGAAGGTGTAAAACTTGATGGAAATGAAAAACATCGGGTCCCGGCTGAGGGACTGATTACCTCAACTCCTCCTCTCCTTACACCCTTTTGCTTTTATTGGACTGATAAAGCCACTGTGTGGCGAAACGTTTCCCGAATAAAGATTCCCATATGTTGCATAAGTGTCTCAATCTTCAACTTGTCGGTTTTTCAAACCATTCATCACATAGGTAGATTTGTTTGTGATTTGATAGATCCCACTGGGCGAAACGTTGTCGATAAAGGATCACATTAAATGTAAATTTTGCACTTTGTAATTACGGATTCTCTTTTATTTAAATTTCCCGATGATAACAAATCGATGTCTCTCCAAACATATGATTCTACTGTATATATATATATATATAATATATTATTTATATATATATATATATATTTTTATATATATATATATATATATTAAAAATATATATATATAAATATATTAATATAATTAGCTGCTAGATTGCTAAAACTTGACAGACGGGAGCTTCGCCGGCTAAGTTGACGGGTGCCAACCCCTCCTCCTGCCAAAATCCTCTTGAGCAGAATCAAAAGAGGAATTTGCCTTGATTTATTAGGTTATAAACATTGTTGGCAAAGCTTGAGTATACGTGTTGGTATGTGTACAAGTGTACATGATACATGTGTACAAATGTGCAGGTTTCATGTGTACAAGTGTACATGTTTCCTAGGTTTAAGAAGCTTATAATGTCATGGAGAATTACCTGACGCACATGTCTTGTAGAACTACCTAACGTACATGTCTTGTAGAACTACCTAACGTACATGTCTTGTAGAACTACCTAACGTACATGTCTTGTAGAACTACCCTAACGTACATTTTCTTGTAGAACTACCTAACGTACATGTCTTGTAGAACTACCTAACGTACATGTCTTGAGAACTACCTAACGTACAAAGTCTTGTAGAACTACCTAACGTACATGTCTTTTAGAACTACTAACGTAATGCTTGTAGAACTACCTAACGTACATGTCTTGTAGAACTACCTAACGTACATGTCTTGTAGAACTACCTAACGTACATGTCTTGTAGAACTACCTAACGTACATGTCTTGTAGAATACCTAAAGTACATGTCTTGTAGAACTACCCAACGTACATGTCTTGTAGAACTACCTGACGTACATGTCTTGTAGAACTACCTAACGTACATGTCTTGTAGAACTACCTAACGTACATGTCTTGTAGAATACCTTAAAGTACATGTCTTGTAGAACTACCTAACGTACATGTCTTGTAGAGCTACCTAAACGTACATGTCTTGTAGAACTACCTAACGTACTTTTCTTGTAGAACTACCTAACGTACATGGGCTTGTAGAACTACCTAAAAGTACATGTCTTGTAGAACTACTAACGTACAGTCTTGTAGAACTACCTAAAGTACATGTCTTGTAGAACTACCTAACGTACATGTCTTGTAGAAAATACCTGCTGTATATGGCTTATAGAACAAACATTTTGAAAGAAGGACCACTGCAGATTCCTAGTGGGGCCTGTTATGTAGTTTCAGTTCACTAATCCTTATTCATATACCCCTCAGACCGATGTTGAAAGCTACCCGAAGTTCTGGCTTCAATAACACTACGTGGGAGTTTGTACCGTTACAATTCGATTGTCAAACCAGTACTTCCCAATACTCTTTCAAATTTAAATTCATCCAACGTGAGGCAATTGCTGCGAGTCATGTCTTGGCTAGATATTTTTAGCTCGTTACTAAGTAAAAAGTTTTGTACATATCTACAGAAGAAGTGTTCATTCATAAGTTGATAAATCAGTGATAGTGTAGTGTGGAGCACTAGTTGTACAACCGGGTGTGATGGCATCATAATTTACCTACACACAGTCACACACACCGCAGCCAACACATCAAAGCAGTTTTGCTTGCCACCTTACATACTGTATATCTCCGTAAATTAACCAGGTAAAAGTTCATTCAAGGATATGAGACATCGCCTGTGAATTATAGCGGGTTTGTTGTCAAGTTACAAGTGGTGGAGAGCGGCACGAGGCTCTCACTCCATACTGTTGTATTTTCAGTATTATCTGGGAGAATTACAACGCTTTAGTCAGTGATCTATATTAGTTTAGCGACATTTTTGTAAATATACAGTAATTATTTTATATAATAATAATAATAATAATGTCGACACGAGTGGCATCTAAACAGACGTATCCTAAGTTTTTCACTTCACCAATGCATTTGAGATATGTATGAAAATTCTATTTAAAATATTGAAATTGTTGTATTTTGCTATAATTTGCGTAAAATAAACCAACTTATTGACTTAGGCTATTTAAGAATTCGCAGACAGGAGTCATCTGTGGCCTCACCCCTGCGCTGCACTGCGCTGCACTGCGCTGCGCTGCGCATTGAATCATTAATTGAAGGAGAGCTTCACGCAGCACATTGAAGGCTCTGCGGTGAAGTGGGTGATCCGTGGTAGTGATCCCTGGTGCTTGGCTGGTCAGTGGAAGCCGGTGGTGATCCGTGGTAGTGATCCCTGGTGCTTGGCTAGTCAGTGGAAGCCGGTGGTGATCCGTGGTAGTGATCCCTGGTGCTTGGCTGGTCAGTGGAAGTCGGTGGTGATCCATGGTAGTGATCCCTGGTGCTTGGCTGGTCAGTGGAAGCCGGTGCTAGTGCCTGCTCGGACAGCCGGTAACATCGACAAATTGACTGAAAACTCAAGCGGCTGCTGATTTCTAATAACTATTTTCTTAGTTTTGCTTAATTAAAATTATGTGTATGTGATTATGAAGACATTGAGGATACGTTTGATCCAGGAAGGACATTAGTTCAGTACAGAGAACTAGGCTGAAGAGCCGATGTGTATCATCAAAATTACAGTTTATACAAAGATTTTACAGAAATTATTAGTAGGTACATTATTCATAGTCTTTGTTATTGAATATGACTTCTATATAAAACAACAACCATATATACCCCTAGAGGTGTGTATCTCCATGCATATACAGTATTTTAATCATTATTTTAAATACTAAAGTATCCTTGGTGTGCAGGTGACATGCAGCCTTCACGACCCTCGTGTAGTAGATAATATTTAAACCTGTGGTTCATCTCGGGGAGTAAACGATCCTGGGTAGCTTCTTCCAGTGATATTATCGTTCATTCATGCACACACACATTTGAGAGTTATTATAATCAAAACTAAGCTCTAAACCCACCAGGGTCACAGAGCGCTACGCTACAGTTTAAATACACCGCACCCCAATACGCCCAGCTGGTGTTTACGATCAGTTCTCTCTCTCTCTCTCTCTCTCTCTCTCTCTCTCTCTCTCTCTCTCTCTCTCTCTCTCCCTCTCCTCTCTCTCTCTCTCTCTCTTCTCTCTCTCTCTCTCTCTCTCCCTAATACATAATAATAATCTCAGTAATAATAATAATGGAGGGGTGGAGATATTGCAGTTGTGTTGGCCATCTACACTGATGTCTGCATGCTTCTGGCAAGACGGTGATTGAATGAGTGACGGTGAAGGTATTTCTTCTTTTTGCGGACCACCTTTCCTCGGTGGGAGACGCCCGGTGTGTTAACAATATAATAATAAAGGTATTTGTTAATGTTGTTGAGTAAACAAATACAGTTAATAAACACAACGACAAGAACATTAAACAAACACAAGTTAAGACGGCACTTTTGCCTTCTTACGTTATTTTTTGTTAAAGAAGACTTTATAAGCCGAGAACCTGCTGTCAGAGCTTATATGAGGACATCAGGGAGCCACTACTCGTGCGTAGGGATGCTAGGAAGTATTTCTTTAGTCTCAGGATGGCTGAAAAGTAGCATGACTTGGAGGAGGAGGAGGAGGTGGCCAGTTCACTCCACGACTTCAAGGGTAGATATGATGAGTCTCAAGAGGTCAGACTTCAGTAATGCCATTGGAAGTAGTTAAACAGGCGGGTCCACATTCGTAACTCAGTGGATACGTAAACAATCTTGACTAGATAATTTAGAGCGCGATCTCTTTCCTTAATTGTATCCCTTGAAGGGAGGTTCCTTCACCCTGGTGAGGGGCTCTTGATCTAGGGAATTGGATCTGTGCTACGTTTCCCTGAATTGAGCCTGAATACCTTCCACTCCCCCCCCCACGCGCTGTGTAATCCTACGAGTTTAGCGCTCCCCCATGATTATAATAATAATTTCCTTAATTGCGCGCAAACGTACAAGAGTACGCGTGGGGCCCCAAGCACGCGCAGACTCGTCGACTTAAAAACCTGTATAGAATACGACCCACCACTTACCGGATCACACTTCAACACCATTTAATACCAGTCAGTTTTTTAAGTCTTGATCCTTTCAGCCAACGGGACACTCCACGGGTGCAAGTTGATCCCGGGAGTGTATGGTGATAAGCCCTCAAACCTCTGCACGGTCCATAATCCTGTTCTTCCCTTCCTAGATATCCACCGTATGTACGATTACTGAATGATTCTCTTCCAGTCGGGTTATGTAGTCTGCCGCTTTCGTAGGCTGGTTCTTTAAATTGTGTTGGAGTGGAGTGTGTGTGTTGAGAGGTGTGTTGTGTCTTGTGATGGAATAAGTGCGTGTGGTTGGGTGGGTTGCGAGTATTATGTGCTGGGATAGTGTGCGTGAGGGGTAGGCTATGTTTTGCGATGGAATAGTGTGGTGGGGTATGTGTGTATGTGTATTTTGCAATTGGAAGCGTGTGTGTTTGGGGGTGTTTTGTGTTAGGGTAGATTCTGCGTGATGGGTTGTGTTTGGAAGGGGGCTTGTGTTGGCGTGATGGTTGTAGTGGTTGGTAAAGTTAGGGAAGAGGTGTGTTGCTGGACGTTGTGCAAAAGAAACCTTAGAGTTTTAGTAAGCTGTTAATGAAACAGCGTGTTAATACACATTTGTCATGTAGTGCCTCTCTACCATATGTGTGGGTAAGTCTTCCCCTACAACACCAAGATGAAGATGTTGGTTGTTGTTGTTGTAGTGAGTGATGGTGGATGTTGGTAAATGTTGTGGTGATGTGTGGTAATGTAGGGGTGATAGTGGAGGTTGTTGGTGAAGAGTGGTGAGAGATCACTGGTAGAGGTGATGTTGCCCTTCCCTCACTCCCTCCCACACCCACTTACAACAATCAAGATAATCCCATACCATCCAGCTGCAGTCGAGGTATCCACTTATATCTGCATAATTTCTATCAATCACTCGTGGGCAACATTCAGCCCAGACTGGCGTCCGCCCTTCCCTAAGCTCTATATACTACTTGTCAGTCTGAAAAAATCTCTCGTATCTAAATCATCTTTCCACTCACACATCTCAGTCACAGCTATACCGTACTTACTTTCAGCTTCAGAACTAGGCGACTTACCAGAATGAATGAAGCTGGGAACTGAGAACTGAATCCTCGCAAACAAAACTAGATGAGTACTGTGTAGCAGAGGGAACAGCTAGCACAAACAGCAGGTGTAGTTAGATGTTTGTACTGTCACCAAGTACAACGCTTGTCAGAGTACAGTTTCATCACAACCATAAATTCTATTATGAGTTAGTAGGCCTGCTGCAGTGATCATCCAGCTTTATGTTCTGATGTACACACTGGCAACCATGTCTGTCATCCACACACACACACACATATACACACACATACAGTACACATAAGTAACCTGATGCTCTATGACCCTTCCATCCTCCCCATGATAAGCAACTCTTAATTTATTCCTTGCACTCTGATATCCCTGTTGTGGGCCCTCCATCCACTTCACTCTAAGTACACCAAGTAAGTACTGACCACACCACTTGGCTACGTACAGCACGCAGGCCAACATAGCCATCACAACCTGGTTGACCAGTATAACTTCTACAAGGATTCGTCTAATTTCCTCTCTAAGATCTATTTTTTTTTCTGTAGCATTTCTTATATTTGTTGATAAATTGAGGAGTCGCGGAGCACGGAGGTTGACACTACTAACGTGAAGCTGTGGCTGTGACACTCGTGCTCTTGATGTAAACATTGATTCATACCCACAAATTGGTTTAAAAGACACGTGAGCAAATACTGGGATATATTAGAAAACGTTTCGGTTTTGGGATCGAAACGTTTTCTGATATATCCTTAGTACTAAAAAAACCACGGTACGGTTGGAGTTAGAACCCCCTTGTGGTCACAGTGGTGGCCCGTGCTAACCTCCCTATGGTGTATAAATATCCTAGTTGAATGAATCTTATTGTAGCCACCTGGCCCAGTGGCCCGTACCATGGTTTGTTTGCAATCATATTACGATTTCGTGAGTCATGTCTAGTGTTTGCTGACGTGTCTTTAAATAACCACTCGTGTTCTTCACTGAGTGCACCCTACACTACCGTGTCTCTCACTCCAGTAAGGTAAAGTGATATGCAGATTAGGGTCTTGTCCCCTCGAGTGTTTTCTGTGTATTATGAGTCATCTTCCTGGCAGCATATTGCGAGTGTGTTGAGGCCACACCAGTTGTTTACATGGACATTTTTGTTTACTCTTTTAACATCGTGTACCTTGTTTGCAGGGCAGTGATGTACCCTGGGTGCTTTCTACTTCTGCCTTGTTCTCGTAGCATTGCTTCACGTACGTAGCTTTTCTTTATTCTCGTAACAGATCTCTCTTCCCACCTAGGAGCTACCTCTCCCTCTACCACGTCCTCTCAAAAACACTGCAAATAAACTACAAAAATACTAAAAATACTGCAAAAGCATTACCTCCTTTCCTTCCACTTCCATGTCCTTTCTTTCAATCGCTCAACCCCTCTTCCCTTCCTGTTCCATGCTCCTCCCTCCCGTCCTTATCCTATTCCCTTCTGCTTTCTCCCTCTCTCTAGTACCTCTCTGACCCACCTTCCATCCCTATAATTCCTTTCCCTTGGGCGCCTGTGACCTCCCACCTGTTGATGGTCTCCCTACCGTTAACTGTCTGTTTATGTAACTCACCTGTGGTCACCTGCGACCTACTTGTACTCATCTGTGCCCATGTGTACTCAGCAGCGATCCACCTGTGCTCGTATGAGCTTACCTGGGAGTTACTTGTGCCCATGTGTACTCAGCAGCGACCACCTGTGCTCGTATGAGCTTACTGGAGTTACTTGTACCCATGTTGTACTCAGCAGCTCCCATTTTGTGAACACTTGTGCCCACATGTGTTCACCTGAGGGTCACTTGTGTTCACTTGTGCCCGGACAAGGAAGACATGATTCTGGTAGCGGGAGAGTGGGTGTGATTGTATGAGGGTGACATGAGGGAGGTGTGAGGGTGACATGAGGGAGGTGTGAGGGTGACATGAGGAAGGGGTGAGCTGGTGACATGAGGGAGGTGTGAGGGTGACATGAGGGAGGTGTGAGGGTGACATGAGGAGGTGTGAGGGTGACATGAGGAAGGGTGAGGGTGACATGAGGAAGGGGTGAGGGTGACATGCGAAGGGGTGAGGGTGACATGAAGAAGGGTGAGGGTGACACGAAGAAGGGGTGAGGGGTGACACGAAGGGGTGAGAGGTGACACGAAGAAGGGGTGAAGGGTGACACGGAGAAGGGGTGAGAGGTTGACACAAGAAGGGGTGATGGGGTGACACGGAGAAGGGGTAAGGCGGAAGCGCAGAGTAGAAGGAGACGTTTGATGTGGGACGGGAGAGAGAAAGATAGAGAGAAAGAGAGAGAGAGAGAGATAGAGAGAGAGATAGAGAGAGAGATAGAGAGAGAGATAGAGAGAGAGAGAGAGAGAGAGAGAGAGAGAGAGAGAGAGAGAGCAGATAAATCTTATAAAATTTTGCCTACATTCACTATACACTTACCTTTACTTCCTCGTATATTTCTTAACACTTCTCATATTCGTAATATTCTTTTTCTAAGATATTAGACGTAGTTTCAGAGCGGGCTGCGGGGGCGGTGATCCACAAAACCATTATCAGAGTGGTGGTGGCAGTGGTTGCCCGTCATGTTATATAATAGCTGTCTTCTGGTTGTCCAGGAGGGTGGGCCAGGTGGGGAACCTTGAGTACATTGGCCTTGTACATAACAGTAAGGCCAATGCTATCTCCCACGGTAAAGGTGATACTTATGTCACACATTCAACCAGGACGAGTCCAAGCTAGATCAGTCTGTGTGTGTGTACTCACCTATATGTGGTTGCAGGGGTCAATTCATAGCTCCTGGCCCCGCCTCTTCGCTGATCTCTACTAGGCCCACCCTCTCCTTGCTCCAAGAGCCTTATAGCACGACAACTCTAAGGCTGAAGAAGTACTTCCTAACATCCCTGTGTTAGGAAGTACATCTGTGTTTTTGTGTGTGTTTGTGTGTACTAATTTGTATTCACTTATTTGTGATTTTATGGGTCGATTCCCCATTGCTGGCCCATATTTTTATATTGCTGCTTGCTGGATTTATTTTCAACTAGCCTCGTGGGTCCTGTCATACTTACTCATAAAACTGCGTATGGAGCCTACCTCTACAGGTCATTTAACTCCCTCACCACCCTTAAGCTGAAGAAGTACTTCCTGACATCCCTGTGACTCATCTGTGTGTTTAACGTGTATTTTTGCCCTTGAGTACCTGTTTCCCACCTCTCGAGCAGTCTATCACGGTCCACCCTGTCAAGAACTCTAACGTCGTTAAGTCCAGTTCTTTCAGTTTGTCTTCACAGTTCATTGTCTTTAGCTCTGTTGCTTGTTTTGTTGCAACCTTCATCACTTTCTCCAGTTTGTTTTTATATCTGTTTTATCTGGTGAGGGTTCTGTGGTGGTGGTGCATACTCCAAGATAGGCCTAGTATATGTTTTATAAAGAGTCGTGAATGACTAACTCACTCTCTCTCTCTCTCTCTCTCTCTCTCTCTCTCTATCTCTCTCTCTCTCTCTCTCTCTCTCTCTCTCTCTCTCTCTCTCTCTCTCTCTGTGGCCTGAACTTTCCCAACAGATGCAGTATATTAAGCACACTTGACAGCGACAAAGCATGTGTGATCATTGCAGCTGGTGCCACGTGTTAGTGTCCTGGCTGCTTCTCTTGTATATCACAATGGTGTGTGTGTGTATGTGTGTGTGTGTGTGTAGTGCAGTGTATCTTTCCTCTACCATCCGCCCTTCTTTCCTTCTGTAGCTCTGGTGTGTGTTGTCTGATGTGTTGTACATGTATGGTATTTAATACCGACAAGATGAAGAAATACAAACATGTGCAACATCTGGGTATCTTTGTAGACGTTTCACCATCCACTGAGTTTATCACTACAAATTCAAGGACTTATTTGGAAGACAGTAGAAATATACACTAAAGACGAGGTAATCAGTTCCTCAGCCTTTGTGTTGGTAAAGATGACCGTAGTCTTGAAGAGTCTGAAGCACAGGCATGAACATTGTCGACAGTCTTACTGCCTGATGCTTCAGACTGCGGTACTCTTTATTTCTTCAGTCTGGTGTGTACACCTGCCTCTGGTGTGTAGTCTTGTGTGTACGCCTGCCTCTGGTGTGTGAACGTCTGCCTCTGGTGTGTAGTCTTGTGTGTACGTCTGCCTCTGGTGTGTAGTCTTGTGTGTACGTCTGCCTCTGATGTGTGAACGTCTGCCTCTGGTGTGTAGTCTTGTGTGTACGCCTGCCTCTGGTGTGTGAACGTCTGCCTTGGTGTGTAGTCTTGTGTGTACGCCTGCCTTGGTGTGTGAAGTCTGCCTCTGGTGTGTAGTCTTGTGTGTACGTCTGCCTCTGGTGTGTAGTCTTGTGTGTTACGCCTGCCTCTGGTGTGTGAACGTCTGCCTCTGGTGTGTAGTCTTGTGTGTACGTCTGCCTCTGGTGTGTAGTCTTGTGTGTACGCCTGCCTCTGGTGTGTGAACGTCTGCCTCTGGTGTGTAGTCTTGTGTGTACGTCTGCCTCTGGTGTGTGAACGTCTGCCTCTGGTGTGTGAACGTCTGCCTCTGGTGTGTAGTCTTGTGTGTACGCCTGCCTCTGGTGTGTGAACGTCTGCCTCTGGTGTGTAGTCTTGTGTGTACGTCTGCCTCTGGTGTGTGAACGTCTGCCTCTGGTGTGTAGTCTGTGTGTACGCCTGCCTCTGGTGTGTGTGAACGTCTGCCTCTGGTGTGTAGTCTTGTGTGTACGCCTGCCTCTGGTGTGTGAACGTCTGCCTCTGGTGTGTAGTCTTGTGTGTACGCCTGCCTCTGGTGTGTGAACGTCTGCCTCTGGTGTGTAGTCTTGTGTGTACGTCTGCCTCTGGTGTGTAGTCTTGTGTGTACGTCTGCCTCTGGTGTGTAGTCTTGTGTGTATGCCTGTCTCTGGTGTGTGTAGTCTTGTGTGTACGTCTGCCTCTGGTGTATAGTCTTGTGTGTACGTCTGCCTCTGGTGTGTGTAGTCTTGTGTGTACGTCTGCCTCTGGTGTGTAGTCTTGTGTGTACGCCTGCCTCTGGTGTGTGAACGTCTGCCTCTGGTGTGTAGTCTTGTGTGTACGTCTGCCTCTGGTGTGTGTAGTCTTGTGTGTACGTCTGCCCCTGGCGTATAGTCTTGTGTGTACGTCTGCCTCTGGTGTGTAGTCTTGTGTGTACGTCTGCCTCTGGTGTGTGTAGTCTTGTGTGTACGTCTGCCTCTGGTGTATAGTCTTGTGTGTACGTCTGCCTCTGGTGTGTAGTCTTGTGTGTACGTCTGCCTCTGGTGTGTAGTCTTGTGTGTACGCCTGCCTCTGGTGTGTGAACGTCTGCCTCTGGTGTGTAGTCTTGTGTGTATGCCTGCCTCTGGTGTGTGTAGTCTTGTGTGTACGTCTGCCTCTGGTGTGTAGTCTTGTGTGTACGTCTGCCTCTGGTGTGTAGTCTTGTGTGTACGTCTGCCTCTGGTGTGTAGTCTTGTGTGTACGCCTGCCTCTGGTGTGTGTAGTCTTGTGTGTACGCCTGCCTCTGGTGTGTAGTCTTGTGTGTACGCCTGCCTCTGGTGTGTGAACGTCTGCCTCTGGTGTGTAGTCTTGTCTGTACGCCTGCCTCTGGTGTGTGTAGTCTTGTGTGTACGTCTGCCTCTGGTGTGTGAACGTCTGCCTCTGGTGTGTAGTCTTGTGTGTACGCCTGCCTCGGTGTGTGTAGTCTTGTGTGTACGTCTGCCTTGGTGTGTAGTCTTGTGTGTACGTCTGCCTCTGGTGTGTGTAGTCTTGTGTGTACGTCTGCCTCTGGTGTGTAGTCTTGTGTGTACGTCTGCCTCTGGTGTGTAGTCTTGTGTGTACGTCTGCCTCTGGTGTGTAGTCTTGTGTGTACGCCTGCCTCTGGTGTGTGTAGTCTTGTGTGTACGTCTGCCTTGGTGTGTAGTCTTGTGTGTACGCCTGCCTCTGGGTGTAGTCTTGTGTGTACGTCTGCCTCTGGTGTGTAGTCTTGTGTGTACGTCTGCCTCTGGTGTGTAGTCTTGTGTGTACGTCTGCCTCTGGTGTGTAGTCTTGTGTGTACGTCTGCCTCTGGTGTGTAGTCTTGTGTGTACGTCTGCCTCTGGTGTGTAGTCTTGTGTGTACGTCTGCCTCTGGGTTGTTAGTCTTGTGTGTACGTCTGCCTCGGGTTTGTGTAGTCTTGTGTGTACGTCTGCCTCTGGTGTGTAGTCTTGTGTGTACGTCTGCCTCTGGTGTGTAGTCTTGTGTGTACGTCTGCCTCTGGTATGTAGTCTTGTGTGTACGTCTGCCTCTGGTGTGTAGTCTTGTGTGTACGTCTGCCTTGGTGTGTAGTCTTGTGTGTACGTCTGCTCTGGTGTGTAGTCTTGTGTGTACGTCTGCCTCTGGTGTGTAGTCTTGTGTGTATGCCTGTCTGGTGTGTGAACGTCTGCCTCTGGTGTGTAGTCTTTTGTGTACGTCTGCCTCTGGTGTGTGTAGTCTTGTGTGTACGTCTGCCTCTGGTGTATAGTCTTGTGTGTACGTCTGCCTCTGGTGTGTGTAGTCTTGTGTGTAAGTCTGCCTCTGGTGTGTAGTCTTGTGTGTACGTCTGCCTCTGGTGTGTAGTCTTGGGGTGTACGTCTGCCTCTGGTGTGTAGTCTTGTGTGTACGTCTGCCTCTGGTGTGTAGTCTTGTGTGCACGTCTGCCTCTGGTGTGTAGTCTTGTGTGTACGTCTGCCTCTGGTGTGTAGTCTTGTGTGTACGTCTGCCTCTGGTGTGTGTAGTCTTGTGTGTACGTCTGCCTCTGTTGTGTAGTCTTGTGTGTACGTCTGCCTCTGGTTGTGAGTCTTGTGTGTACGTCTGCCTCTGTTGTGTAGTCTTGTGTGTATGCCTGTCTGGTGTGTGAACGTCTGCCTCTGGTGTGTAGTCTTTTGTGTACGTCTGCCTCTGGTGTGTGTAGTCTTGTGTGTACGTCTGCTCTTGTGTATAGTCTTGTGTGTACGTCTGCCTCTGGTGTGTGTAGTCTTGTGTGTAAGTCTGCCTCTGGTGTGTAGTCTTGTGTGTACGTCTGCCTCTGGTGTGTGTAGTCTTGTGTGTAAGTCTGCCTCTGGTGTGTGTAGTCTTGTGTGTACGTCTGCCTCTGGTGTGTAGTCTTGTGTGTACGTCTGCCACTGTCAGTGTTCTTACCACTGCCTTCACTAAGGTGTTATACTTCTCTATTATACTGCGTGTTCTTCATATGCTCTCATTTATCACTTTGCTGGCGTTTATCTCATTTGCCTCGTTCTTTTACAAACATTAATCTTCTTTTTATTCACATTCTTATTTACAGCAGTTTGCGTTATTCATTTAGTTGGGAAATATACGTTTCTCATTCATATTTTTAACACACACAACACACAACACACACACACACACACACACACACACACACACCCCAAAACAACACACACACACACACACACACACACACACACACACACACATACACACACACATACACACACACACACACACACACACACACACACACACACACTGCAACAACAACAGTGTCACAGCCTCACAATATTCATCTTGCCTTGTGCTGCTCCTACACAACACCCACCCTGCGAGGGTGTGTGTGTGTGTGTGGTGTAGGAGGATGTGTTGGGATCTGAGGTACGTGGGAGGGTGTGTTGGAGAATGGAATGTGTAGGAGAGTCTTGGGGTGTGGAATATGTGCGAGGGAGTGTTGTGGTGTGGGATGTGTGGAAGGGTGTGTTAAATTAATTGTTTACAACTGTGTGGGGAGGGGGAGGACTGGAGGCAATATACGTGTTTAGAGGGGGATAGATATGTTTTTGTGTATGTTTGCAGTTGGGAGAGTGTTTATGCATATTTTTCATATGTATACGTGCAACACGCACACAAACCTTGCAAAGGACATTGACAAGCACGAAGACGTAAGAAGGATCATCCAGCAGAAGCCTAACACTCTGGAATCTCGTGGGAAGAAAATGAGGATAATACCCGTATTATTAACGAAGGATAACCCAATAAATTCAGGATGTCATCAAACTGTCTGTCTTATTTCCGTTGGGATCCTTTAATCCTTTCCTGCAGGATGCTACCCACAACAGTCGCGTAGCAATCAGGTCCCTATTTACTGCTAGGTGAACATGGGTAGTGTATGTAAGGAAACAAACCCAACGTTTCCACTTGTGCCCGGGGATCGAACCCCAGACCTTCAATATCCAAGTTGAGGTCGCTACCAACTGAGCCACGAGAGGGTGCTGAAAAAGCGTAGGGTTTGGTCTAAGCCTAAAGGAATCCTATCGTTACTACCATCTTTTATAATTGGTAAGAAAGTGGTGAGCGAGCGTGTGAGGGGAGAGAAGCGGAGCGATATGTCATGCCTTATAAAGTCACGCACGAAGACACACACACCAGTGAAGACCCGACCAGTGTAAATAAAATTAGAGAGTGCGTACGCACGCACGTGCGCACGCACCTCATAGCTCAGCAGGGTGAGAATAATAATAATAATAATAATCTTTATTTCTACAAGTAAGTGATGCAACTTATACAGACTTGTGTAGATAAATGGCTTAGAGAACCGACAAGTTGATAAATTAGACACATGTGCAACACTTGGGTATCTTTATAGTGGAAACGTTTCGCCACATAGTGGCTTCATCAGTCTATAGAAAGAAGAATGGTGAAGATCAGAAGGAGTTTGGGGTATTCGGTCCCTCAGCCTGGAGTCGATGTAATAGTCCATCAGTACTCCGGGCTGAAGACCTCAAACTCCTTCTGGTTTTCACTCTTCTTTACATAGGACTGATGAAACCACTGTGTGACGATACGTTTCCTCAGTAAAGATACCCAAGTGTTGCACATATGTCTAATTTAGACAGACCATAGCTGACATCAATGACATACTATATAGAAAGCTCCTGGTTATGCAGAGTATTTCGGGTAACTTATGTTAATTTTGTCCCCAGGATGCGACCCACAACAGTCGACTAACACCCAGGTACCTGTTTACTGCTAGGCGAACAGAGGCAGAAGGTGTCTTCAGGAAACACGCCTGATGTTTCCCACCCATACCGGGGATCGAACCATAGACTTCAGTGTGAGAGCCGAGTGCGCCACCAACCGAGCTACGATGTCTTACACTTGTTGTCCCTGTCCATCAAGCAGTAAATATGTACCCGGGTCTTTGTCACCTCAGGGTCGCATCAGGAAGGAAAAGGTTTATAATAATAATAATAATAATAACAATAATAATAATAATAATAATCTAGAATTGAGAATACGAGATAGTAAGTGCTACAAATATTGGCATATTTTTTTAAAGTTATTTGAACACTGCGAGCATAGCTCTAGACTTGTGTGTTTGTGTAATCAACTATATGTGGTTGCAGGGGTCGAGTCATAGCTCCTGCCCCTGCCTCTTTGATGGTCGCTACTAGGTTCACACTCCCTGCTCCAAGAATTTTATCGTAGCCTCTTCTCTTGTGTGTGTGTGTGTGTGTGTGAACATTCCTTCCCAAGGATGTACACTACAAATGTTGGAATATGAAGACTAACTTGCAACATACAACCTCATCTTACCTGGGTTCTTGATTGTACCTGTTGCAAGGTGAGAGAGGAAAAGAGAGAGGGAGGAAGGGAGAGAGAAGGGTAGAAGAGGAAGGATGAGAACACTCCGTGTGTGCGCATAAATTATATGTACGTATATATATGTGTATATATTAAGTATACACATATGGTTGCGTTTATGTACGTGTGTGTGTGAACAAACTTTAGATTCCTTATTATTAAACGTGAAGCAAGAGCTAAAATTAGCATATCAAACTCTTACAAAATTTAGGCCTAACTAGCTCAGTCATGGCTGGAGAGAATCTTTTTGATATTGTGTACACCAGTAGTGTGTTGCTACACTATTCTGTATGTTAGGTATGTGGTGGGAACACCAACAGTGTGTTGCTACACTATTCTGTATGTTAGTTACGTGGTGGGAACACCAACAGTGTGTTGCTACACTATTCTGTATGTTAGTTGTGTGGTGGGAACACCAGCAGTGTGCTGCTGCACTATTCTGTATGCTAGTTATGTGGTGGGAACACCAGCAGTGTGTTGCTACACTATTCTATATGCTAGTTATTTGATGGGATACACCAGCAGTGTAATGCTACACTATTCTGTATGTTAGCTAGGTGGTGGGAACAAATAGTAGCATACTGACCCTGTCACACTCCATCACATAGGATGGACGGGAGGTGGGTGGGTGGAAGGGCGGTGGGTGAGTGGAGGGGAGATGGATGGGTGGGGTGGAGGGAAGGTAACCAGTGAAATCTATTAATTAGCTGTGATTGATGGTATGTTGTGAGGCAGGAAGCGCCTCAGTCACGTTAAACCTTTGACCATTTCTGTATTTACTCGAGGTAATGAGCCTCGTTGTCTGCTGTCATGTTGTTGTTATTAGTCCCTCTGATCTTCATTACAGTATGGGAACGTTCCTTAATAATACTGAGTAATTTAACACTCAATGTTTTATATAAATATTTTTAATAATAGACTACTACTACTACTACTACTACTACTACTAGACTACTACTACTACTACTACTACTACTACTACTAGATACTGATGCTAACTACTACTGCTACTACTACTTCTCTACTACTACTACTACTACTACTACTGCTACTACTACTACTGCTACTACTACTCTACTACTACTACTACTAATCATCATGATTTCCGGAAGACGAGTGATAGTAATAAACACAAATACCTTCCCAACACGTCATACATCAACCATTATCACTCGTACGTCAAACCTTGACGTCGTACAAGACGAGGAGAGGCAGTATGACAGCGTGTAGCAGCTCAGTCGAGTGTTCTGGTAAGACGCACCTCAGCTTTGGCAACAGACGTAATAGACG
>NC_069479.1:15077712-15093327 GCF_026875155.1 Cherax quadricarinatus | reverse complement strand
GAAACGTTTCCACTATAAAGATCCCCAAAGTTTTGCCATGTTCTAATTTACAACTTGTCGTTCTCTAAGCCTTTTATTACACAAGTCTGTATAAGTTGCACCACTTACTTGCAGAAATAAAGATTATTATTATTATTATTCTCACCCTGCTGAGCTATGAGGTGCGTGCGCACGTGCGTACGCACGCACGTGCGTGCGCACGTGCGTGCGTACGCACTCTCTAATTTTATTTACACTGGTCGGGTCTTCACTGGTGTGTGTGTCTTCGTGCGTGACTTAAAAGGGCATGACATATCGCCCCGCTTCTCTCCCCTCACCCCGCTCGCTCACCACTTTCTAACCAATTAAAAAAGAGGGTAGTAACGAAAAGGATTCCTTTAGGCTTAGACCAAACCCTACGCTTTTTCAGCACCCTCTCGTGGCTCAGTTGGTAGCGACCTCAACTTGGATATTGAAGGTCTGGGGTTCGATCCCCGGGCACAAGTGGAAACGTTGGGGTTGTTTCCTTACATACACTATCCATTTTTCACCTAGCAGTAAATAGGGACCTGTTTTCTACGCGACTGTTGTGGGTAGCACCCTGCAGGAAAGGATTAAAGATCCCAAGGGAAATAAGACAGACAGTTTGATGACATCCTGAATTTATTGGGTTATCCTTCGTTAATAATACGGGTATTATCCTCATTTTCTTCCCACGAGATTCCAGAGTGTTAGGCTTCTGCTGGATGATCCTTCTTACGTCTTCGTGCTTGGGTCAATGCCCCTTTGCAAGGTTTGTGTGCGTGTTGCCGTATACATATGAAAAATATGCAAAAAAACACTCTCCCCAACTGCAAACATACACAAAAACATATCTATCCCCCTCTAAACACGTATATTACCTCCAGTCCTCCCCCTCCCCACACAGTTGTAAACAATTAATTTAACACACCCTCCCACACTTTCCCACCCCACAACATTCCCTCGCACACATCCACACCCCAAGACTCTCCTACACATTCCATTCTCCAACACACCCTCCCACGTAACCTCCCATCCCAACACATCCTCCTACACACACACACACACACCCTCGCAGGGGGGGTGTTGTGTAGGAGCAGCACAAGGCAAGATGAATATTGTGGGGCTGTGACACTGTTGTTTTTTGCAGTGTGTGTGTGTGTGTGTTTTGTGTGTGTGTGTGGTGTGTTGTGTGTGTGTGTGTGTGGGGTGTTTTATGTTTTGTGTGTGTGTGTGTGTGTGTGTATGTGTGTGTGTGGGGTGTGGGGTGTGTGTGTGTGTGTGTGTGTGTGTTGTTGTGGTGTGTTGTGTGTGTGTGTGTGTGTGTGTGTGTGTGTGTGTTAAAAATATGAATGAGAAACGTATATTTCCCAACTAAATGAATAACGCAAACTGCTGTAAATAAGAATGTGAATAAAAAGAAGATTAATGTTTGTAAAAGAACGAGGCAAATGAGATAAACGCCAGCAAAGTGATAAATGAGAGCATATGAAGAACACGCAGTATAATAGAGAAGTATAACACCTTAGTGAAGGCAGTGGTAAGAACACTGACAGTGGCAGACGTACACACAAGACTACACACCAGAGGCAGACGTACACACAAGACTACACACCAGAGGCAGACGTACACACACCAGAGGCAGGCGTACACACAAGACTGCACACCAGAGGCAGACGTACACACAAGACTACACACAAGAGGCAGGCGTACACACAAGACTGCACACCAGAGGCAGACGTACACACAAGACTACACACCAGAGTACACACAAGACTACACAAATAAGTGGAGGGAGAAGCGGGAAGGCCAGGCCCGAATGAACCCAAACTACAAGAAAGGGGACTACACAGGAATGAGGAACTACCTGAAGGGGGTTTCAGTGGGACAGAGAACTGGCAGGGAAGCCAGTTAATGAGATGATGGAATATGTAGCAACAAAATGCAAGGAGGCTGAGGAGGGGTTTTTGTACCCAAGGGAAAACAGGAATAATAAAAAAAGCCAGGATGAGCCCATGGTTTACCCAAAGGTGCAGGAAGAAAAAACCCAAAGTGTGCTAGGAATGGAAGAAATATAGAAGGCAAAGGACCCAGAGAATAAGAGAACGTCGTAGACCCAGAAACGAATATGCACAGATAAAAAGGGGAGGGGCCCAAAGACCATATGAAAATGACATAGCAGCGAAACCCAAATCTGACCCGAAACTGTTGTACAGCCACATCAGGAGGAAAAACAACAGTCAAGGACCGGGTAATCAGGCTAAGGAAGGAAGGAGGAGAAACAACAAGAAATGACCGTGAAGTATGAAGAACTCAACAAGAGATTCAAAGAAGTGTTCACAGAGGAGACAGAAGGGACTCCAGAAAGACGGAAGGTGGGGCACACCACCAAGTGCTGGACACTGTGCACACAACCGAGGAAGAAGTGAAGAGGCTTCTGAGTGAGCTAGATACCTCAAAGGCAATGGGGCCAGATAACATCTCCCATGGTATTGAGAGAGGGAGCAGAGGCGCTATGTGTACCCCTAACAACAATATTCAATACATCTATCGAAACAGGGAGATTGCCTGAGGCATGGAAGACAGAAAAATGTAGTCCCAATCTTTAAAAAAGGAACAGACATGAAGCTTTAAAAACTACAGACCAGTGTCACTGACATGTATATATGCAAAATCATGGAGAAGATTATCAGGAGAAGAGTGGGGGAACACCTAGAAAGGAACGATCTCATCAACAGCAGCCAACAGGGTTTTTCAGGACGGAAATCCTGGTCACAAACCTACTGGAGTTCTATGACATGGTGACAGCAGTAAGACAAAGAGAGAGAGGTGGGTGGATTCCATTTTCTTGGACTGCAAGAAAGGCGTTTGACACAGTTCCACACAAGAGATTGGTGCAAAAACTGGAGGACCAAGCAGGGATAACAGGGAAGGCACTACAATGGATCAGGGAATACTTGTCAGGAAGACAGCAGCGAGTCATGGTACGTGGCGAGGTGTCAGAGTGGGCACCTGTGACCACGGGGTCCCGTAGGGGTCAGTCCTAGGCCCAGTGTGTTTCTGGTATTTGTGAACGACATGACGGAAGGAATAGACTCTGAGGTGTCCCTGTTTGCAGATGACGTGAAGTTGATGTGTCAGCATAG
The DNA here is from genome assembly GCF_026875155.1 of Cherax quadricarinatus. Classification (NCBI taxonomy): domain Eukaryota; kingdom Metazoa; phylum Arthropoda; class Malacostraca; order Decapoda; family Parastacidae; genus Cherax; species Cherax quadricarinatus. The sequence continues at coordinate 15,090,181 of NC_069479.1, read as the reverse complement.
TTGCTGATCCCTGTATTCCCTGTATTATATAGCATAGCATATTAGTATCCTCCATGTGCTTTAGACACGAGATCCCTCGTGGGCCCTTTTGGCTTGGAGTGACGTCAGGGGCATACACATGGCAGTGATCCTTTGTCCCGCCCTCACTCAGCGGCAGACCGTCTAGGCGTAAACAGGCTAGTTAACTGTGGCTCCATCTCCCATCTCAGTCTGACAATATATCTACCATCCTACAAGTGTGTCTACTTTCAACCTGTGATATCTCCATTCAAGAACCCTTACGATAAATGGTGACAGCGGTGAGCCTGTAATTCTGACGATTACAGCGATTTCTGGATAAAGTTGTCGACCAGCAAGACGCCATTTCGTGTGACCAGTAGGCCTACCGACTACCGAGGTTCACCCCATCCAGCTACCTCAAGCCAGCTACTCTACCAGCTTCTACATTATTCACTGGTCAGTCTCTTTATATTAGTGGTTATCTTCTTTTGCATTACTCCCGAGGGGTTGACCCGAGTTTGCAAAATAAGCCAGCTTCCAGTCTGTGGTGGGGAGTCAGAACACCCGAGTCCAGTCCAGCCTAGCCTACTCCATCCAATTATTTTGCCTGCCAAGCCAGCTTCCACCCCTGCTGTGCTCATCGTGTGAAGTTATCAAGCTATTCTGTGGAAAAGGGGTTTTAAGATAAGCCAGCTAGCAACTAACCCAGGTGTTTTAAACCCCATACTCGGGCAAGCCACGTGACTAGTCTTCATCGCTTGTGATTCAAGTTCCAAGCTTCTGAGTGCTCCTTGTCATCCTTGTGGTGTTGTAGTATTTCGTGGGTTTCCCTAAGCCAGCCGGCTTAGAATTATCTTCGCGCAGTGTGGGTTTTCTCAGTGAGGCTTACGACGTCAACCCATAAGCCCAGCCACTCACGATCACGTTGTGTCGCACCATTGCCGGTCTCAGACGCCTCGCTAGCCTTTACCCACAAACCCAACTACAGTCGGCCATTACAACTCACCTACTCATCAGTGTTTTGGTGCCTGCTAAGGGTTGTAGCACCCTATTTTAAGGACCACATAGGGGGTCAAGAGCTAGAGTGTGGCGCGCCATCTTTAAAAGCCTCCTGTGTGTTGTCTCTCGCCGTATTTAAGCGCAATTCTACGATCACTGTGCAGAGGACAGCAGCAAGACGATATAAACAATCCATCAATCTCATTTTTTTCAAGTGTTACAGCTATAATATTTTTTTTTTTTTAGAGACATTTGCGAGTGTTGAGACTTTTCTTTGTGTTCCCAGTGAATTTTTCTCTTAGTGACATTCAGGGACTCTTGACAGACTCAGTGTTTATCATGTACTGATTGCATAAATTTCTTTTAATCTCCTTAATTCAAGTGTTAATTTTCGTGCATTATTTTATATCTGTTGTGTTGTGTTTCTTTTTATACACACTTGAAGTTTAAATACTTAGTGTTTTTCCTTTTGTTGTGTGTGCAACATATGAGCAGTATAGAACTTGTGTTTTAAACTTCAGAATTCCAGTGAATTAACTCAGTAAATTTTTCACCTCATATTCTGCATCACAAACTCAGTGTTGTCTGTTATTTTTTTTTTTCCTAGCAATTGTGTATTTTTTTTGTTCCCTGTTTTGTTGAACATTCTTGTGTTCATATTTTCCATTCACCAGTGTTTAATTTGTCTTATTTCCACAGACAATAGTGCCATTTTTAAAGCTCCAGCAAGAAATCTGTTTACAAAAATTTTTTTAAAAACATCAAGTTTCATTGCAAAAAAATTTTTAGTACTGAGTTTATGTTGATGTTTTTGTGCTCTGCATCACTGTAAGTGTTGTATTTCGTTTGTTGTGTGTTTTAGCACCTATTATTTTTTTTCATATTTTATTGAACAAATTCACTCTTAGTGCAATTTTTAAGTTCTCCTTCTAAAGTAAATTGTTCTTTTGCTTGTTGTTTAAGTGCAGTTAAGAGTTAAAGTGTTCATTCCTTGATATATTTCTTTTCTTTTTGTGTTATAATTTTTTTTTATTGCACATTGACTCATTTTGCAATAATTCTTGTGCAAATATTGTGTTGCTATTAAAGTTTTTCTTGCAGAAAATTTTATGCAGTGTTGTGCAATACAGTTTATTACAGTGCAGTTTCTTATGTTCTGTTCTGTGCATAGTATTTTATTCTGTCTGTCATTTTAATTTTTAATTCAGTGAATTTTGTGTTTTTTTTATTTTTGCACAAGTTTATTGAGTCCATTTATTATTTTATTGTGTATTTTCCTTGTTGCATTGAAAGTAAAGACAACTCACTGTGCCATTTATTCAATTTAAAGTAAAAATTTGAGCATATTAGATTTTTAGCAAAGTACAAGTTCTCTTGATTTTCAGTGTTTGTTAAGTTGCATATTCTTCTTGTGTGAGTTCTTTGCTTACTGTGTAATTTGTAAATTTTTAATTACTTAAAGCAGAATAGTTAAGCATTTTTTTCCATTTAAGCTTACTGTGTCATTCTCTCCATTTTCTTGACTTATGCCCTTCAGTATTTTTTTTACTGAGAAGATGTCCCAGTCACTTTTGAACGTTCACTTAGTGTATCATTCCAGTCAAAGTCAATATGAATCAGTCCACAGTACCAACATTCCCTTACTGACTGAAAGACAATATCTAGCCCTTGAGCAATGTGTTTTTTTCTCACAGCTTGTATCTGAGATTTGTTAAAGTGCTGCTAAATGTGAAGTTCAGATTAAGTTCCTATAGATCCACGAATTAAATTATTAACGTAGCCGAGCGGTCAGGCACTAGTAATTCTGTTTACTCCCATCTGTGTTCCACCTATACCTTCAGACTTGCAGGATAGTGTTCCGTTGCCTCAGTGTCCGGGGACACTCAGACTGCCTTGAGTGCACAGCCTATCTGCAATGACTGCTAGTTCGAGTAATAGTTTCTCCACAGGGATGCCTTGTCAAGAAAACGATTACTTGGGAACTAGTAAAAGCCATCTCTTGTTGATGTGACATGCTTTTCTTTCAGAAAGACGTCCTGTTACAGCTAGTGTTCTCACTAGAGTGTCTGTTTTTGTTCCTAATGTTCCAAAATGGTGATCCCATCCTAGTTGACAGTAATCAGTGCATTGTAAGAAGTTATTTCTCGAGTAACTTTCACATGTTAACGTTTGTAATGTAGTTTCTTTATAGCTGATACCTCGTGTCACTGTGTTGCGACTCAGATTGAATATCAGCATTGTTCACCGTGTTCATTTCTTTTCTCCTGTGCTTGCAGTTGAGATAGTAGATTCGTTCTCCCTTGCTCATATTGCGTGTTATAGCGTTAATTTTTTTCAACCGGGGGAGTCATTTCCCCTCCACCGAGTTTGTTCTTTCCTCCAGTAAGGAAAAAACTGTTACCTTTATTTTCCCGAACAACAGCCTACTGGGAAGTTAGCCAGAAAGGACCTTGACTATCCAAGAGTTCAATCCCACTTTTGAAAATTTACCTGGCAAGTCAAATGTATCGCAGATGCTTTATCGCGACACGTTAGTGTAGTTACTGCAGATCCTCCATTTGCTGTCGAGGGGTCCAAAAATGCCCAAAGAACCGATCCCTTGTGTTCTGGTGTGATTCGATTCCTGCTCCAGGAAGATCTTATTCTTACTGTGAAGCCCCCAGCATCCATTAGTGACTTTGTAATAGCCAAGAATTACTGTATCGAATAGTCGAGTTGAGTACTCCTAGCAGACGAATTAGTAAATTTCCCCAGCACTAGTGATTGTACCTGTATCTTGTAGATACTCCTTCAGATCTCTCTCAGTCAAGGCATGTGTTTACCATTACAGAGGAATTCGACCCTCCCAGAGATGATAACCATTCTGCATATTAAACCTAACCCCTTTCAGAATTGGGGTTTTTAAAAGACATAGTCTGTATAATTAGATGTCCGAGATGAATAATTTGTCAACTGTGTGTTTATTATTAGCTGATCAGTTTGTCAGAAATTTACGTGTTCACGTCCCTCCGTATTCTGAGAATTAACAGTCTAGATTTGTGTGCACCGAATCTGCCTTTCTGTTAAACACTTTTTTTGTATATATTTATTCTTCCTCAGAATCCGTAGAGTGCATGAATACAGATCGATCGATCAATTCCATCCATATTGTATAATGAATTGTTCTTATAGTTTGTAAATGCATTATGTTAACACCCTCTATGTAATGTCCATTATGATAAACCCTCCATTAGTTCTAATTATATATGAATTGTTATTGTATAGAATCAGCCCAGATCCCCTGCCTGTTCAGGCCTATAGATAGTAGTGTATGTCGGGAAAAGACATACGTAACATGACCGACTGTCAGCATAGTTTCTGATCCCTGTATTCCCTGTATTATATAGCATAGCATATTAGTATCCTCCATGTCTTTAGACACGAGATCCCTCGTAGGCCTTTGGCTTGGAGTGACGTCATGGGCATACACATGGGCCAGTGATCCCTTTGTCCCGCCCTCACTCAGCGGCAGACCGTCCCAGGCGTAAACAGGCTAGTAACTGTGGCTTCCATCTCCCATCTCAGTCTGACAATATATCCCACCATCCTACAAGTGTGTCTACTTTCAACCTGTGATATCTCCATTCAAGAACCCTTACGATAGATGAGAAGAATTCACTCGATCGAAGACAAGGCAGAACTACAAAGGGATCTGGACAGGCTGCAGACCTGTCCAGCAATTGGCTCCTGGAGTTCAATCCCACCAAGTGCAAAGTAATGAAGATTGGGGAAGGGCAAAGAAGGCCGCAGACGGAGTACAGTCTAGGGGGTCAGAGACTACAAACCTCACTCAAGAAAAAGATCTTGGGGTGAGTATAACACCAGGCACATCTCCTGAAGCGCACATCAACCAAATAACTGCTGCAGCATATGGGCGCCTAGCAAACCTCAGAACAGCATTCCGACATCTTAATAAGGAATCGTTCAGGACCCTGTACACCGTGTATGTTAGGCCCATATTGGAGTATGCGGCACCAGTTTGGAACCCACACCTAGCCAAGCATGTAAAGAAACTAGAGAAAGTGCAAAGGTTTGCAACAAGACTAGTCCCAGAGCTAAGAGGTATGTCCTATGAGGAGAAGTTAAGGGAAATCAACTTGACGACACTGGAGGACAGGAGAGATAGGGGGGGACATGATAACGATTTACAAAATACTGAGAGGAATTGACAAGGTGGACAAAGACAGGATGTTCCAGAGACTGGACACAGTAACAAGGGGACACAGTTGGAAGTTGAAGACACAGATGAATCAAAGGGATGTTAGGAAGTATTTCTTCAGCCACAGAGTAGTCAGGAAGTGGAATAGTTTGGGAAGCGATGTAGTGGAGTCAGGATCCATACATAGCTTTAAGCAGAGGTACGATAAAGCTCATGGTTCAGGGAGAGTGACCTAGTAGCGACCAGTGAAGAGGCGGGGCCAGGAGCTTGGACTCGACCCCCGCAACCTCAACTAGGTGAGTACCAGAGGCAGACGTACACACAAGACTACACACCAGAGGCAGACGTACACACAAGACTACACACCAGAGGCAGACGTACACACAAGACTACACACCAGAGGCAGACGTACACACAAGACTACACACCAGAGGCAGGTGTACACACAAGACTACACACCAGAGGCAGGTGTACACACCAGAGGCAGGTGTACACACCAGAGGCAGGTGTACACACCAGAGGCAGGTGTACACACCAGACTGAAGAAATAAAGAGTACCGTAGTTTTTGAAGCAGTGAACATCGGGCATAAGACTGTCGACAATGCATACCTGTGCTTCAGCCCCCTTCAAGACAAAAGGTCCTCTTCACCAACACAAAGGCTGGGGGACGTTTTACCTCGCTTTATGAAATTTTTCTACTGTCTTTCCAAAAAACCCTTGTTTTGTAGTGAAAAACTCAGGGGATGGTGAAACGTCAAAAAAAGATACCCAATGTTCCACATGTTTGTATTTCTTCATCTTGTTGGTATTAAATCCCATACATGTAAAACACATCAACAACAACACACACCAGAGCTACAGAAGGAAAGAAGGGCGGTGTAAGGAAAGAACCTGCACCACACACACACACACACAACACACCACACCCCAAAACACACACACCCCAAAACCAAACCACACACTTCTCAGGAAGACAGCAGCGAGTCATGGTACGGGGCGAGGTGTCAGAGTGGGCACCTGTGACCAGCGGGTCCCGCAGGGGTCATCCGGGGACCATGCTTTTTCTGGTTTTTTGGAAAACGACTTTAGGGAAGGGTAGACTCTGAGGGCCCCCTTTTTTCAGATGACGGAAGTTGATGAGAAGAATTCCCCGATCAAGACCGGCAGAACTAAAAAAGGTATCTGGACAGGCTGCAACCTGCCAGCAAATTGGCTCCTGGGGGTTCAACCCCCAAGTCAAATCAAAGTTGGGAAGGGCAAAGAAGGCCGCGAAAGGAGGGCAGTCTAGGGGGGGAAGACTACAAACCCACCAAGGAAAAAGATCTGGGGGAGTTAAAAACCAGGCACATCTCCTGAAGCGCACTCAAAACCCAAATTAAAGCTGCAGCATATGGGCCCTACAAACCCCGAACAGCATTCCGACATCTTAATAAGGAATCATCGGGCCCGTACACCGTGACGTTAGGCCCATATGGAGTATGCGGCCCAGTTTGAAAACCCCCACCTACCAAGCACGTAAGAACGAGAAAGTGCAAAGGTTTCAACAAGACTTCCCAGAGCTAAGAAAATGCCAACAGGAGAGGTTTAAGGGAAATCAACCCGACACACGAGGGCAGGGGAGATGGGGGACATGAAACACATACAAAAAACGAGAGGAATGACAAGGGGGACAAAAACGGATGTTCCCCAAAATTTGGGCACAGTAACAAGGGGACCATTGAAGCTGAAACACAGATGAAACACAAGGGGTTAGGAATATTTCTTTAGCCCAGATAAATCAAATGGAAAAGTTGGGAAGGATGTAGTGGGGGCAGGATCCTACAACTTTTAAACAGAGGTAGATAAAGCTCACGGCTCGGGAGAGTACCTAGTACGATCATGAAGAGCGGGGCCCGGACTCGGACTCGACCCCCGCAACCCAACATGAGTAAAAATAGGTGAGTACACACCCCAATTCAAACACACACACCCACACACACAACACCAACACACACAAACACCCCTTTGGGTGTTTAAACAAGAGAAGCCCCCCAAGGACATAACACGTGGCCCCCGCTGCAAATGACCCCAACATGCTTTTTTCCGCTGTCAAGTGTGCTTAATATACTGCATCTGTTGGGAAAGTTAGGCCACAGAGAGAGAGAGAGGGAAGTAGAGAGAGAGAGGGGAGAGAGGGGAGAGAGAAAGAGAGAGGGGGAGGGGGGAGAAAGAGAGAGAGGAGAGAGAGTGATTTAAATTTCATTCACGACTTTTTATAAAACATAAACGGGCCCTTTTCTTGGATTTGGGCACCACCACCACAAAACCCTTTCACCAGAAAAACAGATATAAAAAAAAAACCTGGAGAAAGTGTTTAAAGGTTGAAAACAAAAAAAAAGGCAACGGGGAAGCTAAAGACAATGAACTGTAAGACAAACTAAAAGAACTGGATTTAAACGACGTTAGGGGGTTCTTGAAGGGTGGACCGTGATAGCCCTGCTCGGAGGGGGGGAAACCCAGGTATCAAGGGCAAAAATACATTTTAAAAACACCAGATGAGTCACAGGGATGTCAGGAAGTACTTCTTCAGCTGAAGGGTGGTGAGGGAGTTAAATGACCTGTAGAGGTAGGCTCCATACGCAGTTTTATGAGTAAGTATGACAGGACCCACGAGGCTAGTTGAAAATAAATCCAGCAAGCAGCAATATGGGCCAGCAATGGGGAATCGACCCATAAAATCACAAATAAGTGAATACAAATTAGTACACACAAACACACACAAAAAACACAGATGTACTTCCTAACACAGGGATGTTAGGAAGTACTTCTTCAGCCTTAGAGTTGTCGTGCTATAAGGCTCTTGGAGCAAGGAGAGGGTGGGCCTAGTAGAGATCAGCGAAGAGGCGGGGCCAGGAGCTATGAATTGACCCCTGCAACCACATATAGGTGAGTACACACACACAGACTGATCTAGCTTGGACTCGTCCTGGTTGAATGTGTGACATAAGTATCACCTTTACCGTGGAGATAGCATTGGCCTTACTGTTATGTACAAGGCCAATGTACTCAAGGTTCCCCACCTGGCCCACCCTCCTGGACAACCAGAAGACAGCTATTATATAACATGACGGGCAACCACTGCCACCACCACTCTGATAATGGTTTTGTGGATCACCGCCCCCGCAGCCCGCTCTGAAACTACGTCTAATATCTTAGAAAAAGAATATTACGAATATGAGAAGTGTTAAGAAATATACGAGGAAGTAAAGGTAATGTATAGTGAATGTAGGCAAAATTTTATAAGATTTATCTGCTCTCCTCTTCTCTCCTCTCTCTCTCTCTCTCTCTTCTCTCTCTCTCTCTCTCTCTTCTCTCTCTCTCTCTCTCTCTCTCTCATCTCTCTCTATCTCTCTCTTCTCTCTCTTTCTCTCTTATCTTTCTCTACTCTCCCGTCCCACATCAAACGTCTCCTTCTACTCTGCGCTTTCCTGCCTTTACCCCTTCTCCGTGTCACCCCTCATCCCTTCTCGTGTCACCTCTCACCCTTCTCCGTGTCACCTCACCCCTCTTCGTGTCACCTCTCACCCCTTCGTGTCACCCTTCACCCCTTCTTCGTGTCACCTCACCCCTCTTCATGTCACCCTCACCCTTCGCATGTCACCCTCACCCCTTCCTCATGTCACCCTCACCTTCTCATGTCACCTCACTTCCCTCATGTCACCCTCACACCCTTCCTCATGTCACCCTCACCCTCCCTCAGTCACCCTCACCCTTCCTCATGTCACCCTCACACCTCCCTCATGTCACCCTCACACCTCCCTCATGTCACCCTCATACAATCACACCACTCCCGCTACAATCATGTCTTCCTTGCCGGCACAAGTGAACCACAAGTGACCCTCAGGTGACACATTCGCACAAGTGTTCACACATGGGAGCTGTTGAGTCACCATGGCACAGTAACTCCCTCAGGTAGTCATCACACAGTGATCGCATGCTGTACACATGCACATAACTCCCAGGTAAGCCATACGAGCACAGTGTCGTGCTGAGTACCATGGGCACAAGTAACTCAGGTAAGCTATACAGCACAGTGGGTCGCTCGCTGAGTACACATTGGGCACAAGTACTCCCAGGTAACTCTACGAGCACAGGTGGGTCCTGAGTACACATGGGTACAAGTAACTCCCAGGTAAGCTCATACGAGCACAGGTGGGTCGCTGCTGAGTACACATGGGCACAAGTAACTCCCAGGTAAGCTCATACGAGCACAGGTGGATCGCTGCTGAGTACACATGGGCACAGATGAGTACAAGTGGGTCGCAGGTGACCACAGGTGAGTTACATAAACAGACAGTTAACGGTAGGGAGACCATCAACAGGTGGGAGGTCACAGGCGCCCAGGGGAAAGGAATTATAGGGATGGAAGGTGGGTCAGAGAGGTACTACAGGGAGAAAGCAGAAGGAAATAGGATAAGGACGGGAGGGAGGAGCATGGAACAGGAAGGGAAGGAGGGGTTGAGCGATTGAAAGAAAGGACATGGAAGAGGAAGGAAAGGAGGTAATGCTTTTGCAGTATTTTTAGTATTTTTGTAGTTTATTTGCAGTGTTTTTGAGAGGACGTGGTAGAGGGAGAGGTAGCTCCTAGGAGGGAAGAGAGATCTGTTACGAGAATAAAGAAAAGCTACGTACGTGAAGCAATGCTACGAGAACAAGGCAGTAGTAGAAAGCGCCCAGGGTACATCACTGCCCTGCAGACAAGGTACACGATGTAAAAGAGTAAACAAAAATGTCCCATGTAAACAACTGGTGTGGCCTCAACACACTCGCAATATGCTGCCAGGAAGATGACTCATAATACACAGAAAACACTCGAGGGGACAAGACCCTAATCTGCATATCACTTTACCTTACTGGAGTGAGAGACACGGTAGTGTAGGGTGCACTCAGTGAAGAACACGAGTGGTTATTTAAAGACACGTCAGCAAACACTAGGACATGACTCACGAAATCGTAATATGATTGCAAACAAACCATGGTACGGGCCACTGGGCCAGGTGGCTACAATAAGATTCATTCAACTAGGTATATTTATACACCATAGGGAGGTTAGCACGGGCCACCACTGTGACCACAAGGGGGTTCTAACTCCAACCGTACCGTGGTTTTTTTAGTACTAGGATATATCAGAAAACGTTTCGATCCCAAAACCGAAACGTTTTCTAATATATCCCAGTATTTGCTCACGTGTCTTTTTAAACCAATTTGTGGGTATGAATCAATGTTTACATCAAGAGCACGAGTGTCACAGCCACAGCTTCACGTTAGTAGTGTCAACCTCCGTGCTCCGCGACTCCTCAATTTATCAACAAATATAAGAAATGCTACAGAAAAAAAAATAGATCTTAGAGAGGAAATTAGACGAATCCTTGTAGAAGTTATCTGGTCAACCAGGTTGTGATGGCTATGTTGGCCTGCGTGCTGTACGTAGCCAAGTGGTGTGGTCAGTACTTACTTGGTGTACTTAGAGTGAAGTGGATGGAGGGCCCACAACAGGGATATCAGAGTGCAAGGAATAAATTAAGAGTTGCTTATCATGGGGGAGATGGAAGGGTCATAGAGCATCAGGTTACTTATGTGTACTGTATATGTGTGTGTGTGTGTGGATGACAGACATGGTTGCCAGTGTGTACATCAGAACATAAAGCTGGATGATCACTGCAGCAGGCCTACTAACTCATAATAGAATTTATGGTTGTGATGAAACTGTACTCTGACAAGCGTTGTACTTGGTGACAGTACAAACATCTAACTACACCTGCTGTTTGTGCTAGCTGTTCCCTCTGCTACACAGTACTCATCTAGTTTTGTTTGCGAGGATTCAGTTCTCAGTTCCCAGCTTCATTCATCCTGGTAAGTCGCCTAGTTCTGAAGCTGAAAGTAAGTACGGTATAGCTGTGACTGAGATGTGTGAGTGGAAAGATGATTTAGATACGAGAGATTTTTTCAGGCTGATAAGTAGTATATAGAGCTTAGGGAAGGGCGGACGCCAGTCTGGGCTGAGTGTTGCCCACGAGTGATTGATAGAAATTATGCAGATATAAGTGGATACCTCGACTGCAGCTGGATGGTATGGGATTATCTTGATTGTTGTAAGTGGGTGTGGGAGGGAGTGAGGGAAGGGCAACATCACCTCTACCAGTGATCTCTCACCACTCTTCACCAACAACCTCCACTATCACCCCTACATTACCACACATCACCACAACATTTACCAACATCCACCATCACTCACTACAACAACAACAACCAACATCTTCATCTTGGTGTTGTAGGGGAAGACTTACCCACACATATGGTAGAGAGGCACTACATGACAAATGTGTATTAACACGCTGTTTCATTAACAGCTTACTAAAACTCTAAGGTTTCTTTTGCACAACGTCCCAGCACACACCTCTTCCCTAACTTTACCAACCACTACAACCATCACGCCAACACAAGCCCCCTTCCAAACACAACCCATCACGCAGAATCTACCCTAACACAAAACACCCCCAAACACACACGCTTCCAATTGCAAAATACACATACACACATACCCCACCACACTATTCCATCGCAAAACATAGCCTACCCCATCACGCACACTATCCCAGCACATAATACTCACAACCCACCCAACCACACGCACTTATTCCATCACAAGACACAACACACCTCTCAACACACACACTCCACTCCAACACAATTTAAAGAACCAGCCTACGAAAGCGGCAGACCTACATAACCCGACTGGAAGAGAATCATTCAGTAATCGTACATACGGTGGATATCTAGGAAGGGAAGAACAGGATTATGGACCGTGCAGAGGTTTAGGGCTTATCACCATACACTCCCGGGATCAACTTGCACCCGTGGAGTGTCCCGTTGGCTGAAAGGATCAAGACTTAAAAAAACTGGACTGGTATTAAATGGTGTTGAAGTGTGATCCGGTAAGTGGTGGGTCGTATTCTATACAGGTTTTTAAGTCGACGAGTCTGCGCGTGCTTGGGGCCCCACGCGTACTCTTGTACGTTTGCGCGCAATTAAGGAAATTATTATTATAATCATGGGGGAGCGCTAAACTCGTAGGATTACACAGCGCGTGGGGGGGGGAGTGGAAGGTATTCAGGCTCAATTCAGGGAAACGTAGCACAGATCCAATTCCCTAGATCAAGAGCCCCTCACCAGGGTGAAGGAACCTCCCTTCAAGGGATACAATTAAGGAAAGAGATCGCGCTCTAAATATC
>NC_069479.1:15075255-15077212 GCF_026875155.1 Cherax quadricarinatus | reverse complement strand
AACACCAAAAGTTGTTTGCTAACAATTCATAGGGTATTCTTTGGGGAACACCACATGTGTTGCTACACTATTTCTATATGATATTTTACATTGTGGGAACACCAGCAGTGTGTTGCTACACTATTCTATATGATAGTTACATTGTGGGAACACCAGCAGTGGTTTGCTACACTATTCTATATGATAGTTACATTGTGGGAACACCAGCAGTGTGCTGCTACACTATTCTATATGATAGTTACATTGTGGGAACACCAGCAGTGTGCTGCTACACTATTCTATATGATAGTTACATTGTGGGAACACCAGCAGTGTGTTGCTACACTATTCTATATGATAGTTACATTGTGGGTACAAAAGCTGTGTTTCCCTGTCATATTACATTACATAGGATGAATTAAGAATAGTTTTTGTTGCGGCACTCGTGCGGAAGAGCCTGCGGGGGGCCGCAGGAATGTCCCGCATGCGGCCCTGTCTCCTGCAGCATGACACGCGTCCTGGTAAAAGAGTTTGACACGTGGCTTGCCTGTCTTACCCTTGACACGTGGCTGTTCCATGGCCTACGCCTCTTCCTAGTCCATATTTTCAGGCCTAGTTCCTAGGCCTTCTGGCTATCCTTAGGCTCTTTCGGGCCGCTAGCAGCAACAGCCTGGTTGACCCGGCCGCGGGGGGCCTTGACCCCTGAAAACATCCTTCAGGTATGCCATAGGGGGGAGGAAGGGAGGCAAGGTAGGGAAGGTAAGATAGGGGAGGTTAGGGTGGTAAAGTAGAGGGTAAGGGACGGGAGGTAAGGGAGGTGACGTAAGGGAGGTAATGTAGGAGAGGTAAGGTAGGGGAGATGAGGTAGGGAAGGTTAGGGAGGGGAGGTGAGGTTGGGGAGGTAAGGGATGGGGAGGTATGGTAGGGGAAGTGAGGGAAGGGAAGGTAGGGGAGGGGAGGGTCACGCCCACCACGTGTTACCCACCTGTGGTTGTATTCTCCCCTCCCGTCCCCCTTCCCCCTCACTCTTCCCCTCATTCACCCCTTCCTGAGTGCCAGATGGCGCTCAGCTGGCGCAGTGACTGGCTGGTCGCTGCTGGGGTCCTGAGCCCTGGGAGGGAGGTGTCCTGCACAGTGGTGGTGGTGGTAGGTACAGTGATGGTGGTTGTGGTGGTGGTAGGTACAGTGATGGTGGTTTGTGGTGGTGGTTAGGTACAGTGATGGTGGTTGTGGTGGTGGTAGGTACAGTGATGGTGGTTGTGGTGGTGGTAGGTACAGTGATGGTGGTTGTGGTGGTGGTAGGTACAGTGATGGTGGTTGTGGTGTGGTAGGTACAGTGATGGTGGTTGTGGTGGTGGTAGGTACAGTGATGGTGGTTGTGGTGGTGGTAGGTACAGTGATGGTGGTTGTGGTGGTGGTAGGTACAGTGAGGGTTGCTGTGGTGGGTAGGTACAGTGATGGTGGTTGTGTGGTGGTAGGTACAGTGATGGTGGTTGTGGTGGTGGTAGGTACAGTGGTGGTGGTTGTGGTGGTGGTAGGTACAGTGTGGTGGTGGTTGTGGTGGTGGTAGGTACAGTGATGGTGGTTTGTGGTGGTGGGTAGGTACAGTGATCGTGGTTTTTGGTGTGGTAGGTACAGTGGGGGTGGTTGTGGGGGTGGTAGGTACAGTGATGGTGGTTGTGGTGGTGGTAGGTACAGTGATGGTGGTTTGTGGTGGTGGAAGGTACAGTGATGGTGGTTTGTGGTGGTGGTAGGTACAGTGATGGTGGTTGTGGTGGTGATAGGTACAGTGATGGTGGTTGTGGTGGTGGTAGGTACAGTGATGGTGGTGATGGTAGGTACAGTGGTGGTGGCGGTGGTAGGTACAGTGATGGGGGTTTTGTGGTGGTGTGGGTACAGTGATGGGGGTTTTGTGGTGGTGGTAGGTACAGTGATGGTGGTTGTGGTGGTGGTAGGTACAGTGATGGTGGTTGTGGTG
>NC_069479.1:15052755-15070255 GCF_026875155.1 Cherax quadricarinatus | reverse complement strand
CCCTTTCCTTCCCACCTCCCCTTCCTTCCCACCTCCCCTCCCTTCCCACCTCCCCTTCCTTCCCCCACCTCCCTTCCCACCTCCCCTTCCTTCCCACCCCCTTTCCTTCCCACCTCCCCTTCCTTCCCACCTCCCCTTCCTTCCCACCTCCCCTTCCTTCCCACCTCCCCTTCCTTCCCACCTCCCCTTCCTTCCCTAGCTGAGGGACTGATTACCTCAAACTCCTTCTGATCACCATCATTCTTTTTTTGTATAGGACTGATGAAGCCACTGTGTGGCGAAACGTTTCCACAATAAAGATACCAAGTGTTACCCATGTGTCTAATTTATCAACTTGTCAGTTCTCTGACCCACTGATCTACCCTGAAGCTCCTGGGACCTTACTGACGGACGCCACTGCTGCTAACTTCCAGCTGCTTAGGTATGGAAAAAATGGAGAATTCACAATATAATAATATATAATACTCATAGAGGTCACCAAATAGAACGAAAGGAACACGTAAAGGACCTGGGAATAATTATATCAGCTGACCTTTCTTTCAAGAACCCAGTAATTCAAAGGTCACGACATCCAGGAGGATGACGGGGTGGATAATAGAAAATTTCAAAACAAGGGACCCAGTAATTCAAAGGTCACGACATCCAGGAGGATGACGGGGTGGATAATGAGAACTTTCAAAACAAGGGACCCAGTAATTCAAAGGTCACGACAGCCAGGAGGATGACGGGGTGGATAATGAGAACTTTCAAAACAAGGGACCCAGTAATTCAAAGGTCACGACATCCAGGAGGATGACGGGGTGGATAATGAGAACTTTCAAAACAAGGGACCCAGTAATTCAAAGGTCACGACATCCAGGAGGATGACGGGGTGGATAATGAGAACTTTCAAAACAAGGGACCCAGTAATTCAAAGGTCACGACAGCCAGGAGGATGACGGGTGGATAATGAGAACTTTCAAAACAAGGGGCCCAGTAATTCAAAGGTCACGACATCCAGGAGGATGACGGGGTGGAAAAATGAGAACTTTCAAAACAAGGGACCCAGTAATTCAAAGGTCACGACATCCAGGAGGATGACGGGGTGGATAATGAGAACTTTCCCAAAAAAAGGGACCCAGTAATTCAAAGGTCACGACATCCAGGAGGATGACGGGGTGGATAATGAGAGCTTTCAAAACAAGGGACCCAGTAATTCAAAGGTCACGACATCCAGGAGGATGACGGGGTGGATAATGAGAACTTTCAAAACAAGGACCCAGTAATTCAAAGGTCTCGACAGCCAGGAGGATGACGGGGGTTGATAATGAGAACTTTCAAAACAAGGGAAATAATGCCAGTTTTTTTACACTTTTCAAATCGCTATTGCTCCCCTCATTTGGAATATTGTTCAGTGTTGACGGCACCGTTCAGGACAGGAGAAATATCAGAGCTGGAACAAATACAGAGATCGTTTACGGCACATACACAGGCAGTGAAGCATTTAAATACCTGGGAACGTCTTAAAGTCTTCAACATGTACTCACTGGAGCGGAGGAGAGAGAGATACATGATAATATATACCTGGAAAGTACTCGACGGCCTGATCCCAAATCCGCACACTGCCATAACAACATACTGGAGTGAGAGATCTGGAAGTGCAAAATGAACCCAGTGAAGAGCAGGGGTGCGGTGGGCACAATAAGGGAACACTGTATCAACATTCTTGGCTCCAGATTATTCAATATCTTACCAGAAGATATCAGAAACACTGCTGGAACAAGTGTAGAAGTCTTGAAGAGGAAACTGGACAAGTATCCTCAGCAGGTGCCAGATCATCCAGGCTGTGATGGCTATACGGGTCAGTGCACCACCGGCAGCAGCAGCCTGGTTGACCATCCAAACACCAAACGAGTCTGACCCATGGCCGGGCTCCGGGAGTAGAAAAACTCTCGAAACTCATCAAAGGTATATCAAAGATATATTTCAACCACTGAAAAAAAAAAACCATTTCAACCACTGGAACAGCATTTTCCCCACTGGGAAAACAGCACACTCCCACTGTAGGCAATACACTTCTTATTAAGCAAGTTGGGTTGCTCATTAAGAAGGGCGGCGGCAGTTGAAGGAAGACACTAACTAGGAATCGCCGGGATTAAGGAAGGGGAATCATCAGCCAATTACTGAGTTTCATCAGGCAGTAAATATTAGAAGGGGGTGCCGGGGTGTGTATTAAAATATGGGTGATACATCTTGGCTTATCTGATACATGCAGATGTTGCTCGGTACAGCTCCGGGATGGTGGATGCTGCTGCACCTTTGAGATGACTGGGGTGATGCTGCTCTCTAGCGGTAATGGAACGTACTACTAACCATTATTACGGTTGATGCTGCTACCACTACTACTAATACTACTACTACTGTTGCTACTGCTACTATTACTACTACTGCTGCTGATGATTTAGTAAGAACCTTGACCAGTGTCAGATGACAAACACAGACTAAAAAAAGTGAATATGACTTATTCCATTCAAACAAATGAAACCTCGAACAGTAATTGTCAATAGGGAGAAAAATGAGACATCTCCACAGCAAAAAGTGCCATTTCTCAGAGCTCTTTCTCATTCATATCTGACGCTGACAGACATACTTTTTGCTAATGCTGACAGACGCACCTTTTCTTAATGCTGACATATGCAACTTTTCCTAATGGTGACAGACGCACCTTTTCTTAATGCTGACAGACGCACCTTTTCCTAATGCTGACAGACGCAACTTTTCTTAATGCTGACATATGCAACTTTTCCTAATGCTGACAGACGCACCTTTTCTTAATGCTGACAGACGCACCTTTTCCTAATGCTGACAGACGCACCTTTTCCTAATGCTGACAGACGCAACTTTTCCTAATGCTGACAGATACACCTTTTCCTAATGCTGACAGACGCACCTTTTCCTAATGCTGACAGACGCACCTTTTCCTAATGCTGACAGACGCACCTTTTCCCAATGCTGACAGATGCAACTTTTCCTAATGCTGACAGACGCAACTTTTCCTAATGCTGACAGACGCAACTTTTCCTAATGCTGACAGACGCAACTTTTCCTAATGCTGACAGATGCAACTTTTCCTAATGCTGACAGACGCACCTTTTCCTAATGCAAACAGACGCACCTTTTCCTAATGCTGACAGACGCACCTTTTCCTAATGCTGACAGACGCACCTTTTCCTAATGCTGACAGACGCACCCTTTCCTAATGCTGACAGACGCACCTTTTCCTAATGCTGACAGACGCACCTTTTCCTAAGGCTGACAGACGCACCTTTTCCTAATGCTGACAGACGCAACTTTTCCTAATGCTGACAGATGCAACTTTTCCTAATGCTGACAGACGCACCTTTTCCTAATGCAAACAGACGCACCTTTTCCTAATGCTGACAGACGCAACTTTTCCTAATGCTGACAGACGCACCTTTTCCTAATGCTGACAGACGCACCTTTTCCTAATGCTGACAGACGCACCTTTTCCTAAGGCTGACAGACGCACCTTTTCCTAATGCTGACAGACGCACCTTTTCCTAATGCTGACAGATGCAACTTTTCCTAATGCTGACAGATGCAACTTTTCCTAATGCTGACAGACGCACCTTTTCCTAATGCTGACAGACGCACTTTTTCCTAATGCTGACAGACGCACCTTTTCCTAATGCTGACAGACGCAACTTTTCCTAATGCTGACAGATGCAACTTTTCCTAATGCTGACAGACGCACCTTTTCCTAATGCTGACAGACGCAACTTTTCCTAATGCTGACAGACGCACCTTTTCCTAATGCTGACAGACGCACCTTTTCCTAATGCTGACAGATGCAACTTTTCCTAATGCTGACAGATGCAACTTTTCCTAATGCTGACAGACGCACCTTTTCCTAATGCTGACAAACTCACTTTTTCCTAATGCTGACAGACGCACCTTTTCCTAATGCTGACAGACGCAACTTTTCCTAATGCTGACAGATGCAACTTTTCCTAATGCTAACAGACGCACCTTTTCCTAATGCTGACAGACGCAACTTTTCCTAATGCTGACAGACGCACCTTTTCCTAATGCTGACAGACGCACCTTTTCCTAATGCTGACAGACGCGCCTTTTCCTAATGCTGACAGATGCAACTTTTCCTAATGCTGACAGACGCACCTTTTCCTAATGCTGACAGACGCAACTTTTCCTAATGCTGACAGATGCAACTTTTCCTAATGCTGACAGATGCAACTTTTCCTAATGCTGACAGGCGCACCTTTTCCTGATGCTGACAGATGCAACTTTTCCTAATGCTGACAGATGCAACTTTTCCTAATGCTGACAGACGCACCTTTTCCTAATGCTGACAGACGCACCTTTTCCTAATGCTGACAGACGCAACTTTTCCTAATGCTGACAGACACAACTTTTCCTAATGCTGACAGACGCAACTTTTTCTAATGCTGACAGACGCAACTTTTCCTAATGCTGACAGACGCAACTTTTCCTAATGCTGACAGACGCAACTTTTCCTAATGCTGACAGACGCAACTTTTCATAATGCTGACAGACGCAACTTTTCCTAATGCTGACAGACGCAACTTTTCATAATGCTGACAGACGCAACTTTTCATAATGCTGACAGACTCAACTTTTCCTAATGCTGACAGACGCAACTTTTCATAATGCTGACAGACCCAACTTTTCATAATGCTGACAGACGCAACTTTTCCTAGCACTGTGTAGTTTCTCAGAGAGTCATACCAGAATTTGTAAGAGAACAGTGTTCTTTGATATGGCTTTGAAGGGCGTCGAGAGTTTGCCTGCTTTCACGGCCCCGGCTCTGGGCCAGGCTTGTCTGGTGCTGGCCTGGTCCACCAGGCTGTTACTGCCGGTGGGCCAGTGGCCCACTCATCCATCACAGCTGGTTGAAGCACAGACCTGTGCCAGGTCTTCCAATGGGCCACAGACATTCAACGAGGAAAAATTGGCCATGTGGCCCACCTGTCTTGGTAAAGTATGTAACCATGTGGCCCACCTGTCTTAATAATGTAGCCACGTGGCCCACCTGTCTTAATAAGGTATATAGCCATGTGGACCACCTGTCTTAATAATGTAGCCACGTGGCCCACCTGTCTTAATAAGGTATATAGCCATGTGGACCACCTGTCTTAATAATGTAGCCACGTGGCCCACCTGTCTTAATAAGGTACGTGGCCCACCTGTCTTAAGGTATGTGGCCCACCTGTCTTAATAAGGTATGTGGCCCACCTGTCTTAATAATGTAGCCACGTGGCCCACCTGTCTTAATAAAGTATGTAGCCATCTGGCCCACCTGTCTTAATAATGTAGCCATCTGGCCCACCTGTAATAATGCTTGTGGCCACAAGTGACCATTTGGTCCACCAGGCCACCTGTGATAATGAAGTATTTTGCCACAGGTGGCGCGAGCGACCATCTGGTCCACTTAACCACCTGCAGTAATGTGGCCAATGTGGCCTACCTGTCATAACTAGTATGCCTCATAGATGTATAACAGTTAGCGGGAGTCGGTACAGAAGGCGTCAGATTACCTCATCTGTCCAATCACAACAGGGGGTAATAACATACTGTCGGTATTGTATACCATTTTGATGTTCATACTACGTTGTGATTGGCTAGCAGCCTCCCTCCCGCTGTCCTATTGGCCAATTATGGGATGGTAATGAGAGGAGTGACCATTGTAGGCCGAACCTTCAAAGTCGTGATCTTTATCGTAACAAAAATCAAGCATTATTTAATATAAACATCGCATTACACGGGCAACAAGGGCGTATCCGCCAGCGGGGAGCCAAGGGTCATTTCTCAGCTCCGTCCGCCGCTGATGTAAGTCTTAGTGACGCCAAGATTTATGCCCGCTCCGTCCCGGCCGGTTTTTAATCGTTAATGTCCGTCGCCACAATTTATAGTGATCGAAGCTTTATCAAAAAAGTCATAATTTGAGCAGCGATGGTGGAGCATGAATATGAAGATTGTACATTATTGGGAGGGGGAAGTGGGGAGGGGGGTTGTGGGGAGGGGAGGGAGGGGGAAGTGGTTTTGGGGAAGGGAATGAGGGGGTGATAGAAGGGGGGGCTACACGACCAGATAGGGGGGACAGAGGGGAGGGGGTGGAAGGGGGTTGTGGGGAAGGAGGGGGAGAGTAGGGGGTAACAGAAGGGGCGTCGGGACCAAAAGGTAATATATCTTCTAGATAACATATCTAGTAGTATATCTTCTACATAGTATGTCTTCTAGATAGTATTTCTAGTATATATTCTCAATCAGCTGTGCTAGAGTATACACAGAGGACTGTATATCCTCTGAGCCAGGATATACACTGCCAGAGGGATTTTTCAATGCACAGCTTTAAGATAAGGTATGGCAAGGCCAGCGGAAAATCATAGTGCTGAAGTAGTCTTAGAGGCGGGGGCCAGGAGCTGTGACTCGACCCATGCAAATATAATTCGGTAAGATTTAGATAGTGCATGTGTTACCTGGAGGGTGTTTTGGGGGTCAACGCCCCCTCGGCCCGGTCCATGACCAGGCCTCCCGGTGGATCAGGACCTGATCACCCAGGCTGTTACTCCTAGCAGCACGTAAACCAACGTACGAGCCACAGACTGGCTGGTCAGGTACTGACTTTAGGTGCCTGACCAGTCAATCAGGGGTCTATTAAGAACTTAAGAACATAAGAAAGAAGGAACACTGCAGCAGGCCTACTGGCCCATGCGAGGCAGGTCTAAGTCTCCTACCGGCTTAAGCCAATGCCCCCACTTAGTCAGGTCAGGACCAGGGGTCCATTGGTAATCCCCCTTATGTATGCTGTTGTGACAACCTATGTAGGGCAGGTGTTGTGAGAACCAGTGTAGTGCAGGTGTTATGATCATTAACCTGTGTTGCAGGAGTTGAGTCTCAGCTCCTGGGTCGTGTATCGGGGCCAAGTTTGTATGTGTGTGGGGTGAGTGCAGGTTAGGGGTGGTAACCAGCCAGGGAAGGGGGAAGGGATGAGAAAGGGGGAGTGGCAGAATTAATGGATGGTGGGGGTGGGATTTCCCTTCAGTGTGGGAGTCGATTTTTAGTTAGGATCAAGAGTGTATCAGATAAGGTATGATAGGATCTCGGGAGGGGGTGATGGAGTGTGTGTAATATTCCTTACCCTCTCCTGCCCCTTCATATCTCCCCCTCCCCCTCTCGGATCAGCCTCATCCTACCCCTCCCATCCCTGCCTCACCTCACTGTATTCCCCTCCGCCTGCCGTGCCTCACCGCACCCTGCCCACTCTCTGCCTTCTCCTCCTCCTCCCTTGCTCCTTACACATTTCTTTGTCTTCTCCGTCGTTCAAGTAATCTCCCTCTCCCTCTCATACAACAACTACCACCAACAACAATCAACCATCATCATCCAACTAATCACCAACCACCACCAACAACAATCAACCATCATCATCCAACTAATCACCAACCACCACCACCAGCAACACCCACCGTCACAAAACGTACAAGTCTTTTAGGGGACCAGTGTCAGCGTATGGCACCAACAGCCATCTTGGAGGTTCTCACCTTTGATATACCCTTGATGGGATTCGAGAGTTTTCCTACTTCCGCAGCTTGGCCCTGGTGCCAGGCCTCCCTGTTGATAGCCTGGTTAACCAGGTTTTTGCTGCTGGAGGCCCGCTGCCCCTCGTATCCATCACAGCCCGGTTGATCTGGCACCTGTTGAAAATACTTGTCCAGTTTCCTCTTGAAGACTTTCACACATGTCCCAGCAGTGTTTCTGATATCTTCTGTAAGATGTTGAATAATCTGGGACCACGGATGTTGATAGAGTGTTCCCTTATTGTGCCCACCGCACTCCTGCTTTTCACTGGGTTTATTTTACATTTCGTCTCTTGTCTTTCACTCCAGTATGTTATGGCAGTGTGCAGATTTGGGCCAAGGCTCTCAATTTGCAGGTATCATTGCAGTTATCATGTATCTCTCCTCCTCTCAAGTGAGTATATATTTAAGACTTCAAGGCGTTCCAAGGGTTTAAATGCTTTATTGGATCTATACGGGCCGTATAGATGTCTGTATCTCTTCCAGCTCTGATATTTCTCCTGCCCTGAAAGGGGCCGTCAACACTGAACAACACTCTGAGCGAGAGAGCACAAGAGAACTGAAATGTATCACCATTGGCACTATCTCTATTGTTTTGAAAGTTTTCGTTATTTAAACCGTCCCCTTTCCACCTTCCTCGCTACGTCCCTCCTTCACTCTCTCCCTACATATCTGCCTACCTACCTCCTGTAGGTACTGGGATAAAATCCCAAACCCAACGACCTACGACAGCAAGACGACTTGCCACCAGGACACCAGGGATCTCACTCTGGTTCTCCAGTAATCCAGTAACATAGGCAAGAAACTTAAATTTCGCTTTATGGAAGGAGCAATTTAGGTTTCAGTGTACACAACAATGTAACAGTTTCAAGGTATGTAACATTCTCTGGTAACGTCATTAGCTAAGGGAGGGAGTGTGTGTATAGATGGCGCCTCTCACGGGGAGGCTAATAACTACACAGCGAGTCTCCTCTCTAATGCGTACATAATTTTAATTCACAGTCTTCATTGCGCATAACTGCACGAGATGCATAGGGCAGTACATGGTATTATGGTAATGAGGGGAGAGAGAGAGAGAGAGAGAGAGAGAGAGAGAGAGAGAGAGAGAGAGGGTGATATACACACTGATAACACTCTTGTCTTGTGATTATACATTATGACAAATTAAATATCAGCCAAACAACGTTCGTGGTCCACTAACAGGCAACATTCATGGTCCACTAACAGGCAACGTTCGTGGTCCACTAACAGGCAACATTCATGGTCCACTAACAGGCAACGTTCGTGGTCCACTAACAGGCAACATTCATGGTCCACTAACAGGCAACGTTCGTGGTCCACTAACAGGCAACATTCATGGTCCACTAACAGGCAACGTTCGTGGTCCACTAACAGGCAACGTTCGTGGTCCACTAACAGGCAACGTTCGTGGTCCACTAACAGGCAACGTTCGTGGTCCACTAACACCAGGCAACGTCCATGGACCACTAAATTCATTTAACGTTTATACAACCATACCTTTGATACACCTTTGATGACTTTCGAGAGTCTTACTACTTTTGGAGCCCAGCCATGGGCCAGGCTCGTAACTACAATTCGGGTAACTACAATTCTCCCCATCTTCGTCTACAGTGGGAATTCTTCCCTCATATCCTGCTTCACCAGTTAAGCAAATTCGCGTATATTCCCTTTATTTATTCCGATTTTCCCTTCGATGTGTGGAACAGTCTGCCGAGTAGGATAATAGAGGCTAAGGACCCTGGGCAGCTTTAAAAAGAGACTGGATAAATATATGAGTGCAAAGGGTTGGGTTTGATTAATACCTGAGGTGAAGAATTAAACACATGTGCAACATCTGGGTATCTTTATTTGTAGACGTTTCGCCAACTCGGGGGCGTTGATCCCCGGAATAACCTCCAGGTAACTAGTGGCTTTATCAAATAAGGACCTGCACTGTATGGACCAGTAGGCCTGCTACAGACACTCCATTCTTATGTACGTTTTCCAGCGCATTTATGTCCATTCTGTAATGCGATGACCAGGACTACGTAGTGTGACTGAGGTCTTACCAAGGATATATCTAGTTAAAGAATAACTTGAGGGCTCCTGTTATTTATACTTCTTGATATGAAGCCAAGAACTCTCTTAAATTTATTGCCAGCACTTATGCACTGTTGTCTTGGCTTTAGATTATTGCTGACCAGAGTTACTGAATGCGAGAAATGTGAGTCAGAGGAGAAAGCAGAGGAGAGAGGAGAAGAAAGATAACGAAGGCAGTGAGAGGAGAAAGAATATGATATAAACTAAATATTTGGGGGGAGGTATTTTTTTATTTCAGGAGCTGAGGATTACTGGTAAATGATTTACAGTGTTGGAGGCGTGGAGGAGGTGTTACGTACGACCGCTATCACCCCGTGTTGCAGCTACCACCCCCGCTATCACCCCAAGTTGCAGTTACCACCCCTGCTATCACCCCTTGTTGCAGCTACCACCCCCGCTATCACTCCAAGTTGCAGTTACCACCCCTGCTATCACCCCGTGTTGCAGCTACCACCCCCGCTATCACCCCAAGTTGCAGTTACCACCCCTGCTATCACCCCTAGTTGCAGCTACCACCCCCGCTATCACTCCAAGTTGCAGTTACCACCCCTGCTATCACCCCTTGTTGCAGCTACCACCCCCGCTATCACTCCAAGTTGCAGATACCACCCCTAGTTGCTGCTACCACCCCCGCTATCACCCCTAGTTGCTGCTACCACCCCCGCTATCACCCCAAGTTGCAGTTACCACCCCTGCTATCACTCCAAGTTGCAGATACCACCCCTAGTTGCTGCTACCACCCCCGCTATCACCCCTAGTTGCTGCTACCACTCCCGCTATCACCCCAAGTTGCAGTTACCACCCCTGCTATCACTCCAAGTTGCAGCTACCACCCCCGCTATCACTCCAAGTTGCAGCTACCACCCCAAGTTGCTGCTACCACCCCCGCTATCACCCCTAGTTGCTGCTACCACCCCCGCTATCACCCCTAGTTGCTGCTACAACCCCGCTAACCACTATCACCCCTTGTTGCTGCTACCACTACTGCTACTACCATGGTTGCTGCTACCACCACTGTTCCTGCTGTTACCACCACTGTTCCTGCTGCTACCACTACTCCTGCTGTTAACACCACTGTTCCTGCTGCTACCACCACTACTCCTGCTGCTACCACCACTGCTTCTGCTGTTACCACCACTGTTCCTGCTGTTACCACCACTGCTCCTGCTGCTACCACCACTGTTCCTGCTGTTACCACCACTACTCCTGCTGCTACCGCCACTGCTTCTGCTAGTACCACCACTGTTCCTGCTGACACTACTGAAGTCTCCCAGCTCAGCCTGACACTACTGAAGTCTCCCAGCTCAGGCTGACGCTACTGAAGTCTTCCAACTCAGGCTGACACTATTGAAGTCTCCGCAGCTCAGGCTGACACTGTTGAAGTCTCCCAGCTCAGGCTGACGCTACTGAAGTCTTCGAACTCAGGCTGACACTATTGAAGTCTCCGCAGCTCAGGCTGACACTATTGAAGTCTCCCAGCTCAAGCTGACACATATAAACAATGTGTATGTGAGCCATTCTGAGTGTAGGAATAATGTAGGGTGTCAGATGGCTGACTTGTTCCCACAATGTAACTATCCTATAGAACAGCGTAGCTACACGCTACTGGTTACCTGGAGGTTATTCCGGGGATCAACGCCAACGCGGCCCGGTCCATGACCAGGTCTCCCGATGGATCAGGGCCTGATCAACTAGGCTGTTACTGCTGGCCGCACGCAGTCCAACGTACGAGCCACAGCCCGGCTGATCCGGCACTGACTTTAGGTATCTGTCCAGCTCTCTCTTGAAGGCAGCCAGGGGTTTATTGGCAATTCCCCTAATGCTTGATGGGAGGCTGTTGAACAGTTTTGGGC
This sequence comes from Cherax quadricarinatus, assembly GCF_026875155.1. Taxonomy (NCBI): domain Eukaryota; kingdom Metazoa; phylum Arthropoda; class Malacostraca; order Decapoda; family Parastacidae; genus Cherax; species Cherax quadricarinatus. Next base: position 15,058,683 of record NC_069479.1, on the reverse strand, counting down.
CCCGGACACTTATGGTGTTTTCCCTTAGTGTACCAATGGCGCCCCTACTTTTTATTGGGGGCATTTTGCATCGCCTGCCCAGTCTTTTGCTTTCGTAGGGAGTGATTTCTGTGTGCAGATTTGGGACCATTCCTTCCAAGATTTTCCAAGTGTAGATTATGATATATCTCTCCCTCCTGCGTTCCAACGAGTACAAGTCAAGTGCTTCCAAGCGTTCCAGTAGTTAAGGTGCTTGACAGAACTTATACGTGCAGTAAAGGATCTCTGTACACTCTCTAGATCTGCGATTTCACCTGCTTTGTATGGAGATGTTAATGTACAGCAGTATTCCAGCCTAGAGAGAACAAGTGATTTGAAAAGGATCATCATTGGCTTGGCATCTCTCGTTTTGAAAGTTCTCATTATCCATCCTATCATTTTCTTTGCACGTGCGATCGTGGCACTGTTGTGATCCTTGAAAGTGAGATCCTCAGACATTACTACTCCCAGGTCCCTTACATTATTTTTCCGCTCTATTGTATGGCCGGAGTCAGTAGTATGCTCTGTTCTAGTTATTATCTCCTCCAGTTTTCCATAACGGAGTAGTTGGAATTTGTCCTCATTGAACATCATATTGTTTACCGTTGCCCACTGGAAAACTTTGTTTATATCTTCTTGGAGGTTAACAGCGTCCTCAGCAGACGACAGCCTCATGCAGATCCTATTATCATCCGCAAAGGATGATACGGTGCTGTGATGTATATCTCTGTCTATGTCTGATATGATGATAAGGAATAAGACGGGGGCGAGTACTGTGCCTTGTGGAACAGAGCTCTTCACTATGGCAGCCTCCGATTTAACTCTGTTGACCACTACTCTTTGTGTTCGATTTGTTAGGAAGTTGAAGATCCGTCTCCCCACTTTCGCAGTTATTCCTTTAGCACGTATTTTATGGGCTATTACGCCATGATCGCATTTGTCAAATGCTTTTGCAATGTCTGTGTATGTTACATCTGCATTCTGATTTTCTTCCAGTGCATCCAAGGCCATGTCATAGTGATCCAGTAGTTGTGAGAGGCAGGAGCGACCTGCCCTGAGCCCATGTTGCCCTGGATTGTGCAGATTTTGGGAATCCAGGTGATTTGCAATCCTGCTTCTTAGCACTCTTTCAAAGATTTTTATGATGTGGGACGTCAGAGCTATTGGTCTGTAGTTCTTAGCTAATGCTTTGCTGCCACCTTTATGGAGTGGGGCTATGTCCGTTGTTTTAAGTGACTGTGGAATTTCACCCATGTCCAAGCTCCTCCTCCATAGTGTACTTAAGGCACGCGAGAGGGGTTTCTTGCAGTTCTTAATGAAAACAGAGTTCCACGAGTCTGGGCCCGGAGCTGAGTGCATGGGCATGTTGTCAATGGCTTTTTCGAAATCTATCGGAGTTAGGCTAATGTCGGAAATCTGGCATACATTTATGGAGTTTTGAGTACTGGTACCTCCAGCATATGCCTAGCTGCCCCTAACTCCTGTCCCTGACGTTCTAAATTACGTTAACGTTTACATTGAATTAGATGCTTAAATTTTGCCCTGACTCGTTTAGTTTCCTGTGCAGTCTACATCCTTCCTGTGGACGGTAGCTCTGATGTATATGGACGGTAGCTCTGACGTATATGGACGGTAGCTCTGATGTATATGGACGGTAGCTCTGATGTATATGGACGTTAACTCAGATGTATATGGACGGTAGCTCAGATGTATATGAGCGGTAGCTCTGATGTATATGGACGGTAGCTCTGATGTATATGGACGGTAGCTGTGATGTATATGGACGGTAGCTCAGATGTATATGGACGGTAGCTCAGATGTATATGGACGGTAGCTGTGATTTATATGGACGGTAGCTGTGATGTATATGGACGGTAACTCAGATGTATATGGACGGTAGCTGTGATGTATATGGACGGTAGCTCAGATGTATATGGACGGTAGCTCAGATGTATATGGACGGTAGCTGTGATGTATATGGACGGTAGCTGTGATGTATATGGACGGTAACTCAGATGTATATGGACGGTAGCTCAGATGTATATGGACGGTAGCTCTGATGTATTCTATAACATTAAATCTTGGAATATACAAGGGGAACTCTTTCCATCTCTGCACACTGGAATAACTCCATATATAAGTCGTGCCGAATAGGTAAAACTGGTCATTTAGCAAGAACTCATTTAAAATTAAGTTCTTTCTAAAATTTTATCTTATACATTTAAAGATATATATTTTTAAATTATGTTAATGTAAAAATTAATAATTTTGTACCAAAAGATCCTTAGGAAACTTACCTAACCTTGTTATAACAAGCGCAATTTAATTTAGCCTAATCCAACTAAATGTATTTTAGACAAGTTTACAATAATTTAATAATAAACAAACACAATGAAATATTTTATTGCATACACAAATTTTCGCTTGCCTTATTCGGCAAAAAGAGCGTTGCTGTTTAAGCTAAAATCGCTAGTTTTATCTATTCAGCATATATATATATATATATATATATATATATATATATATATATATATATATATATATATATATATATATATATATAATTTTTATTCACAGAACCACTGCCAGACTGCAAGCAGCAGTGGTAGCCTGGTTGATCAGGCCGTGATACACCAGGTCTGGTCTGGGACCGGGCCACGGGGGGCGTTGACCCCTGAAAAGTCCTTCATGTAGACACCAGATACTGGTGATTGTGGTCATGATGTTGATGGTGGTTGTGGTGGTGCTTGTGGTTTTGGTAGAGGTGGGGGGAGGGGGGGTTGGGATGGTAGTAGATGGTGGTGATTGGTGACGGTGGCTGCGATGGTGGTAGAGGTGGAGGCTGGTGGTGGTGGCGGTGATGCAGCATACCAGACGAGATAAGCAGATATAATCGCATTCATTTACGATAGCCAATCAGGTGGAGGGTACACTGTGTGGCGGACCAATCAGCGCGCGCCTGGCCATGGTGCACAGTCTTGGCTCTCTCAATTTATGAACACGGTGCTTGATGGTATCGTCAGCGGTGCTCCCCCAACCTCTCCCCTACCCTGCCTGCCCACCCTTCCCCCACCTGTCTCCCCAACTTCCCCTCTCCTTGTACCGCACCCCAACACTATCCTTCCCATTTGTCTATCTCCCCATCGTCCCTGTACTGCACCCAGCACCCTATATTCTCCCCAACCTTGCTCCCCGTCTCCTATCCCTTCTTTCCCTCCTCTCCCTCCTCTCCCTCCTCTCTCTCCCCCTCTTTCCTTCCCTCCTTCCTGCACGGCACCTTGATGTCAACCACAGCAGACGTAATCTGCGCCACAGCAGACGTAATCTACGCCACAGCAGACGTAATCTACGCCACAGCAGACGTAATCTACGCCACAGCAGACGTAATCTACGCCACAGCAGGCGTAATCTACGCAACAGCAGATGTAATCTACGCCACAGCAGACGTAATCTACACCACAGCAGACTCAATCTACGCCACAGAAGACGTAATCTACGCCACAGCAGACGTAATCTACACCACAGCAGACGTTATCTACGCAACAGCAGATGTAATCTACGCCACAGCAGACGTAATCTACGCCACAGCAGACGTAATCTACGCCACAGCAGACGTAATCTACACCACAGCAGCGTAATCTACGCCACAGCAGACGTAATCTACACCACAGCAGACGTAATCTACACCACAACAGACGTAATCTACGCCACTGCAGACGTAATCTACGCCACAGCAGACGTAATCTACGCCACAGCAGACGTAATTTACGCCACAGCAGACGTAATCTACACCACAGTAGACGTAATCTACACCACAGCAGACGTAATCTACGCCACAGCAGACGTAATCTACACCACAGCAGACGTAATATACACCACAGCAGACGTAATCTACGCCACAGCAGACGTAATCTACACCTCAGCAGACTTAATCTACACCACAACAGACGTAATCTACGCCACAGCAGACGTAATCTACACCACAGCAGACGTAATCTATGCCACAGCAGATGTAATCTACACCACAGCAGACGTAATCTACACCACAGCAGACGTAATCTACGCCACAGCAGACCTCTTTTAGATATTAAAGTACTCTTGGCTGGTGGTGAACAGGTGACATGCAGCCTTAATGGCCCTCGTGTAGTAGATAGGCTTTAAACCCCATTAACCACCCAACCATGACCATATAGTTTTACCGACCTGACCTGTTTACGACCTGATAAAGCCCACTACGTGAGCGAAACATCACTGAAGGTTCAGGTTAATGGTTCACGTTCTTAACCAGACTTCACCAGTGGGTCGTCGTGGACACTACCATGATCTACCATGTAGCTGGTGGATGGTGGGTCGTTCCAGGTGGGTGGGTGTGTGTGCGTCTGCTGGGTAGCGCAGACCCCCCCAACACCATCACTGCCATTACGACCCCCACCTTCACGAACCCATCACGACCCCACCACGATCCTACTATCACGACCCCCATCACGATCCCACCACCATGACCCCCCACCATCAAGATCCCACCGCACAAACCCTACCATCAATATTCCCCCACCACGACCCCGCCATCACGATCCCACCACCACGACCCCACCATCACGATCCCACCACCATCACTACCCTCACCATCATGAGCCTCACCTTCACGATCCCATCACGACCCCCACCATCGCGACCCCTACCTTCACGACCCCCACCATCACGACCCCCACTACGGTCCTACCATCACGACCCCCTCCACGAGCTCACCATCACGACCCCATCACGATCCCACCACGACCCCACCACCACGACCCCCACCATCACTACCCCCACCATCACGACCCCCACCATCACGACCCCCATACGGTCCTACCATCACGACCCCCTCCACGAGCTCACCATCACGACCCCCATCACGATCCCACCACGACCCCCACCACCACGACCCCCACCATCACTACCCCCACCATCACGACCCCCACCATCAACAACTCTTTAATTGACGAGTTTTGATGAATTGTACTGATAACTATCTTACCTGTCCCCCTCCCCTCCCCTCCTCCGTTTCCCCTACCACCCCCCACTCTACCAGTTATTTTGATTCCCTATTCCTTTCCCACTTTCTCTCTCTCTCTCTCTCTCTCTCTCTCTCTCTCTCTCTTCTCTCTCTCTCTCTCTCTCTCTCTCTCTCTCCTCTCCTCTCCTCTCCTTCCTCCCTACCCTCTCCTTCCCTACCTGCAGGTGGTGGTGCAGGTGGTTGTGGTGCCAACACTGGCACTATTGATCAGTGTCCCTGGGTGATGGCGGCCGCTGGTGCCATCATAGCATCATTACCTGTGACCTTACCTGTGACCTCACTCACATCTAACCTTACTCACCTCTGACCTTACCTCTGACCTTACCTATGACCTTACCTATGACCTTACTCCTGACTTTACCTTTGATCTTACTCACCTGTGACTTTACCTGACATTTCCTGATTTCCTGGTACTTTACTCACCTGTGACCAACTCACCTGTGACTTTACATGTATCCTTACCTGTGACCTTACCTGGTACTTTACTCACCTGTGACCTCATCTGTGACCTTCCTTACGTGTTCACCTTGTTAATGTTAGCAGGTAGGTTTCCAGGTGCACCTTTAAGTGTCTTTAATTCGTTCAAAACACGGGAATGCCTCATCCGATCGGCTTCAAACCTGGCGTCTCCTAGTGGAAGGTCTGAATGTCCCAGTATGACCTGACGATGTTTCGCTCCACCCTGGACCGTTGTCAAGTCCCAACTGAGGCGGAGCCCTGCCATGTAAACACATTAGTCCACACACTGGTTGAGGGACCACCATGGCCCTTGCGGCCCGATCTGGGACCAGTCCTCCCAAACGGGAGTAAAAAGCCACCGTTAAACACACACACGCACACACACACACACA
>NC_069479.1:14835255-15047755 GCF_026875155.1 Cherax quadricarinatus | reverse complement strand
CACCTACTGCCTTCCCCACCACCTATGCCTTCCCACCACCTACTGCCTTCCCTCCACCCTACTGCTTCCCTACACCTACTGCCTTCCCCACCACTACTGCCTTCCACACCTACGCCTTCACCACTACTGCCTTCCACACCACCTACTGCCTTCCCCACCACCTACTGCCTTCCCCACCACCTACTGCCTTCCCCAACAACTACTGCCTTCCCCACAACTACTGCCTTCCCACACCTACTGCCTTCCCCACACCTACTTCCTTCCCTACCACCTTCGGCCTTCCCCACCACCTACTGCCTTTCCCCACCCACCTATGCTTCCCCAACACCTACTGCCTTCCCACCACCCGCTGCCTTCCCCACCAACTATGCCTTCCCCAACAATCCTACTGCTTCCCTCACCAATACTGCTTCCCCACCACCTCTATGCGTCCCCATACCCTACTGCCTTCCCACAATCTACGTGCCTTACCCTCCTCCTACTGACTTCCCCACCACCCGCTGCCTTCCACACCACATACTGCTTCCCCACCCACCTACTGCCTTCCACCACATACTGCCTTCCCCCTCCATACCTACTGCCTTCCCACCACACGCTGCTTTCCATTCCCAACACACTACTGCCTTCACTATCCAACTACTGCCTTCCCCACCACCTATGCCTTCACCACCTCCTACTGCTTCAACCAACCTCCTTCACTGCCTTCCCCACCACATTCTGCTTCCCCACCACCTACTGCACTCACACCACCTAATGCCTTCTCACAACTTCTTCCTTCCCACTCACCTACTTGTTCCCCACCTCCTACGGCCTGCCCTCTCCTGACTGCTTCAACACACCTACTGCCTTCCCTCCAACCTACGGCCTAGCAACACCACCTAGGCCGTCACATACTCCTACTGACTTACCCCACCATCCTTACTGCCTTCCTCACCACCCACCTACTGCCATCCCCACCACCTACTGCCCTTCCCCACCACCTATGCCTTCCCCACCACCTCCTGCCTTCCCACCCACCTACTGCCTTCCCCACCACCTACTGGCCTTCCCCACCACTACTGCCTTCCCCACCACATAACGGCCCCTTCCCCACCACCTATGCCTTCCCACCACCTACTGCCTTCCCCACCACCTACTGCCTTCCCCCATCACCTACTGCCTTCCCACTCCTCTGCCTTCCCCACCTCCTACTGCCTTCCCCACATACTGACTTCCTCACCCCACTACTGCCTTCCCCACACCTCTGCTTCCCCTACAACCTATGCGTCCCACCACTCTGCCTTCCCCATTCACCTACTGCCTTCCCCACCACCTACTGCCTTACCCAAACCTACTTGCCTTCCCCACCACCTACTGCTTCCCACCACTACTGCCTTCCCATCCACCTACTGCCTTCCCCCACACCTACTGCTACCCCACCACCTACTGCCTTTCCCATACCTAATGCCTTCCCCACCACGGATGCCTTCCCCAACATTATACTGCCTTCCCTTCTCACCCCCATCTGCCTTCCCAACACCTACTGCCTTCCCCAACACTACTGCCTTCCCCACCACCTATTGCCTTCCCCACCACCTACTGCCCTTCCCTACCAACCTACTGCCTTCCACCACCATACTTTTCCTTCCCCACACATACTGCTTCCCCACCACCTACTGCTTCACCAACACCTACTGCCTTCCCCACCACCTACTGCCTTCCCCACCACCTACTGCCTTCCCCACCACCTACTGCCTTCCCCACCACCTACTGCCTTCCCCACCACTACTGCCTTCCCCACCACCTACTGCCTTCCCCCACCTACTGCCTTCCACCACCACATTTACTGCCACTTCCCACCACCTACTACATTCCCCACCACCTGCGCTTCTTCAACACCTACTACCTTCAGCACCACCTACTGCCTTCCCCACCACCTACAGCCTTCCCCCCTCCTACTGCCTTCTCCACCACCTGTGCCCTTCCCCACCACCTACTGCCTTCCCTCCACCTTACTACCTTCCCACCACCTATACATTCCCACAACCTGCATACCTTCTCCACCACCCTACTACCTTCCCCCACCACCTACTGCCTTCCACACCACCTAATGCCTTCCCACCCTCTACTGCCTTTCCTCCACTGCTGCTTCCCACACCTCTGCCCTTTCCCCTCCAATACTACCTTCCCACCAACTATACATTCCCCACCCACCTGCTGCCTTCTCCACCACCTATACCTTACCCACCACCTATGCCTTCCCACCCACCTACTGCCTTCCCACCTCCTAACTGCCTTCTCACCACAATGCTGCCCGTCCCCACACCTACTGCTTCCAAACACATACTACTTCCACCACATAACTACATTCCCCACCACCTGGCTGCCTTCTCCACCACCTAATACCTTTCCCCACCAACTACTGCCTTCCCCACCACCTACTGCCTTCCCCACCAACCTACTGCCTTTCTCACTCCTAGCTGCCTTCACCACCACCTACTGCCTCCAACACCTACTGCCTTCCCCACCACCCACTGCTTCCACACCTACTGCCTTCCCCACCACTACTGCCTTCCCTCCACCTACTGCTTCCCACCACCTACTGCCTTCCCACACCCTACTGCCTCCCCACCACTACTGCCTTCCCCACCACCTATGCCTTCCCCACCCCACCTTCTGCCTTCCACCACCTACTGCCTTTCCCACCACCTACTGCCTTTCCCCACCACCTACTGACTTCCCCACCACCTACTGCTTCCCCACACCCGCTGCCTTCCACCACCTACTGCCTTCCCAACACCTACGCCTTCCCCACCACCTACTGCCTTCCCATCACTACTGCCTTCCCCACTCCTACTGCCTTACCCACCACCTAATGCCCTTCCCCACCACTACTGCCTTCCCCACCACCTACTGCCTTTCCCCACCACCTACTGCCTTCCCCACACTACTGCCTTCCCCACACCTACGCCTTCCCTCCACTACTGCCTCCCACCACTACTGCCTTCCCACACCCTAATGCCTTCCCCAATCACCTACTGCCTTCCCAACCACCTACGTGCCCTTCCCACCACTAATGCTTCCCCACCTACTGGCCTTCCTCACCACCACCTACTGCCTTCCCCACACCTACTGCCTTCCCCACCACCTACTGCACTTCCCCACCACCTACTGCCTTCACCACCACTATGCCTTCCCCACCACATACTGCCATTCCCCACCACCTATCCTTCCCATCACTCTACTGCCTTTCCCCACCACCTACTGCCTTCCCACCAACTATGCCTTCCCATCACCTACTACCTTCCCACCCAGTACTGCTACCCCACATCTACATGCCTTTCCCTACCACTCCTGCCTTCCCCACCACTACTGCCTTCCCCACCACACTACTGCTTCCCCACACCTACTGCCTTCCACCACCTACTGCCTTCCTACACCTAATGCCTTCCCCACCACCTACTGCCTTCCCACCACTACTGCCTTCCCACACCTACTGCCTTCCCCCACACCTACTGCCTGCCCCTCCACCTACTGCCTTCCCACCACTACGCTTTCCCCACCACATACTGCCTTTCCACCACCTATTGCCTTCCCACACCTAATGCATTCCCACCACCGACTTGCCTTCCCCACCACCTACTTGCATTCCCCACCTCTTACTGCTTCCACCACCTATACCTTCCCCACCCACTGCTGCCTTCTCCACCACCTACTACCTTCCCCACCACCTACTGCCTTCCCCACCACCTACTGCCTTCCCCACCACCTACTGCCTTCTCCACCACCTGCTGCCTTCCCCACCACCTACTGCCTTCCCCACCACCTACTACCTTCCCACCACCTACTACATTCCCCACCACCTGCTGCCTTCTCCACCACCTACTACCTTCCCCACCACCTACTGCCTTCCCCACCACCTACTGCCTTCCCCACCACCTACTGCCTTCTCCACCACCTGCTGCCTTCCCCACCACCTACTGCCTGACCCCACCCCTACTACCTTCCCACCACCTACTACATTCCCCACCACTGCTGCCTTCTACACCTCCTACTACCTTTCCCCACCACTAACTGCCTTCCCCACCACCTACTGCACTTCCCCACCACCCTACTGCATTCTCCACTCCTGCTGCTTCCCCACCACATACTGCCTTCCCCACCACTACTACTTTACCACCACCTACTAATTACCACCACCCTGCTGCATTCTCCACACCTACTACCTTCCCACCACCTACTGCCTTCCCCACCACCTTCTGCCTTCCCCACCTACCTACTGCTTCCTCACACTGCTGCCTTCCCACCACCTACGCCTTCCCCCCACCACCTACTACCTTCCCACCACCTACTACAATTCACCCACACCTGCTTGCCTTTCACACCTACTGCCTTTCCCACCACTATGCCTTCCCACCTCCTACTGCATTCCCACCACCTATGCTTCTCCACACCTGCTGCCTTCCCACACACTACTGCCTTCCCCAACACCTACTGCCTTCCCCACCACCCACTGCCTTCCCCACCACCTACTGCCTTCCCCACCACCCACTGCCTTCCCCACCACCTACTGCCCACCCCACCACCTACACCAGAGACTGTAATTCAGAGTGTTCCAATAGTGCCACTCGGATGCCATAGGTGTCACTTTGTATCACCTTGAGAGTGCCACTGAGGTGTGAGGCGTCACACCCTGTGTCATCCTGACACATCTTCTACGTGTGTGGCTGCGGGATGCTATCACCAACAGTATGGTTGACCAAGAACCTTCCAAAACAGTGTCCTGCTATGTTATTCTATATTACAGTGACATAGTGAGAACTATAGCTGGCTATGTTTCTCTGTTATATTCTGTCACACACAGTATGTTACATACAGGAAGTAACGGAATATGTCAGCCTGGGAGACTTCAGTAGTGTCAGCTTGAGCTGGGAGACTTCAGTAGTGTCAGCTTGAGCTGGGAGACTTCAGTAGTGTCGCTTGAGCTGTGGAGACTTCAGTAATGTCAGCCTGAGCTGGGAGACTTCAGTAGTGTCAGCCTGAGCTGGGAGACTTCAGTAGTGTCAGCCTGAGCTGGGAGACTTCAGTAGTGTCAGCTTGAGCTGGGAGACTTCAGTAGTGTCAGCCTGAGCTGGGAGACTTCAGTAGTGTCAGCTTGAGCTGGGAGACTTCAGTAGTGTCAGCTTGAGCTGGGAGACTTCAGTAATGTCAGCCTGAGCTGGGAGACTTCAGTAGTGTCAGCCTGAGCTGGGAGACTTCAGTAGTGTCAGCCTGAGCTGGGAGACTTCAGTAGTGTCAGCTTGAGCTGGGAGACTTCAGTAGTGTCAGCCTGAGCTGGGAGACTTCAGTAATGTCAGCTTGAGCTGGGAGACTTCAGTAATGTCAGCTTGAGCTGGGAGACTTCAGTAATGTCAGCCTGAGCTGGGAGACTTCAGTAGTGTCAGCTGAGCTGGGAGACTTCAGTAATGTCAGCTTGAGCTGGGAGACTTCAGTAATGTCAGCTTGAGCTGGGAGACTTCAGTAATGTCAGCTTGAGCTGGGAGACTTCAGTAATGTCAGCTTGAGCTGGGAGACTTCAGTAATGTCAGCCTGAGCTGGGAGACTTCAGTAGTGTCAGCCTGAGCTGGGAGACTTCAGTAGTGTCAGCTTGAGCTGGGAGACTTCAGTAGTGTCAGCTTGAGCTGGGAGACTTCAGTAGTGTCAGCCTGAGCTGAGAGACTTCAGTAGTGTCAGCCTGAGCTGGGAGACTTCAGTAGTGTCAGCCTGAGCTGAGAGACTTCAGTAATGTCAGCTTGAGCTGGGAGACTTCAGTAGTGTCAGACTGAGCTGAGAGACTTCATTAGTGTCAGCTTGAGCTGGGAGACTTCAGTAGTGTCAGCTTGAGCTGGGAGACTTCAGTAGTGTCAGCTTGAGCTGGGAGACTTCAGTAGTGTCAGCCTGAGCTGGGAGACTTCAGTAGTGTCAACTTGAGCTGGGAGACTTCAGTAGTGTCAGCTTGAGCTGGGAGACTTCAGTAGTTTCAGCCTGAGCTGGGAGACTTCAGTAGTGTCAGCCTGAGCTGGGACTTCAGTAGTGTCAGCCTGAGCTGGGACTTCAGTAGTGTCAGCCTGAGCTGGGACTTCAGTAGTGTCAGCCTGAGCTGGGACTTCAGTAGTGTCAGCCTGAGCTGGGACTTCAGTAGTGTCAGCCTGAGCTGGGACTTCAGTAGTGTCAGCTTGAGCTGGGAGACTTCAGTAGTTTCAGCCTGAGCTGGGAGACTTCAGTAGTGTCAGCCTGAGCTGGGACTTCAGTAGTGTCAGCTTGAGCTGGGAGACTTCAGTAGTTTCAGTCTGAGCTGGGAGACTTCAGTAGTGTCAGCCTGAGCTGGGAGACTTCAGTAGTGTCAGCCTGAGCTGGGGCTTCAGTAGTGTCAGCCTGAGCTGGGGCTTCAGTAGTGTCAGCCTGAGCTGGGAGACTTCAGTAGTGTCAGCCTGAGCTGGGAGACTTCAGTAGTGTCAGCCTGAGCTGGGGCTTCAGTAGTGTCAGCCTGAGCTGGGACTTCAGTAGTGTCAGCCTGAGCTGGGAGACTTCAGTAGTGTCAGCCTGAGCTGGGAGACTTCAGTAGTGTCAGCCTGAGCTGGGACTTCAGTAGTGTCAGCCTGAGCTGGGAGACTTCAGTAGTGTCAGCCTGAGTTGGTTCACTAGGGGTTCTACTAGGGCCTCCTCTAGGGGTTTCACTAGAGGTTCTACTCGGGGTTCCACTTGGGGTTCAACTAGGAGCTCCACTAGGGGTTCTACTAGAAGCTTCACTAAGGGTTCTACTAGGGGTTCCACTAGGGCTTCCACTAGGGGTTCCACTAGAGGTTCTACTAGGAGTTCCAGTGACTAGGGGTTCTACTAGAAGCTCCACTAAGGGTTCCACTAGAGGTTCTACTAGGGCTTCCACTTGGGGTTCCACTAGAGGTTCTACTAGGGGTTCCACTAGGGGTTCCACTTGGGGTTCCACTAGAGGTTCTACTAGGGGTTCCACTAGGGGTTCTACTAGAAGCTCCACTAAGGGTTCTACTAGGGATTCCACTAGGGGTTCCACTAGAGGTTCTACTAGGAGTTCCAGTGACTAGGGGTTCTACTAGAAGCTCCACTAAGGGTTCCACTAGAGGTTCTACTAGGGCTTCCAGTTGGGGTTCCACTAGAGGTTCTACTAGGGGTTCCACTAGGGGTTCCACTAGGGGTTCCACTAGGGCTTCCACTAGGGGTTCCACTAGAGGTTCTACTAGGGGTTCCACTAGGGGTTCCACTAGGGGTTCCACTAGGGCTTCCACTAGGGGTTCCACTAGAGGTTCTACTAGGGGTTCCACTAGGGGTTCTACTAGAAGCTCCACTAGGGGTTCTACTAGAAGCTTCACTAAGGGTTCTACTAGTGGTTCCACTAGGGGTTCTACTAGGAGCTCCACTAGGGCTTCCACTAGGGGTTCCACTAGAGGTTCTACTAGGGGTTCCACTAGGGGTTCTACTAGAAGCTCCACTGGGGGTTCTACTAGAAGCTTCACTAAGGGTTCTACTAGGGGTTCCACTAGGGGTTCTACTAGGAGCTCCACTAGGGGTTCTACTAGGGGTTCTACTAGAAGCTTCACTAAGGGTTCTACTAGGGGTTCCACTAGGGCTTCCACTTGGGGTTCCACTAGAGGTTCTACTAGGGGTTCCACTAGGGCTTCCACTTGGGGTTCCACTAGAGGTTCTACTAGGGGTTCCACTAGGGCTTCCACTTGGGGTTCCACTAGAGGTTCTACTAGGGGTTCCACTAGGGGTTCTACTAGAAGCTCCACTAGGGGTTCTATTAGGAGCTCCACAAGGGGTTCAGTAGCTTCAAGGATTCCTTCCAGCAGTACTGGAACTGTTATTGCTCAACGATGTTCATCTTAGGTGAGAGATGACGGGTGGGGGAGGTAAGAGAAGGAGGGGTATGGACGAGCCGTTTAACAGGATGGGTCATGGTTGGGGTCTTAGAGGAGGTGAGGGTCATGGTTTGGGGGTCTTAGAGGAGGTGAGGGTCCCTAAGACAGTCTTATGTCGACCTTAGATATAATCTTCTTTGTTTTGATCGACCTTTGGTCCATTCTCTTACCCCTCCCCCTCTTAATCTCCCTCCAAATCATTCCTCATCCCCTCCCCCTCTTCCTCCTCCCCTCCCCATCGTTCCTCATTCCCTCCCTCTTCCTCCTCCCCTCCCCATCGTTCCTCATCCCCTCCTCATCATTCCTCATCCCTCCCCATCATTCCTCATCCCCTCCCCATCATTCCTCATCCCTCCCCATCATTCCTCATCCCTCCTCATCATTCCTCATCCCTCCCCATCATTCCTCATCCCCTTCCCATCATTCCTCATCCCTCCCCATCATTCCTCATCCCCTCCACATCATTCCTCATCCCCTCCCCATCATTCCTCATCCCCTCCCCCTCTTCCTCTCCCCTCCCCATCATTCCTCATCCCCTCCCCATCATTCTCATCCCTCCCCCTCTTCCTCATCCCTCCCCATCATTCCTCATCCCCTCCCCATCATTCCTCATCCCTCCCCATCATTCCTCATCCCCTCCCCATCATTCCTCATCCCCTCCCCATCATTCCTCATCCTCTCCCCATCATTCCTCATCCCCTCCCCATCATTCCTCATCCCCTCCCCATCATTCCTCATCCCCTCCCCATCATTCTTCATCCCCTCCCCATCATTCCTCACCCCTCCCCATCATTCCTCATCCCCTCCTCATCATTCCTCATCCCTCCCCATCATTCCTCATCCTCCCCATCATTCCTCATCCCCTCCCCATCATTCCCCATCCCCTCCCCATCATTCCTCATCCCCTCCCCATCATTTCTCCTCCCCTCCCCATCGTTCCTCCTCCCCTCCCCATCGTTCCTCATCCCCCCCCTTCATTCCTCATCCCCTCCCCCTCTTCCTCCTCCCTCTCCATCATTCCTCATCCCCTCCCCATCATTCCTCATCCTCTCCCCTCTTCCTCATCCCCTCCCCATCATTCCTCATCCTCTCCCCCTCTTCCTCATCCCCTCCCCATCATTCCTCATCCCCTCCCCATCATTCTTCATCCCCTCCCCATCATTCCGCATCCCCTCCCCATCATTCCACATCCCCTCCCCATCATTCCTCATCCCCTCCCCATCATTCCTCATCCCCTCTCCATCATTCCTCATCCCCTCCCTCTCTTCATCATCTCCTCCCCATCATTCCTCATCCCCTCCCCTCTTCCTCATCCCTTCCCCATCATTCCCATCCCCTCCCCATCATTCCTCATCCCCTCCCCATCATTCCTCATCCCCTCCCCATCATTCATCCCCTCCCCATCATGCCTCATCCCCTCCCCATCATTCCTCATTCCGCTCCCCATCATTCCTCATCCCCTCCCCATCATTCCTCATCCCCTCCCATCATTCTTCATCCCCTCCCCATCATTCCTCATCCCCTCCCCATCATTCCTCATCCACTTCCCATCATTCCTCATCCCCTCCCCATCATTCCTCATCTCCTCCCCATCATTCCTCAGACCCTCCCCATCATTCCTCATCCCCTCCCCATCATTCCTCATCCCCTCCCCATCATTCCTCATCCCTCCCATCATTCCTCATCCCCTCCCCATCATTCCTCATCCCCTCCCCATCATTTCTCATCCCCTCCCCATCATTCCTCATCCCCTCCCCATCATTCCCCATCCCCTCCCCATCATTCCTCATCCCCTCCCCATCATTCCTCATCCCCTCCCCATCATTCCTCATCCCCTCCCCATCATTCCTCATCCCCTCCCATCATTCCTCATCCCCTCCCCATCATTCCTCATCCCCTCCCCATCATTCCTCATCCCCTCCCCATCATTCCTCATCCCCTCCCATCATTCCCCATCCCCTCCCCATCATTCCTCATCCCCTCCCCATCATTCCTCATCCCCTCCCCATCATTCCTCATCCCCTCCCATCATTCCTCATCCCCTCCCCATCATTCCTCATCCCCTCCCCATCATTCCTCATCCCCTCCCATCATTCCTCATCCCCTCCCCATCATTCCTCACAATTCCCACCGATGTAATATAATGAATAATATTCATAACAGTGATGAATTTCCAGAGTTTTCATACTCCCGCAGCCCGGCCACGGGCCAGGCTCGTCTGGTGTTAGCCTGGTCAACCAGGCTGTTGCTGCTGGTGGCACTTGTTCCAGCAGTCTTCAAGATAAAATCGGACATTTTCCTTTACCAAATGCTACATCAACCAGGCTGTGATGGATATGTGGGCCTGTAGGTCGCCAGCAGCAATAGCCTGGTTGACCAGGCAAACACTAGACAAGCCAGGCCTAGGGCCGGGCTGCTAGAAAGGAGAAACTCTCGAAACTCGTCAAAGGAATGTCAAACTTAATGGCACTATTTTCTTTCTTTTGAAAGTTCTCGTTATCCACCGCATCATTTTCCTATCTTCCTGACCTTTGCCTTATTGCATTCTTTGAAAGAAAGATCAGCTGACATAATTACTCCCAGGTCTTTCATGTGTTCCTTTCAGTCTAATGAAATAATATATGTTTAATTTTGCAAGTACATGTACAAGGTATACAGACCATAGCTGACATCTATGACATACTACTGTATAGAAAACTGTTATGCTGAGCATTTCGGGCAAATTAGGTCAGTTTTGTCCCAGGATGCAACCCACACAAGTCGATTAACACCCAGGTACCCATTAGGTGACCCTCTTGGGTTTTATATACAGTTTCCCTTTTGAGTTCTTCATCGGGGTAGAAGACTGGATGTGTATGTGGGCGCAATACAAATATACGAACGTTTTGTTAATATCGTGAGTGTTGCTTAGCCATCAAGACGGGCATCCATATTCCTAGGTCAGTTACCCCTGGAGCTGGTGAGTCTGGAGTAGGATGCCAGAAGCTGTTGAAAGGATTTTGAGAGTAGTAAATCAGTCTTGCTGTTGCTGCTGTTGTTGGTGGTGTTGATGGTGTCAACAGTACAGGAGGTGGAGAGGCAGAGGAAGAGGTGGGAAGGTAGAGGAAGAGGTGGGAAGGTAGAGGAAGAGGTGGGAAGGTAGAGGAAGAGGTGGGAAGGTAGAGGAAGAGGTGGGAAGGTAGAGGAAGAGGTGGGAAGGTAGAGGAAGAGGTGGGAAGGTAGAGGAAGAGGTGGGAAGGTAGAGGAAGAGGTGGGAAGGTAGAGGAAGAGGTGGGAAGGTAGAGGAAGAGGTGGGAAGGTAGAGGAAGAGGTGGGAAGCCAGAGGAAGAGGTGGGAAGCCAGAGGAAGAGGGTGGGGAGGAGAGATGTTTACGGCATAGTGAGTGTGCTGAGTGGCCGCGAGGTGTACATGGAATAGGGAGAATGGGAGAGGGAAGGAAGAGTTTGTTGTTTGTTTGGGTACAGTAGTGTGTTGGTAAGGAAGGAGGGGTTGTGGGTACAGTAGAGCGTGGGTAGAGAAGGAAGGGTTGTGGGTACAGTAGTGTGTTGGTAAGGAAGGAGGGGTTGTGGGTACAGTAGAGCGTGGGTAGAGAAGGAAGGGTTGTGGGTACAGTAGTGTGTTGGTAAGGAAGGAGGGTTGTGGGTACAGTAGAGCGTGGGTAGAGAAGGAAGGGTTGTGGGTACAGTAGTGTGTTGGTAAGGAAGGAGGGGTTGTGGGTACAGTAGAGCGTGGGTAGAGAAGGAAGGGTTGTGGGTACAGTAGTGTGTTGGTAAGGAAGGAGGGGTTGTGGGTACAGTAGAGCGTGGGTAGAGAAGGAAGGGTTGTGGGTACAGTAGTGTGTTGGTAAGGAAGGAGGGGTTGTGGGTACAGTAGAGCGTGGGTAGAGAAGGAAGGGTTGTGGGTACAGTAGTGTGTTGGTAAGGAAGGAGGGGTTGTGGGTACAGTAGAGCGTGGGTAGAGAAGGAAGGGTTGTGGGTACAGTAGTGTGTTGGTAAGGAAGGAGGGGTTGTGGGTACAGTAGAGCGTGGGTAGAGAAGGAAGGGTTGTGGGTACAGTAGTGTGTTGGTAAGGAAGGAAGGGTTGTGGGTACAGTAGTGTGTTGGTAAGGAAGGAAGGGTTGTGGGTACAGTAGTGTGTTGGTAAGGAAGGAGGGGTTGTGGGTACAGTAGTGTGTTGGTAAGGAAGGAGGGGTTGTGGGTACAGTAGTGTGTTGGTAAGGAAGGAGGGGGTTGTGGGTACAGTGGTGTGTGGGTAGGGACGGAGGGGGTTGTGGGTACAGTAGTATGTGGGTAGGGAAGGAGGGGGTTGTGGGTACAGTAGTATGTGGGTAGGGACGGAGGGGGTTGTGGGTACAGTAGTTGTGGGTAGGGACGGAGGGGGTTGTGGGTACAGTAGTGTATGGGTAGGGAAGGAGGGGGTTGTTGGTACAGTGGTGTGTGGGTAGGGACGGAGGGGGTTGTGGGTACAGTAGTATGTGGGTAGGGAAGGAGGGGGTTGTGGGTACAGTAGTATGTGGGTAGGGACGGAGGGGGTTGTGGGTACAGTAGTGTGTGGGTAGGGAAGGAGGGGGTTGTGGGTACAGTAGTATGTGGGTAGGGAAGGAGGGGGTTGTGGGTACAGTAGTATGTGGGTAGGGAAGGAGGGGGTTGTGGGTACAGTAGTATGTGGGTAGGGAAGGAGGGGGTTGTGGGTACAGTAGTGTGTGGGTAGGGACGGAGGGGGTTGTGGGTACAGTAGTATGTGGGTAGGGAAGGAGGGGGTTGTGGGTACAGTAGTGTGTGGGTAGGGAAGGAGGGGGTTGTGGGTAGGGAAGGAGGGGGTTGTGGGTACAGTAGTGTGTGGGTAGGGAAGGAGGGGGTTGTGGGTACAGTAGTGTGTGGGTAGGGAAGGAGGGGGTTGTGGGTACAGTAGTGTGTGGGTAGGGACGGAGGGGTTGTGGGTACAGTAGTATGTGGGTAGGGAAGGAGGGGGTTGTGGGTACAGTAGTGTGTGGGTAGGGAAGGAGGGGGTTGTGGGTACAGTAGTGTGTGGGTAGGGAAGGAGGGGGTTGTGGGTACAGTAGTGTGTGGGTAGGGACGGAGGGGGTTGTGGGTACAGTAGTATGTGGGTAGGGAAGGAGGGGGTTGTGGGTACAGTAGTATGTGGGTAGGGAAGGAGGGGGTTGTGGGTACAGTAGTATGTGGGTAGGGAAGGAGGGGGTTGTGGGTACAGTAGTATGTTGGTAGGGAAGGAGGGGTTGTGGGTACAGTAGTATGTTGGTAGGGAAGGAGGGGGTTGTGGGTAGGGAAGGAGGGGGTTGTTACGGGAGAGTGTGTCAGGGAGAGGAATGGGGGGGAGGGTAAAGTGTCGTGTAAGGAAACACCTTATACCTTTGATATACCTTTGATGAGTTCTGAGAGTTTTACTCTTCCTGGAGCCCGGCCATGGGCCAGGCTCATCTAGTGCTTGCCTCTATAACCTCACCTCACAAAGAGCCTCTACATGGACCTCTATAACCGTCGATAAACAAGACAAATGTTGTAATAAAGTTGGTAGAATTACCGACAATATGTAAAGTATTGTGGCAACGTTTCGCTCTCCAGGAGCTTTATCAAGTAATGGCTTGATAAAGCTCCTGGAGAGCGAAACGTTGCCACAATAAATGTCACATTAGTTGCACTTGTGTCCTTTTACAAGACAAATGTTCAATACTTCCAGTACTGTCAACAATGAAGATACTTATTACATGCGTTATTCGTCACCCTCATTTGTGTTGTATACCGTCATTAACACGATACTTAATACACTCTGATCAGACACATGTGCAACAGTTATGTATCTGTATTCCGAAACGTTTCGCCTATCTAGAAGGTTTCTTTAGTCGAACACAGAGGCAGCAGAATCAGTAGAGATATTAAGGTGATGTGATCAGTCCGTCCATCACCCTTAAAGGCGTAGTTTTTAGATGATCAATCCCTCCAGTGTCGGTATTGTATACTATTGTATACCATTATTGTAATTACACTCTATACCCTCTATTGCGACTTCCAGGAGCTTCTATCTACTCGCGGGGCTATTGATGCCCAGCGGGGCAGGCTCTGGAACCAGGGTGGCCCCATCAACGTGAGCTGACGGAGCTACAGGAAATCTATGGGAGACATTTAATGGCCAGTGAGCCATTTCCTGCCAGACCTCCACCATTGGCATCATTGGCTCATAAAACCATTGAGTGTTAAAGGGTTTCCGGGAAGACATGGGCGTGCACGGCCGCCCACCTTGTCCCGGCGTGCATGGCCGCCCACTTGGTAATGGGCGGTGGGATGAAAGACATCACCGCCCATACCCTCTTGTGTCATAAGAACATAAGACAGAAGGAGCACTGCAACAGGCCTACTGCCCCATGCTAGGGAGGTCCAAGTCACCTACTTGCCCATGGTAGGCAGGTCACAGTCACCTACTGCCCCATGCTAGGCAGGTCCAAGTCACCTGCTGGCTGGTACATGGTATGAAAGAGAAAGGAAAGTAGGAATGTGGCACAATGGGTGAGTTCGCAGGTGGCTGACCACAGCCTGGTTGATCAGGAACTGCTTTGAGGGACTTACCAAGACCCCTCACCAAGACTGCCAGAGGTTTATTGATACTCTTCCCTTAAGCATGAACGGTGGGTTTTGAAAAGTCCAGGTCACTTTACACTTACTAATTCCTCTCTTAGTGCAAGATACAGGTAGTATAAAATAAGTGTGTACAAAATGTGAGGTGTCTGTTAGGCTCGTATGTTGTTTTAAATGTTTGTGGGAGAAGAATACTAACAATGTTGCAAGAGTGCAGAACTTTTAGTAAACTTCCGTCTCACACTTGGATGACAGGATGACCATCCTTCCTTGGATGGCTATACCTCCCTGGAAGACCATACCTCCCTGGAAGACCATACCTCCCTGGAAGACCATACCTCCCTGGAAGACCATACCTCCCTGGATGTCCATACCTCCCTGGAAGACCATACCTCCCTGGATGTCCATACCTCCCTGGAAGAACATACCTCTCTGGATGTCCATACCTCCCTGGATATCCATACCTCCCTGGATGTCCATACCTCCCTGGAAGACCATACCTCTCTGGATGTCCATACCTCCCTGGATGTCCATACCTCCCTGGAAGACCATACCTCTCTGGATGTCCATACCTCCCTGGAAGACCATACCTCCCTGGATGTCCATACCTCCCTGGAAGAACATACCTCTCTGGATGTCCATACCTCCCTGGATGATCATATCTCTCTGGATGACCATACCTCCCTGGATGACCATACCTCCCTGAATGTCCATACCTCCCTGGATGTCCATACCTCCCTGGATGATCATATCTCTCTGGATGACCATACCTCCCTGGATGACCATACCTCCCTGGATGTCCATACCTCCCTGGATGTCCATACCTCCCTGGATGATCATATCTCTCTGGATGACCATACCTCCCTGGATGACCATACCTCCCTGGATGACCACACCTCCCTGGATGACCATACCTCCCTGGATGACCATGCATCCCTGGATGACCATACCTCCCTGGATGACCATACCTCCCTGGATGACCATACCTCCCTGGATGGTTGTTGTCTACTATTGTACCACTGACTACCACCACCTAAATGGTGGTAGTCAGTGGAGTGTTGATTGGTGGTGGTGGTAGGGATATTTGTTGTTGGTGATAGATGGGGTGGTTGTGCCCCGCTGAGCGTTCCCTACCCCTATCTCCCCCTCCCTACTCACCTACCTTCCCACTCATCCCTCACCTTCCCCGGGGCATCAGAGTCCTGTGTACATACCGAACAATGTCATTTATAGATCCTGCTGTGATCTTGTCTCTGATTGCTGATGTGGTGCCCACGCCCAGTCTGACGTGATACCCACGTCCAGTCTGACGTGATACCCACGTTCAGTCATAAAGTTGTCAGGAAGTGGAATAATCTGGAGAGTGATGTAGTGGAGGCAGGATCCATACATAGCTTTAAGAAGAGGTATGATAAAGCTCATGGAGCAGGAAGAGAGTGGAGCTATTAGCGACCAGTGAAGAGGCGGGGCCAGGAGCTATGACTCGACCCGTACAACCACAATTAGATGAGTACACACACACACACACACTCGGCCTTCCACGTTACAAAATTGAATTAAGTTGCAAGAGTAATAAATCTGAGTATGTGTGGGGTGGGGTGGGGTTGGGGGAGGGGGTTGCATGGAGGGGTTGGAGAGGTGGGTGAGGGGGCAAAGCCTCATACATAACTGTAATATTAAACCAAGGTAATAACATACCTTGGGAAGGGGTCAAGAAGCCTGTACTCCGTGACCGGTCTTCTTAAACCCGTTTCCCGAGGTTGTCCTCAGTACATTTGATTCATAAAGTGATAGTAAGGAAGGAAGGTAGTGTTACACCATACCTAACACCGCCGCAACACCGCACCGTAAATATGAAAGCCAGGAACGGAAATGTTGAACGAGGTTATAGCGACAGGCTCCACATTCCAGGATGATTCACTGGACAATCTTCACCTCCCGTCTGTGTGTAACATTATCAGCCCAGAATCTTAATCGAAACTCAACCAGCCAGATTTCTGGGAAGGTGGCGCGTCATCGCAATTAATGTTGCCACTACTGGGAAAACACTGTTGGTATTTCTAAAAAATTTTCCGAGTTTTAATGCGGTCTCTCTGCGCCTTTGTTGCGCGGCCCCTCCCCGCACCTCCCCGCCACTCCCCGCCCCTCCCCGCTTCGCCCCTCCCCTCCCTGCTTCCCTTTTGATCCCAAGATGCAATGTGATACAAAACAGATGTATAGAGGGTTTTTATGCTCTCCCTTTCCGCTTTTTTCGTCCGCGGAGCCGAGTTGAAATCGCGAGTGATATTTCCTGGTGGTTGATGTTGCGTCAGTGTGGTTGATGTTGCATCAATATTGCAGAGATGCCAACCAGATGTAGCAAGTGCCACAGGCTGCTAGACACGTACTTACACACTCCTGTTAATCTATCTTCCGTGAGATTTCACGTCACGTGCACGTGTAAGTGGGTTAAACTGCGATAAACAAGGTGGAAGGAGATGTGTATGGTGAGTGTGTAAGTGTGTGAGGTGCGTGAGGAGTGAGAGTAGAGAGGAGGGTGTGAGTGTGTGGCAAGTGAGGCGGACAGAGAGGCGGACATGAGTAAGCATCAAGTCTTAGTCAGGAAGGGTATCATTTGCCATCCCACAGTGATCAAGGGAAGAGGCTGTCTCGCCTCTGTCTCATCTCTAAAGTGATTAATACCAGCAGTACAAGTGATCAATTACGGCCAAGTGTGCGTGATGTGAGTGAGGCTGGGCGGGGTGAGGCGGGGTGAGGCGGCGGGGGAGTGTTTACAGTGCTAGCAGACCCCTGCACCACCTCCCTCTCCCACCACCACATCAAACCATTCTTGCACCGCCAGTGATTTAGCGTACAAATCTGGACGTTCACTCCAAGTTTGCAGGAAACGTCGGAAAACGAACGTAGGAATGAAGATAGTTTTCATTCTGACACCACCAGTGATACGCACGTTTATGTAACCCGTATCTAACGCCAACAGTGATACGCACGTATATGTGACCCGTATCTGACACCACCAGTGATACGCACGTTTTTGTGACCCGTATTTGACACCATTAGTGATACGCACGTAAATGCAACCCGTATCTGACAGCACGAGTGGTACGCACGTTTATGTAACCCGTATCTGACACCAGTCAGCCAAGGCGTTGTCAGAAGTGCCTCTTCCGTTCTCTGAAGCGCCTTACGTGGTTTCAAGAACACATTATTGGCGTTTGTATATGGTACAAAGTAACACAAGTTAGGTAACCTTGTATTTCCTGACAAACAAAACACCACTATCTTAAAGACGACAATATGTGAAGGCTTTAAGGAAGTCTTGAGACACTGACGTTGATAACGACGCAAGAGAATGAACGTACATAAGGTTCTGCCTGCGTGAAGGGAACTTAGTAGGTTCCTAAGTTCCTTGTCAGTTCCTGCGTGAAGGGAACTTGGTAGGTTCTTAAGTTCCTGTCAGTTCCTGCGTGAATAGAACTGGTAGGTTCCTAAGTTCCTGGTCAGTTCCTGACTGCGGTGCGTGCGTTGGATGTTTAGGACCCGGCGGCGGGGACGTAGATCCCCGAAAATATCCCTGGGATATTCCTCAGGCTTCGGGTATTCTTAAGACTCTAGGTATCCTCGAGGCTCCAGGTATCCTGGAGGTTCCAGGTATCCTAAAAGTTCCAGGTATCCTCGAGGTTCGAGGTACCCTCAAGGCTCCGGGTGTTCCCGAGGCTCTAGCTATCTTAGAGGCTCCAGGTACCCTCTAGGCTCCGGGTATCCCCGAGGCTCCAGGTATCCTAGAGGCTCCATGTACCCTCTAGGCTCCGGGTATCCCCGAGGCTGCCAAACAGGTGATGGTTCTGTGTACAATTCTTAGTAGTTTTTTTTAACGATATGTGACAAGCTGATTCTCCAGGATGTTGTCACCAGCAATTATTGCCTCACAAGAACTGGACTATGTAAGAAAGTGTGTGTGTGTGTGTGTGTGTGTGTGTGTGTGTGTGTGTGTGTGTGCGTGTGTGGTTGGGTGTATAGTTGTGTGTGTGCGTGTACGTGTCCGTCAGTCCGTGTCCTTGGCGTTACCTGGTTCGTGATCGCAGTGAGACCAGCATAATAAAACTCGGTAGGTTATCATATTTGGACAGTCCCACGGCCATAAGAATTGACCTCTGTATCTGGGGAATGTGTGTGTGTGTGTGTATGTGTGTGTGTGTGTGTGTGTGTGTGTGTGTGTGTGTGTGTGTGTGTGTGTGTGTGTGTATGTGTGTGTGCGTGTGTGTGTGTGTGTGTATGTGTGTGTGTGTGTGTGTACTCACCTAATTGTACTCACCTAATTGTGGTTGCAGGGGTCGAGACTCAGCTCCTGGCCCCGCCTCTTCACTGATCGCTACTGGATCCTCTCTCTCTCTGCTTCCTGAGCTTTGTCATACCTCTTCTTAAAACTATGTATGGTTCCTGCCTCCACTACTTCACTTGCTAGGCTATTCCACTTGCTGACAACTCTATGACTGAAGAAATACTTCCTAACGTCCCTGTGACTCGTCTGAGTCTTCAGCTTCCACTTGTGACCCCTTGTCCCTGTGTCCCCTCTCTGGAACATCCTATCTCTGTCCACCTTGTCTATTCCCCGCAGTATCTTGTATGTCGTTATCATGTCTCCCCTGACCCTTCTGTCCTCCAGTGTGGTCAGTCCGATTTCCCTTAACCTTTCCTCGTACGACATTCCCTTGAGCTCTGGGACTAGCCTTGTTGCAAACCTTTGTACTTTCTCTAACTTCTTGACGTGCTTGACCAGGTGTGGGTTCCAGACTGGTGCTGCATAC
This sequence comes from Cherax quadricarinatus, assembly GCF_026875155.1. Taxonomy (NCBI): domain Eukaryota; kingdom Metazoa; phylum Arthropoda; class Malacostraca; order Decapoda; family Parastacidae; genus Cherax; species Cherax quadricarinatus. Next base: position 15,028,444 of record NC_069479.1, on the reverse strand, counting down.
TCCAGTATGGGCCTAACATACACAGTGTACAGTGTCTTGAACGATTCCTTATTAAGGTATCGGAACGCTATTCTCAGGTTTGCCAGGCGCCCGTATGCTGCAGCGGTTGTGTGTGTGTGTGTGTGTGTGTGTGTGTGTGTGTGTGTGTGTGTGTGTGTGTGTGTGTGTGTGTGTGTGTGTGTGTGTATGTGCGTGTGTGTGTGTGTGTGTGTGTGTGTGTGTGTGTGTGTGTGTACTCGCCTAGTTGTGCTTACCTAATTGTGGTTGCAGGGGTCGAGTCACAGCTCCTGGCCCCGCCTCTTCACGGGTCGCTTCTAGGTCACTCTTCCTGTTCTATGAGCTGTATCATACCTCTCCTTAAAGCTTTGTATATGCCTTAGGCTTTTTAGGCCACTTCACATGTGCCTTTCGGCATCTCTTCATCACCTTGTGGCAGTTTTGTCTGTGTACCTTGCGGCAGTTTTGTCTGTGTACCTTGCGGCAGTTTTGTCTGTGTACCTTGCGGCAGTTTTGTCTGTGTACCTTGCGGCAGTTTTGTCTGTGTACCTTGCGGCAGTTTTGTCTGTGTACCTTGCGGCAGTTTTGTCTGTGTACCTTGCGGCAGTTTTGTCTGTGTACCTTGCGGCAGTTTTGTCTGTGTACCTTGCGGCAGTTTTGTCTGTGTACCTTGCGGCAGTTTTGTCTGTGTACCTTGCGGCAGTTTTGTCTGTGTACCTTGCGACATTATCAGTATACTGGTTCTCACTCACTAGGTAGGAACAATTAGGTCATTTGAGTAGGTTCGAGTCTCACAGATACTGTAGCATTGACCATCCCCCAGGATGCGACCCACAACAGTCTACTAACACCCAGGTACCTATTTACTGCTAGGTGAACAGATGCAACGGGTGTAAGAAGACTTGCCCATACGTCTCGCCCTGCCCCTGTGTGTGTGTGTGTGTGTGTGTGTGTGTGTGTGTGTGTGTGTGTGTGTGTGTGTGTGTGTGTGTGTGTGTGTGTGTGTTAGAGGTTGGTTTACACAGCTCAATACAATCACACCGACCTCCTGGAGTTATCGTCTGTGGTCGGGACGCTGTATGCGCGCCTGGGGGCGGCTGCGGGTGGTGTGGGCGGCGGGTGGGGGACTCTAGATTAAAATAAGAAGAGATGAACTTTGTGTGGGGCCATCCTGGGTTGCTAATGGTACCACAGTTTCCACTAAACTCCTATCATCACCACACCTCTTAATTACACACCTATAATTAATTCGGGGTAATTGAAGGTGGGTGTTGAAGGTAGGGTTTGTAAAGGGGGGAAGTGGGTGAGGGAATACAGGGTGAAAATCCCCTTGAAATAATCGTAGGTGAGGTGGTAGATTCTTAGTGGGACCACCACCCCAGTAGCCACTAAGACCACTTCACCTTGCCACTAGTACCACCTCGTTACTCGACACACCACTGCCACTCGGCACGTGGCGCTGCCAACAAGCGTTCAAGGTAGTTAATGTTGTGTCATTGTCAGGGTGATTTGTGAAGACTAAGGTGAGGTGTCTGGAGGTGAAGCCTCAGGTGATCATTGTGTGTCGTACCTACTCAAGTGACTTTGTATTCTGAGTGCCACTAGTAGTGAGGGTGTCTGGCGCCACCAGATTGCTACAGCCAGAGTGCCACTACTACAACCTGAGTGCCACCTGAGTGTCACCACTACAACCAGAGTGTTACAGCCGGAGTGCCACCACTACAACCAGAGTACCACCACTGCAACCAGAGTACCACCAGAGCGTCACCACTACAACCAGAGTGCTACACCCAAAGTGCCACCACTACAACCAGAGTGGCACCAGAGTGTCACCACTACAACCAGAGTGCTACAGCAAGAGTGCCACAACTACAGAGTGCCACCAGAGTGCCACAACACTACATAATGTCGCCCTACACACCAGAAGACTTCGAAAGGAGTCCACGACGCCAGTCATACAGGTCACCCTACATAGTAAGTATTTTACTAGAGTGCCACACATAATAAGTGCTTACCACCAGGCCCTCCAGAGTGCCAGTGCCTGGGAGGGGAGGACAAAGTCTTACCTCGGGTGAGCCTAAAACCTTATAACGTGACAATATAACCAAGGAATGCTTCAGTAGGCCTACTGACCAATTCTAGGCCAGTCCTACGGACAGTCATTTCCTGGTCTAAGTTTACTTAATCTGTCAAAGTTAACTAAATACATTTACACATCTATTTTGAGAACAGTCACTAGGCCTAGTAAGGGATCTTTTATATAATACATATGGATGGTACTAGGATACTTAGATAAGCTATACAACACATGTAAGAGGATCAGCAGCTATGCTGACACTTAGGCCTGACACACTCCAGCTGTCTAACACACTCCAGTGTGTCTAATATACTCCAGCTGTCTAACACACTCCAGTGTGTCTAATATACTCCAGCTGTCTAACACACTCCATTGTGTCTAATATACTCCAGCTGTCTAACACACTCCAGTGTGTCTAATATACTCCAGCTGTCTAACACACTCCAGTGTGTCTAATATACTCTAGCTGTCTAACACACTCCAGTGTGTCTAATATACTCTAGCTGTCTAACACACTCCACTGTGTCTAATATACTCCAGCTGTCTAGCATACTCCATTGTCTAATATACTCCAGCTGTCTAACACACTCCATTGTGTCTAATATACTCCAGCTGTCTAACACACTCCAGTGTGTCTAATATACTCCAGCTGTCTAACACATTCCAGTGTGTCTAATATACTCCAGCTGTCTAACACACTCCAGTGTGTCTAATATACTCCAGCTGTCTAACACACTCCAGTGTGTCTAATATACTCTAGCTGTCTAACACACTCCAGTGTGTCTAATATACTCCAGCTGTCTAGCATACTCCATTGTCTAATATACTCCAGCTGTCTAACACACTCCATTGTGTCTAATATACTCCAGCTGTCTAACACACTCCAGTGTGTCTAATATACTCCAGCTGTCTAACACATTCCAGTGCGTCTAATATACTCCAGCTGTCTAGCATACTCCATTGTGTCTAATATACTCCAGCTGTCTAACACACTCCAGTGTGTCTAATATACTCCAGCTGTCTAACACACTTCAGTGTGTCTAATATACTCCAGCTGTCTAACACACTCCATTGTGTCTAATATACTCCAGCTGTCTAACACTCCATAGTGTGTCTAATATACTCCAGCTGTCTAACACACTCAGTGTGTCTAATATACTCCAGCTGTCTAACACACTTCAGTGTGTCTAATATACTCCAGCTGTCTAACACACTCCATTGTGTCTAATATACTCCAGCTGTCTAACACACTCCATTGTGTCTAATATACTCCAGCTGTCTAACACACTCCAGTGTGTCTAATATACTCCAGCTAACACACTTCAGTGTGTCTAATATACTCCAGCTGTCTAACACACTCTAGTGTGTCTAATATACTCCAGCTGTCTAACACACTCCATTGTGTCTAATATACTCCAGCTAACACACTTCAGTGTGTCTAATATACTCCAGCTGTCTAATACACTCTAGTGTGTCTAATATACTCCAGCTGTCTAACACACTCCATTGTGTCTAATATACTCCAGCTAACACACTTCAGTGTGTCTAATATACTCCAGCTGTCTAACACACTCCAGTGTGTCTAATATACTCCAGCTGTCTAACACACTCCAGTGTGTCTAATATACTCCAGCTGTCTAACACACTCCAGTGTGTCTAATATACTCCAGCTGTCTATCACACTCCAGTGTGTCTAATATACTCCAGCTAACACACTTCAGTGTGTCTAATATACTCCAGCTGTCTAACACACTCCAGTGTGTCTAATATACTCCAGCTGTCTAACACACTCCAGTGTCTAATATACTCCAGCTGTCTAACACACTCCATTGTGTCTAATATACTCCAGCTAACACACTTCAGTGTGTCTAATATACTCCAGCTGTCTAACACACTCTAGTGTGTCTAATATACTCCAGCTGTCTAACACACTCCATTGTGTCTAATATACTCCAGCTGTCTAACACACTCCAGTGTGTCTAATATACTCCAGCTGTCTAACACACTCCAGTGTGTCTAATATACTCCAGCTGTCTAACACACTCCTGTGTGTATCTAACACTCCCAAGTGTGTGTTTACAACACACACATCACACTTTACAAATTGCTGAGACAATACATTTCTCGAAGGAAATTACACGAGACGTTTCGACCGCCCTGGACCAGTTGTCCAGGAGGGACCGAAACATCGTCTTGTGTTTCGTCCCAAAGTGTTGATTATTTTTTTACACTTCCTCTGCCCAGATGTATTCGCGACGATTTTTTTTTACAGATGATGTAACTCTCTGTTTTGCTCGATTATTTCTTTGCATCATCAAACAACTGTATAGATAAATGGTAGGATGAACGAGGACTCGGTAGATCTGGTACTGACACCACCACGGTTCGAGTCCCCTGGTTAAGCTTATGTTATAACGACTTAGTTGTGATTTCACGAGCATGTGTATTTAACCCCTCTGTATCGGATAGGTTATACTAGGAGGGGTGTTCTAGATAGGCCTACTAGGTAGGCTAGAAATTTTACTGGTGGCTCTCTCGTTGCACCTTCTACAAGTTCCATTAATCTTGTGCCTATTTTTTTCGATATTTCTCTCTCCTTTAACCTCGGCATGAGTGATAACCAGTGGTGGCAAACGAAGCCTTCTGAAAGAAAGGTTGGGAGGCTGGTCTTGTGATACAGGGTGATACATAACACTTGTGTTACAGGATGATACACAACACTTGTGTTACAGGGTGATACATAAGGGAGTGCAGTAAACTTCTATGGGACGAAATTCGTAAGGCATCTACATACGAAAATGTTGTGCTAATGGGAGATTTCAACTATAGACAGATTGACTGGAGCAATTTGACAGGAAATTTAGAGTCGGGTGACTTTCTTGATACGATCCAGGATTGTTTTTTAAAACAGTTTGTGACAGAGCCAACTAGGGGAAATAACCTCCTTGACTTGGTTCTTGCCAGTAGGGAAACACTAATTAATAATCTTGAGGTTAATGATGAGCTTGGGGAGAGTGATCACAAATCACTCAGTTTTAACATATCATGGAATTCCCCTAATAATGGCAATCAAGTCTCCGTCCCTGACTTTCGCTTGGCTGATTTCATAGGACTGAAAAATTACTTAGGTGGGCTGAACTGGAATGACCTGACTAAGGGTCAGGTAGGTGGTGATGGTTGCCGATATGATGCTTTCCATGGCATAGTTCTAGCTGCTCAGTCAAATTATGTTCCAAATAGGGAAATCAGATCAAACAAAAATGATCCTAAATGGATGAACAATAGATTAAAATATCTGATTGGTCAAAAGAGAGGCATATATAGGCAAATCAAAAGAGGAGAGGGGCAATTAAGAAATCGATATATTCAGTTAAAGAGAGAAATAAAAAAGGGAATTAGAAAAGCAAAAAGAGATTATGAGGTTAAAGTTGCAAGAGAATCGAAGACTAACCCAAAAGGATTCTTTCAGGTATACAGAAGTAAGATCAGGGACAAGATAGGCCCACTCAAAAGTTCCTCGGGTCAGCTCACTGACAGTGATAAGGAAATGTGTAGAATTTTTAACACATACTTCCTCTCAGTTTTTACACAGGAGGATACCAGCGATATTCCAGTAATGATAAATTATGTAGAACAGGACGATAATAAACTGTGCACTATTAGGGTCACAAGTGACATGGTCCTTAGGCAAATAGATAAATTAAAACCTAACAAATCCCCAGGCCCTGATGAACTGTATGCAAGGGTTCTAAAGGAATGTAAAGAGGAGCTTAGCACACCTTTGGCTAATCTTTTCAACATATCACTACAAACTGGCATGGTGCCAGATAAGTGGAAAATGGCAAATGTGATACCTATTTTCAAAACAGGTGACAGGTCCTTAGCTTCGAACTATAGACCAATAAGCCTAACCTCCATAGTGGGAAAATTTATGGAATCAATAATTGCCGAGGCAGTTCGTAGCCACCTTGAAAAGCATAAATTAATCAACGAATCTCAGCATGGTTTTACAAAGGGGCGTTCCTGCCTTACGAATTTATTAACTTTTTTCACTAAGGTATTTGAGGAGGTAGATCATGGTAATGAATATGATATTGTGTATATGGACTTCAGTAAGGCTTTTGACAGGGTCCCACATCAGAGACTATTGAGGAAAATTAAAGCACATGGAATAGGAGGAGAAATTTTTTCCTGGATAGAGGCATGGTTGACAAATAGGCAGCAGAGAGTTTGCATAAATGGGGAGAAATCAGAGTGGGGAAGCGTCACGAGCGGTGTTCCACAGGGGTCAGTGTTGGGCCCCCTGCTGTTCACAATCTACATAAACGACATAGATGAGGGCATAAAGAGCGACATCGGCAAGTTTGCCGATGACACCAAAATAGGCCGTCGAATTCATTCTGACGAGGACATTCGAGCACTCCAGGAAGATTTGAATAGACTGATGCAGTGGTCGGAGAAGTGGCAGATGCAGTTTAATATAGACAAATGCAAAGTTCTAAATGTTGGACAGGACAATAACCATGCCACATATAAACTAAATAATGTAGATCTTAATATTACGGATTGCGAAAAAGATTTAGGAGTTCTGGTTAGCAGTGATCTGAAACCAAGACAACAGTGCATAAGTGTTCGCAATAAAGCTAATAGAATCCTTGGCTTCATATCAAGAAGCATAAATAATAGGAGTCCTCAGGTTGTTCTTCAACTCTATACATCCTTGGTTAGGCCTCATTTAGATTATGCTGCACAGTTTTGGTCACCGTATTACAGAATGGATATAAATTCTCTGGAAAATGTACAAAGGAGGATGACAAAGATGATCCCATGTATCAGAAACCTTCCCTATGAGGATAGACTAAGGGCCCTGAAACTGCACTCTCTAGAAAGACGTAGAATTAGGGGGGATATGATTGAGGTGTATAAGTGGAAGACAGGATTAAATAAAGGGGATGTAAATAGTGTGCTGAAAATATCTAGCCTAGACAGGACTCGCAGCAATGGTTTTAAGTTGGAAAAATTCAGATTCAGGAAGGATATAGGAAAGTACTGGTTTGGTAATAGAGTTGTGGATGAGTGGAACAAACTCCCAAGTACCGTTATAGAGGCCAGAACGTTGTGTAGCTTTAAAAATAGGTTGGATAAATACATGAGTAGATGTGGGTGGGTGTGAGTTAGACCAGATAGCTTGTGCTAACAGGTCGGTTGCCGTGTTCCTCCCTTAAGTCAATGTGACCTGACCTGACTAGGTTGGGTGCATTGGCTTAAGCCGGTAGGAGACTTGGACCTGCCTCGCATGGGCCAGTAGGCCTTCTGCAGTGTTCCTTCGTTCTTATGTTCTTATGTTCTTATAACACACTCCCGCCGGAGCACACTAACCCGATTTTAGGGGCGGATTTTTTGCCTCTGTGACCTGTGTGTGTGTGTGTGTGTGTGTGTGTGTGTGTGTGTGTGTGTGTGTGTGTGTGTGTGTGTGTGTGTGTGTGTGTGTATGTGTGTGTGTGTATCCCAGGTTGGTGAGGGGATGGAGGTTCGAGCCTTCACCACTCTTTGCTCTGATCTAGGGCCCAGTGGAGTGTGGGAGCAGAATGTGGATGGTGATCATGGGTTGGAGGAGGATTATGGGTTAAGGATTATGAATGAATCGCGGCATGGGTTACAGGATACGAAGGAAGTAAGAATGGGTCGAGCTGTGAACTATGGGTCACAAATGGGCTAGTAATGGGTCTGAGATCGTGCTTCCCATTCTCAATTAAAAGCATGGGTTCTCTTCCTTCACCTGGGACCCATATACACTCTTCATCAGGGCCATGGGCTAGTAACCCCACAGAAGCCATACATCGCTGCGTTATTCAAGTCATTGACAGCCACGAAAGAAGCCATACGTTTTGAAACACGTCTCTTGAAGACGTTGCCCACACCAAAACATCGTAATCTCATTTGCATACAGCCTCGTAAAGGTTTGCACCAATGACAAACACTTGACGAAATGCAGTGGAAAGTGGAGACTTAAATTCAACATAACCTTCTATAGTGGACCCCCGCTTAACGATCACCTCCAAATGCGACCAATTATGTAAGTGTATTTATGTAAGTGCGTTTGTACGTGTATGTTTGGGGGTCTGAAATGGACTAATCTACTTCACAATATTCCTTATGGGAAAAAATTCGGTCAGTACTGACACCTGAACATACTACTGGAATGAAAAAAGTTCGTTAACCGGGGGTCCACATATTCTTGTCCTCCTTTCACTTGTGTATCTGCTGAAGAGGACCCCCAGAAGGGGATCGAAATACACACACTAGTTAATCTTCGTTTCTGTCTCAATGTAGATTATTATTGAACATTAAGACAATGTATTTAATACGTCGCAAATACGACGCAGATTCTTACGAAGGAAATATAGTTAAGACTGACGTAATGTAAAGTGTAGAGAAATGTTTGTATTAGCGTTAATGTTTACGTTGTTGTTTGTGTGATAACAGAGATCTCTGGCGTCAGTGGTCTAGCTAGGAGAGGATGGTGTTGTGGAGTGACTCTGGAGCGACACCGGTGTATTGCTGGTACGTCTATGATGGGGATGCCCGGGTGTTGTGCATGTGTCTTAATTTCATCTTGTCGGTATTATATACAACTCTTGTACTACTACTACTACTACTACTACTACTACTACTACTACTACTACTACTACTACTACTACTACTACCACCACCACCTCTTCCTGCCTATATATAGCCGTCCTGCTCCACTTCTGGTTAGTGTGACTTTGTCAATGGTCCAAGTCGGAACGAAGCGTCGTCGTAAGCTTCTCTCTTTTATGTGCGGGTTATTTGTGTATTGTTCCAGTCACGGTATTGTGCCTTATTTTGTTATTTACACTGAGTCTTGACTGGAGAGAGACAGAGACGTAAACCACAGCACTGTATCATCCTTTGCAGACGATACTAGGATCTGCACGAGACTCTCATCCGTTGAGGACACTGCAAGTCAAGAAGAAGATATAAACCAAGTTTTCCAATGGGGGACCGGGGGGGGGGGGGTTCCGGGGGTCAACACCCCCTGCGGCGCAGTCCTTGACCAGGCCTCTCGGTGGATCAGGACCTGATCAACCAGGCTGTTACTGCTGGCCGCACGTAGTCCAACGTACGAACTACAGCTCGGCTGATCGGGTACTGACTCTAGGTATCTCTTTACACTTCCTAATTCTTAGGAAGACGGATTCCGACTCAGCTCTTCACTGCTGCCGAAGGGCTCATAGATACCCTCCCCTTCCTCGGATCAAACATGATATCCACGCATTCCCCAATCACTGTATAAGTCCGATGGAGAGACGCAAGTATTTTTGGTGTCTGTTTTCGTTTCCGATTAATTTTCAGGCTCTAATGAGTGATTAGATAGAGATGTAACTAGGCCGAGAGGCAGGTGAGGGTGGCCTCCTGATGGGTGGGCGGCCCTGGTGGCCTCCTGATGGGTGGGCGGCCCTGGTGGCCTCCTGATGGGTGGGTGGCTCTGGTGGCCTCCTGATGGGTGGGTGGCTCTGGTGGCCTCCTGATGGGTGGGTGGCTCTGGTGGCCTCCTGATGGGTGGGCGGCCCTGGTGGCCTCCTGATGGGTGGGTGGCTCTGGTGGCCTCCTGATGGGTGGGTGGCCCTGGTGGCCTCCTGATTGGTGGGTGGCCCTGGTGGCCTCCTGGAGGTGCCTGACAGGTGTACAGTGTCAAGATCCAAGGCAATATTTATCCACGGTGGGGGAGGTGGATCACGGAGCCGTGTCACCTGATACCCCCTCCCCCCGCCCACTCCACCTCACCCCCCGCCCACTCCACCTCACCACCCCGCCCACTCCACCTCACCACCCCGCCCACTCCACCTCACCCCCCGCCCACTCCAGCCCTCACCCCCGCCCACTCCAGCCCCCACCCACCCACAATTCCCCTTAACCCCATTTCTGATATATCACGATCTCATCAGAAGTCAGTCCGAGTACATCCCAGGGATGTACTAGACGAGTACGTCCCAGGGCTGTGCTAGACGAGTACATCCCAGGGCTGTACTAGACGAGTACATCCCAGGGCTGTACTAGACGAGTACATCCCCGGGCTATACTAAACGAGTACATCACAGGGCTGTACTAGGCGAGTACATCCCAGCGCTGTACTAGAGGAGTACATCCCAGGGCTGTACTAGACGAGTACATCCCAGGGCTGTACTAGACGAGTACATCCCAGGGCTGTACTAGACGAGTACATCCCAGGGCTGTACTAGACGAGTACATCCCCGGGCTATACTAGACGAGTACATCCCAGGGCTGTACTAGAGTACATCTAGGGAATTAAAACTAGAAGAGTATAAAAAATTGATACTAGAAGAGTACAAGTAGGAGAGTATTTCTAAGAGGTTTAAACTAGAAAAGCACATCTAGGAAGTTAAAACTAATTGAGTACATCTAGGTAAGTATATCTAGGTAAATACACACAAACACACACACACACACACACACACACACACACACACACACACACACACACACACACACACACACACACACACACACACACACAGGAACCATACATAGCTTTAGGACGAGGTATAACAAAGCTCAGGGAGCAGAGAGAGAGAGAGAGAGAGGACCTAGTAGTGATCAGTGAAGAGGCGGGGGCAGGAGCCGAGTCTCGACCCCTGCAACCACAGTTAGGTGAATACAATTAGAGTACACACACACACACAGTACTCTGCATGTTTGTACCTAGTTATGTTGTAGTCTTAAAGTGTAGTTGTTTGTTATATTAGTGTTTGCATGTGATTATATTTGAAATACTGTACTGGTGTGTAGAGCAGGTGTGGCTACACACTTGCTGAGAGTCAGGGCAGGTGTGGGGGCAGGTGTTGTGTGTCAGAACATGTGTGTGTGTGCGAGAACAGGTGTGTGGGAAGGTGTTGTTACACTCTTATGTGTGTCAGAACAGGTGTGTGGGTGTAGGTGTGGGTACATGCTAGGTGTCAGAAAAAGTGTGTTTGCTCACCTATTTGTGGTTGCAGGGGTCGAGTCTTAGCTCCTGTGTGCGTGTGTGTGTGTGTGTGTGTGTGTGTGTGTGTTTTGTGTGTGTGTGTGTGTGTGTGTGTGTGTGTGTGTGTGTGTGTGTGTGTGTTATTGTTAGGGTAAAACATCATTAAACTAGTTATATGGTAGTTCTGACTCCGAGGGGTTATTACGGTGTGTCGCCGCCAGCACTGCCATCTAGCGGACAGCTGTGAAACTCCGTATTTCATCTAGTGTGAGTTTCCTTTAGTTTCTAATCCTGGTAGTATCAACCTTACCTGCTGCCAGGAATATTACTTCATTTATTTTATATTTAACCTGGTTACCAGTAATGACATGGCAGTACAATTACCACCCTTTGTGTTTATTCATTGTTATACTTAATAAATATCTTTTAACCAGTGTTTTTTTTGTCATCAGCTGTGTTGCTGACGTAGTGGTCCAGAGTAGACGCTGGGTAGCTGGGAACTGTTCGTCAGGTGACGGTACTTAGTGGAACATAGCGACACTTAGTGGGACATAGCGACTCACTGTCTCTCCTTTGATATCTGGAGTGAGATACTGCGAACTAGTATTGACAGGAGCTTGTGTGTGTGTTGGAAGGAAGGCAGGTGTAGCTACACACTTACTGCCACAACAGGTGTGTGTGTGTTGGACAGATGTGACAGGGTACTAACACGTGTTTCTGGTCTTTTCAGTTATATGAGTTGAGTGACGACTTGAAGAGAAAAGAATTCCTTGATGAGCTCTTCTCTTTCATGCAGAAGAGAGGTGAGTATCCCCCCTCATGTTGTGGTAGACCTTGTGGTGGGGGTGATAGTTGTGGGGGTGGTAGTTGTGGGGGGGGTGGTAGTTGTGGGGGTGGTAAGTGAACTGCAGTTTGTACCAATGTAATCAAGTTCTGATAGCCGTGTAGGCCTGCTGCAAGCTAGCAGCAACGAGCTGATTGACCAGATGGTATTAGGGTAGTCCAGCTTCTGGCTGGACTGCCGGGAGGTAGGTCTCTCAAAAGCGGTCACACCTATGTCTGTATATTATGCAAAAAAAATCGACAACAAGCCATATAAGATGCAGAATAACCACGGGGGAGTTGAATGATAGATCTCGGCCTTTCATGTTGCATTCAACACACCAGGAACTTGCAATGTTTCAGGAAATCTTCCAAACAAACACGATCACGGGAAGCGCACGGTATGGGCGCTTTGTGTGTGTGTGTATTATATACACACAAGAAATATATATATTATATATATTATATATTATAATTTCTTTAAGTCAGGTATGTAGCACCCTAATCAACACCTGGTTAGCATGTGTTCCTGCAGGTCTTAGACTGTTTGGGTGGAGGGGTTGACGACGATGATTGACGGGGAGAATTTACTGATGCGGGGGAGGGGAATGGGGGGGGTGCGTGTGCGACCCCCCCCAGAGGCCATATAAGTGCGTCTTATAACCTTGTTATATGTAAGAACATTAATGCTGGGGAGGGGGAGATGGAAGGGGAGGTTCTTAAGACGCTCACTCCAATTATATATATAATAAAATATATATATATATATAATATATATATATATATATATATATATATATATATATATATATATATATATATATATAGTGTATATATATATATGTATATATATATATGTATATATTTATATGTGTATGTGTGTGTTTGTATATATGTGTAGTAGACTCTCAAACTATACAAAGATATATTGCTTGAGTTTTGGTATTTATTGTTTAAGGTTACGTGAGGGAGATTGTGATTGTGGAGCACAGGAAGTGGGGGAGGGTGGGGGAGGTTTGGGGAGGGATGGAGACACAAGGAGAAGGAAGGGGAGGGAGGGGTGAAGGGGTGTCACGATATGAAATTCCGGTGAGGGGTGCGAGTCGTGACTGTTACAAATGATGGGGAGTCAGGGGAGGGGGTGGTTCTTGGGGGAGGGGAGGGTTGTTGGGGAAGGGGAGGGTTGTTGGGGAAGGGAGTTTCAACCATCCTCACTTATAAGGAAGGAGGAGCACTTCAGGAAGCTAGGCAAGTCCAAGTCACCTACTGGCCCAATCCAGTCAGGTCCCACTCACACCCACCCATGTATTTCAGGTTTATTTTGAAATCACAAGGTTTTTTCAGCTTGTTCCACTCTCACAACTCTATTACCAGACCAGTGCTTTCCTATATCCTTTTTAAATCTTCTTTCTACCCTCAAACCATTGCTGTGAGTCCTGTCTTGCCTAGATATTTTCAGCACGCTATTTACATCCCCTTTATACCTGTTTTCCATTTATATACCTCAATCATATCCCCCGGATCAGCCGGGGTGTGGTTCGTACGTTGGATTGCGTGCGGCCAGCAGTAACTGCCTCGTTGATCAGGCCCTGATCCACCGGGAGGCTTGGTCGTGGACCGGGCCGCGGGGGCGTTGATCCCCGGAATGCCCTCCAGGTAGCCCCCTAATTGTACGCTTTTTTAGAGAGCAGATTCAGGGCCTCTGTCTGCACACTGTCACCCTCACTCGTACCTTCCTGTTATTTTTATTTTCTATCATCTATATCATACCTAGTTTTAAAGTCACACAAAGAATGTGTTTGTATAACCTTCTCTGACAAGTAATGTAGGTGTAGCAACTGTGTGAAGGGGCAGAGACTGGAGGGAGAGGGACAGGTTGAGAGGGAGGGAGGACACCACCAACACTGCCTACAACAACTGGCCAACACTCCTATATTCTCCTGGTGGTGGACATAAAACGTGAGGGTTGACCCCTTACACACCTTCTTCGTCTGCTAATTGTAGTGGCTGTTCATGTTAATGCAGTGGCAGGCTGCTGTTATGTCAGTTATGTGGTATTTCAGAGGCTGCGGCTGCGGAAAAACGCGACAACTGCGGAAAAACACATTGAGTATGTTGACGTGTGAACACCAGAGTTTCCGGTTCAAAGCAATGGAACCTCACGAAGCATCACTTTGTATACCTGGAATACACCTGGAAGGGCTTCCAGGAACCGGGTCCTGGTATACTGGAAGAGTGATAGCACTAACCACCCAGCGTATTCAGAGTTTTAATAAAACAGCAAGACACAGATCCTGTCTCTGCCTGGGAACACGACCTTCGCTGTCAGTGTTGCAGGAAGGCGACAGACAAGTACATGGAGGAAGACAGCAGAGGACTTGCAAGCTCAGAGGCTATCTGCTGAGGATAGCTATCTACTGCTTTCTAGATTAAGCAGTATTGTATATTCTAGTATAGAAAAGCAGGAAGTGCAAACAGTGACGTCCAGTGGTAACAACTTTCTATATAGCAGTGTTATTGACGTCAGCTTGACCTGCATCAGGGTTCCGCCAATTTTTTTGGGTATTACCCCAAAACAAATTTGTGTACATCAAAATTACCCACTAGACTTTGAAATCCACAGAATCCGAAAAAAAGCCAAAAGTATTCAAATTCAAAATAGCTTATTGAATCCATTTATATGGAGAATAGTCATAGAAATTGAAAAGTATATATTATATGCGATAAATTAACATTAAAAATAAAACGCAAAATTAGCAAAAAAAAATGAAAAAATCTCATTGAGGAACTAAGGGATTTTATTGTAAATATTTTGACGTCGGGTCGAGGACCAATGTTTCATTTTTGATGCCTCAAAATTAGGGCTTTTTTGATGTCGGAGCAATCTGGAAACTGTCTTCGGCGTTCAGCCGGAAGTGCCGGATCCACCAGGCTGTGCTGGTTGTGTAGACCTGTGGTCTGCCAGCAGCCACAGCCTGGTTGATCAAACCACCACCAGGAAAGCCTGGCTTGATTTGTCACAAGAATGTGTCTGGTCCGGGTAGCCTCCAGGTAGTGGTAGTGAGGGGGGTAAGGAATGGTTCCCCCTGCCCCCCTTACCTCGCCCCCTTCCCTAGTCCCCCCCCCCGCAACACCAGTACCAGGATGCACCCTGCAATTTGGTATCAATAAAAATGGAGGCAGGTTAGGATAATTTCACCCAGGCTGGGATAATTACCAGGCGGGACACTGCAACCTTAACCATCCCCACCACCACCCCTTAACCCCCTCTCCTGTCTTCCCATCCCCCCCTCACACCCCTACCCTCTCCTTCACCACTTAGTCTCCCCCCCCCTTCTTCCCATTCTTTAATTTCTCACCATTCTGGCCCCTTCATTCCCCTCTTGTGACCATGTGCCTGTGACCATGTGCCTGTGACCATGTACCTGTGACCATGTACCTGTGACCATGTGCCTGTGGTACAGATACACATATACAGTTACATAAATTATCAAATTATCATACATAACCTATGTGTAGATTACTTAAGATAACTCAGTTAGACAGTGACTATTTCCACTGGGGTCTTTGTAATACCTTGTTATTTAAACCTAAAATGTTAAGGCAGCTAAGTAACTTTTGCCTGTCATTTCCCCGTCTCGGTGTATGGTGATACCCGTCTTAGTTTCACTGGTGGGGTACGACAGCAGAGTGACGTATGTCACATATCTTGGTATCAACAGCATCACATGGGTGGTTTGTGAATGTCTGTGACTGTTGGATGTGTCGGGGTTGCCTCCTGCCCCCACCCCTGCTGCTGCTACTCTCTGCTGCCAGGGGTGTCCCTGCTAGGGGTGGGTGGCTGGGATCAGACGTGCCCAACTGCCATATATTGTAAAGTAAAAGGACACAGGTGCAGCTAATGTGACTACTACAACCTGATCCATCGGGAGGCCTGGTCATGGACCGGGCCGCGGGGGCGTTGATCCCCGGAATAACCTCCAGGTACTACTAGTATTGCACCTCACTCTGAGCCTATATATACCCTCTGTGTCCATGTACTGCCTGTAACGGCTTGACAAAGCTCCTGGAGAGCGAAACGTTGCCACAATAAAATGTCACATTAGTTGCACTTGTGTCCTTTTACTTTACATATTGTCGGTAATTCTGCCATATATTGCCCTGATTATGATACCCTCATTGCCCTGGGTGGGAGTTGTGGTTCCACACTACTGCGACCCGCCCACACTGCCCTTACTATATAGGTCCAGGTATGAAAACATCTGGGAATCTTTCAGGAAACGTTTCGCCCGCCAGTGGCTTCTTCAGCATTGAACTGCAGAAGCCTCTGGCTAGCGAAACGTTTCCTCAATAAAGATTCCCAAATATTCGTCTCATTTTTTAGGTCTAGGTATGTTGCGGGAGGCCTGGTCTGGGACCGGGCCGGGGGGCGATGACCCCCCCAAAAATCGTCTAGAGACCCCTCTGATCTTGTCTATACATATTTAAAACCAGTGCTATAGTTTATATACTTTGCCGATAGAGAACCAAAAAGGCACAATACCGTGACTGGAACAATACACGAATAACCTGCACATAGAGAGGAACTTACAACGATGATTAGATCTGATATTAATATAGATGTCAGATCTGGGATCTGGCGGAGTGGCAAAGGTACTTTGTACTTTGATAGTGTGCAGGTTCGAATCCTACTGTAGACTGAGAGATAATGTTTGTTAAAAGTTCGCTAGTTTGCGAATTAAGCATATTTCTCTGAAGATGTGTGTAAGCACATGAAAGCGCTCAGGTTTTCTCTCCCATTTTCACTGTGGTACTCCTCAAGGAAGGTTCCTTGATGCTAATGAGGGGCTCTTGATCTAGGGAATTGGATCTGTGCTCCAGTTCCCCGAATTAAGCCTGAATGCCTTCCACATGCGCTGTATAATTCTACGGGTTTAGTGCTTCCCCCTTGATTATAATAATTCACTGGTATTTTTCGTTAATGTAGATTTATAAATTCTAGTCTCTCTCTCTCTCTCTCTCTCTCTCTCTCTCTCTCTCTCTCTCTCTGGTATTTCTCAGATTTATATCTGTGTAAGTATTAGCGATATCTGTGTAACATGTAGTTACTTCCTGACGGTGCTGCGTCTGCTCCCACGGTCAGGTTACCTTCATATGACCTGACCTGACACTATTGACCCCTTCCCTTGACCTGTCGTCCCCGGTAAGAGTTAAGTGTATCGCCCGGTACCAACAAACAAGTCGTCGTCGTCGTCCCTAGAGTCGTGTTTCAAGGCTCGGGTACTCTGCCTGGCTCAGTTGCTACCTACCTCTTTGGTAGGGTTATCTTAAAGCGACCAGCTCCTGTATCACTCTTCAATTAACGCTGAAGTAAGTTGTTGTGCGAAGCCGTGCAGGAAGGCGCTACCGTCCTGTTTTGTGTGAGAGTGCGCGCGCTGGACTCGGGGCCCGTGTATGGCAGTTGAGAGGGTCGTGTTTTCGTTCTGTGATATACCTGTTTCTGTAGCTATCGTAGGTTTGGGGAGGCTTACCTGTTAATTGCCTGGTCATCCAACCTGGTGTTCAGCACACTCGCTACGACTGTCAAATCTGTCGTACGTAAACGAAAGAGAGGACACTGATCAACCCGTCGTTATCTAATATATATATATTTATCATTATTCCCTGGGGTCTCGGCTGAATGCACCCAGAGATCGAGATACTATTCCAAGACGATATATGTTCTTTTGTGTGGTACCCAGACAGGTCGGGGCCAGAGTCCTCTATGCCTTTGTTAAAGAATGATGAACGTTCGGATTATTAGTGTCCCCGGTCACTAGTACCAGAAGCTTCCACTGAAGGGCCTCTGAACGCTGCATTACTGACCACCATGCTGACCACTGAACGTGGCCACGAGCGAAGGGTGCCAAGAGAGTACTTAGAAGCTGCAGTTAAGCGCCAGACGAGCCTGGCCCAAGGCCGAGCTCTGGGAGTAGGAAAAACTCTCTGAACTCGTCAGAGGTAAAAGGCAAGGCAAGGACATAAACCAAAGTTTTTTTTTTTTCGAGTACTTGTATATTCCCACCAGCAATGATATTTACCGTAATTTAAATAGTTTAACAAACTAGAGAGCAAGACGGGCACAATCAACTGGCTACAATTTATACACACATACAGAGCACAGAACTTAAACATGTATTAATCAGCTGAAAGCAGGTGAAGGCCTGGTCTTCATTGTGAATTCTAGCTACAAGGAAAGCTAGCTTGAAGCCCATTCCTCTCTGGTTGACATTTACAATTGGTCGGTTGATCTCAGATGTGAGCACAACTCCTTCACTCACACTGACAGTAAGATGCCTGGCTTTTTGTTGATTGAGGGAGTGTATGATGTGCGGTCGTGTGCGATGCATGCCAAATAAAAATGACGTACTCGTTGCATGCCACAAAGACCAAGACAGCTGTCTGTGCATGATGCTAACATCGACCTTCTGCGGAAATTATTACCGGAAAGGATGCAGTAAGAAGGGATCAGCAACAACACATGAGTAGCAAGGAGGTGTTCGTAAGACGAGGAGAAGGAAGAGGTGGTGGTTTTAAGAAGGGGAAGGAGGTGTTTTGGGAGGGGGAAGGACGTGCAGGGAGGAGGGGGTACAAGGGTAAATGTTTTTCAGGCTTGTGTTTACCTTAGGAAAGTGAAGGGTCGTGTTGTTGAGGCTCATCTTACCTGCCTTGCCTAATTTGCTCTCTCCTGCCCAGAGCCCTCTGTGCATACCCTGCTGTGCTTTGTCTTGCCCTGTTATGTCTGTAACCCTGCCCTCTTTGTGACCCTGCCCTGTTATGTCTGTAACCCTGCCCTCTTTGTGACCCTGCCCTGTTATGTCTGTAGCCCTGCCCTCTTTGTGACCCTGCCCTGTTATGTCTGTAACCCTGCCCTCTTTGTGACCCTGCCCTGTTATGTATGTAACCCTGCCCTGCTTGTGACCTTGCCTTGTCCTCCCCTACTTTGCCCTGTGTTCTTCAGTTCTTGCACTGTTCTACTCATTGCCTTGTGTGCTTGCCAATCCTTGTATACTACAGTGTTCCCTAACCTAACCTTAAGTAATCATAGCCAGCCCTGTATCCTTGCTCCATCCTTCACCTCATCCTTCCTTCATCCCAGTTAACTTTAACCCTCACTTCATCTAACTTTTGTTTACAGCTGACAATGTTGGGTAACTTAAGTATTTATTGGATATAAACCACAAGCAAACAAAGGAAAAGTATCACAGGAGATGTAGAGTGTACACAAGACACAAGATCACCAAACAGAAGGGAAGGAACACGTGGAGGACCTGGCAGTAATAATGTCTTCTGACCTTTCTGTCCAGAAATACAAAGCAAACGCCATAATGGCTAGGAAATTAATAAGGTGAATAATGAGAACTTTCAAGACAAGGGAAATGGAATTAGTGGTGACACTATTCAAATAGTTTGTGTTCTCCTCTCCCCCTCTTTCTTCTCTTCTCTCTCCTTTCTTCTCTTCTCTTTCTTCTCTTCTCTCTTCTTTCTTCTCTTCTCTCTTCTTTCTTCTCTTCTCTCTTCTTTCTTCTCTCTTCTCTTCTTCCTTCTCTTTCTCTTCTTCCCCTCTTCTCTCTCTTCTCTCCTTCTCTCTCTCTCTTCTCTCTCTTTCTCTCTCTCTTCTCTCTCTTCTCTCTCTCTTTTCTCTCTCTTCTCTCTCTCTTCTCTCTCTTCTCTCTCTCTCTCTCTCTCTCTCTCTCTCTTCTCTCTCTCTTCTCTCTCCCTTCTCTCTCTCTTCTCTCTCTCTTCTCTCTCTCCTCTCTCTTCTCTCTCTCTTCTCTTCTTCTCTCTTCTCTCTCTCTTCTTTTCTCCTTCTCTCTCTTCTCTCTTCTCTTCTCTCTCTCTTCTCCTCCTCTCTCTTCTCTCTCTCTTTCTCTCTTCTCTCTCTCTTCTCTCTTTCTCTCTCTTCTTCTCTCTTTCTTCTCTCTTCTTCTCTCTTTCTTTCTCTCTTCTTCTCTCTTTCTTCTCTCTTCTCTTCTCTCTTCTTCTCTCTCTCTCTTCTCTCTCCTCTTCTCT
This sequence comes from Cherax quadricarinatus, assembly GCF_026875155.1. Taxonomy (NCBI): domain Eukaryota; kingdom Metazoa; phylum Arthropoda; class Malacostraca; order Decapoda; family Parastacidae; genus Cherax; species Cherax quadricarinatus. The sequence goes on along the minus strand of NC_069479.1, from coordinate 15,008,489 downwards.
TCTCTCTTCTCTCTTCTCTTCCTCTCTTCTCTCTCTCTCTTCTCTTCTCTCTTCTCTTCTCTCTTTTCCCTTCTCTCTCTTTCTTCTCTCTTTCATTTCTCTTTTTTCTTCTCTTATCTCTTTCTCTCTCTCTTCTCTCATCTCTCTTCATTTTCTTTTTTAACAGGTTTGACATAGGTTACAGGATCTCCTAGCTTTTTCATATTTATCACTGTAAATTCTCTTAACTTTATCTGACGCTAAATGCTGTTCCTACTCAGTCATCTTCATTTTCATTGTTTTGAGACTCAGTAGGGTACACAGATGAAGTTGGCCTCTTGCCGCATTCTCTTTGATCAACTCTTTATCTCGTTACATCTTATGCTGTACAATGTGTTTCCATACTCGAGTCATCTGGTATGTATGATCTCAGATGAGTGATGTTCTGGAGAAGGGTACAGCCAGAGTGAAGTTGCTGCTTTCTGCCCGTCTTGTGGCATAAAAGCTTGTTTCACGCTGTCCTCGAAGTGGATCCAAGTGTGGTATTTTGACAATATTGGCCTTGTACATAACAGTAAGGCCACCCACATCCCTCCTATGTTGAAGGCTCTGTTGAAATGACAGATCTATCCAGGATGGGTCCAGGCGAGAGATGAGACGTCTTGCTCTGTTCTCTACTCTGTCAAGCAGTCGCAGATGAGAGGGGGGCAGGCAAACCAAGAAAGTGGAGCATACTCAAGGTGTGAACGTACTTGTGCCTCGTACAAGATCTTTCTTTCTTCTCTTCTTTTCTTCTTTCTTTTCTTCTCTTTCTTCTCTTCTTTCTTCTCTTCTTTCTTCTCTTCTTTCTTCTCTTCTTTCTTCTCTTCTTTCTTCTCTTCTTTCTTCTCTTCTTTCTTCTCTTCTTTCTTCTCTTCTTCTTCTTTTTTCTTCTCTTCTTTCTTCTTTCTCTTTCTTCTCTTCTTTCTTTTCTTTCTTCTTCTTTCTTCTCTCTTCTTTCTTCTCTTCTTTCTTCTCTTCTTTCTTTTCTTTCTTCTTCTTTCTTTCTTCTTCTCTTCTTCTTTCTTCTTCTCTTCTCTTCTCTTCTCTTCTTCTCTTCTTTCTCTTTCTTCTTTCTTTCTCTCTTTTTCTTTCTTTCTTCTCTTCTCCTCTTCTTTCTCTCTTCTTTCTTTCTTTCCTCTTCTTTCTCTTCTTCTTTCTCTTCTTTCTTCTTTCTTTCTTCTTCTTCTTTCTCCTTCTTTCTCTTCTTTTTCTTTCTTCTTTCTTCCTCTTTCTTTTCTTCTTCTTTCTTCTCTTCTTTCCTTCCTTCTTTCTTTCCTTTCTTCTTTTTCTTCTTTCTTTTACTTCTTCTTTCTTCTTTCTCTCCTTCTTTCTTCTTTTTCTCCTTCTTTCTTCTTCTCTCTCCTTCTTTCTTCTCTCTCTTCTTTTCTCCTCTTTCTTCTTCTCTCTCTTCCTTCTTCTTCTCTCTCCTTCTTTCTCTTCTCTCTCCTTCTTTCTTCTTCTCCTCTCCTTCTTTCTTCTTCCTCTCCTTCTTTCTTCTCTTCTTTCTCTTCTTTCTTTTCTTCTTCTCTTCTTTCTCCTTCTCTTTCTCCTTTTTCACTCTTCTTTCTCTCAGCGTTGACAGCGTCGTCCGGGGTAGACGATAGACAGATAGATTTTTTACAAGCCACATAGCCTAAAAGCTTTTTAAATTTCTGGGAACTTGAGACCGGTTGGGACCGGCCCCGGGGGCCTGATCCCCGGAAGCGACTCGGTGCATGCCGATCAACCAGGCTTGTGGCTATGGGGCCAGGGGCCCAAAACCATCACACCCTTAACCAGGCAAGCTAGGGCAGGGCCTTTTGGATGCACGGGAAAGAAAATCAGAATGCGAGAAATATACACGACTTTGCAAAAGCATTTAAAAAATCGATCTGGCGAATAGCCCAAAAATACGTGCTAAGGAAACTGAGAAAGTGGGGGATGGATCTTCAACTTCGTAAAAATCGAACACAAAGATTGGTCAAAACTTAAATGGGAGGCTGCCATAGTGAAGAGTTTTTCCCAAGGACAGTACTCGCCCCCATCTTTTCCTTACCTCATATCAGACATAGACAAGTATACATCACAACACCGTATCATCCTTTGCAGAAAATATAGGATCTGTTGAGGCTGTATCTGCTGAGGACGGGGTTAACCCCAAGAAATAAAAACAAATTTTTCAGGGGGCACGAAAAACAATTGGTGTTCAATGAGGACAAATTTCCCAACTACCCCCGTTATGGAAAACGGGAGGGGGAAAAAAACTAAACAGAGTATACTACTGACTCCGGCCCCTACAATAACGGAAAACTAATGTAAGGACCTGGGATAGTAATGTCTGAGGTTTCCACTTAAAGGACCCAAAAACTTGCCACACGCCTGCAAAGAAATGATAGGATATAATGAGAACGTTCAAACGAGAGATCCAAAGCCCATGATGACCCTTTTTCAATCATTTGTTCTCTCAAAGGCGGGAATACTCTGTACATTAACTCCTTTCAAAGCAGGTGAAATCGCAATCTAAGGTGTACAGAGCCCTTTATGCACGTATAATTTTTGTCAAACCTTAACACTGGGAAACGTTTGGAAAGCACTTGCTGAAGCCTTGGGGCTTGGGCGCTTTTTTTGATTATAATAATAAAATTGAAACCTTGACTTGTACTCGTTAAAACCAGGGGGAGAGATATACCCAAAATCACATTTGGAAAATTTGGGAAGGAATGGTCCCAATTTGCACACGAAAGCCCCCCCTACAAAAGTAAAGACGGGGCAGGCGATGCAAAATGCCCCCAAAAAAAAAGTGGGGCGCCTTTGGGTACACTAAGGAAAACCCATAAGTGTCGGGGGCCCAAAAAACTGTTCAACAGCCTCCCATCAAGCATTGGGGGAATTCCCAAAAAACCCCCCGGGCTGCCTTCAAGAGAGCTGGACAGTCCCTAAAGTCAGTCCCGGGATCAGGGGGCTTGGCTGTATTTTGGGACTGGGTGCGGCCAGCAGAAAACAGCCTATTTTATCAGGCCCTAAACCATCGGGGGCCCTGGTCATGGGACCGGGCCGCGGGGGCGTTGACCCCCCTGAATAACCTCCAGTAAGCACCAAACAAGCCGGGTTAATCAAAGGGTACTTGAAAGGGATGGACAGGGGGTTGGGGGAAGGGGATGGGCAATTTATAATTTAAAACCCCCTTCCATTCCCCTCCCCCTCCCTCTTCCCCCCCCCCGGACACCCCAGGGAGGAGGATGGGGGCTACAGGAGGATAGGGCGTGAACGACCCTCCCCTCTATCCTGGGTTCTTGATTTCACGCGCTCGTGGCGCTATTGTGTGTGGTCTTTGTGTGCGTCTTTGTGCGCGTGTGGCGTCGTGTGCGCGTATTTGACATGGCAGAGTTTAAAAATGTGGGTGGGGTGTGTCTGGGGGGATTGACCAGGGCATGTTGCAGGGGGCCACTACCCCTCCTTCTCCTCACAATAATTTTACTGTAACATCTTAGTTTAGCTGGCGAAGTCATGCCTGTTCCGAAGCGTGTATTAAATCGTTAGAAAAGCGCCACTCGTTTTAAACTTCCTTTCTGCAATTTTTATTTTGACTGGGAAATGTTAAGTTTTTCCAATATTTTTTAATTTATTCATCTTTTATTAAGCTTTTACCCCCCCTCTTCCTCCCATTTACCAATTTTTTTTTTTTAAAATTTAAGGGTGGACACCTTTGGGTTTATATTTTTTTATTCCCCACGCCCGGCCATGGTAGGCTCGCTGGTCTTCCCGGTCAAAAAGGTTGTTCCTGCTGGATACTCAGCAGTGTGCTGCATATACTCCATGGTAGTTACATAGTGGAAACGAAAGCTAGCTGGTGGCCCCCGCTCGCTGCCCCAGAATTAGGGGGTTAAATTATGCGTCCTACCTTCCCCCTTGCCCCTTGGTCTCTCCCCGCATTTTCCATCTTTCTACCCCTTATCCATTTCATTAAATTTTTTGTATATCATAATCATGGCTCCCCATTTTACCTATTTATACTTTTAGCATTAGTTTTTCTTTTCTCGTGCTCCATTTCCCCGTGTTCCCAGTTTTTTATATCCTTGATGAAGTGTGGGCTCCATGCTGGTGCTACATACTCTAATTAGGCCTGATTTATGTTGTATATATATTGTCCTGAAGGATTATTGGGGCTCTTAGATCAGTCGAGTTATCTAGTTTTGTGTATGTTGAAGCTGTGTGGTTGACTCACGTCTGGTGATATGTTCGGTGTAATGCTTACACCCTCATCTGTCTTCGTGAATGGTGCCTGCGAGCCCCTTAGATTTACACGTGAGCGCAAATACACGCAATTGTGTGCGCGCGTACGCAGTGTTTCTTTGCATGTGTCAGGTGTTTAACGGAAGGGGGCGTAGTAGTAGTGTACTGACAGGTGTTAGTTGGCACGGGTATGGTTGGGCAGGGATAATGGGTACTATGGACCCCAAGTATGGCAGGGTATTGAGAATATTGTATGGATGAAGTGTGATTTGTCGACTGAGAGAGGTATTGTGTTGGTCTGACACTGGGTGTTGGTGGATGTGGGTGGATGATTTCAGGTGGTATGGGTAAGTCTACCTACCTAGAGGGTATTCCGGAGATCAACACCCCCGCGGCCCAGTCCTCTACTAGACCTCTCGGTAGATCGGGACCTGATCAACCAGGCTGTTACTGATGGCCGCAAAGTTTTGGGCAGATTGCAGGACAGATCTGCACACCTCCAGCTTGTGCCCGACCATTCATGACAACCACACACCTGTTCCTGTCCATAGTTACTAGTGCCGCCCACACCTGGTGCCGCCCACACCTGGCGCCGCCCACACCTGGCACCGCCCACGATCGTAAACTTTGGTCTGCGGTTTGGGTCAGAATGGACCAACATTCAAATACCAAATTAAATCGTTTGAGTGAGTTTCCCGGAGGACAACAGTTTTCAGATTAATGTGGACGATGAGCGAAGACTTGCGAGGGTGAGCGAAACATTGTGGTAAGAGCCACCAACTCCCGACTAATGAACGCCACAGAAATTATAACATGTAGACCTGCCTGCAGCCAGCAGTAACAGTCTGACTGACCAGGCAAGAAGGAAGCCACAGTCTTAGCTGTTACAAGGATGGTGGGGGTTCTCTGTGGGGCTCCTCCTCCAGGTAACCTCCAGGCAGCGGGCCACCAACACCAACAGCCTGGTTGACCAGACAACCACCAGATGAGCCTGGCCCATGGCCGGGCTCCAGGAGTACAAGAACTCTGGGAATTCATCAAAGGTATATCAAAGGTATTCTTCAGATGTTGATATACCTGCCTTGAAAGAGGTTGTTCTGTATACATTATTATTCCAGCCTGGAGGGTGTCGTCACTGTCTTGACATGTCTTGTTTTGAAGGTTCTAGTTATCCATCCTGTCATTTTGAAGGTTCTAGTTATCCATCCTGTCATTTTGAAGGTTCTAGTTATCCAGCCAATCATTTTTCAAACAGTTGTGATGTACACATTGTTTTGATCCATTAAAAACGAGATCCTCTAACCTCACTCCTTATGTACACTTCTAAATTTAAGTTAAGCATCTGAACTACTGGGTATGCTTGAAGTCTCTTCAACTGTACTCTTTGGAACATTGAGAAAGATGCATCATAATCTACACCTGGAAAATTCTACGAAGTATTGCTCCCAAATCTGCACACAGACATCACTTCTATTGTGACAGTGTAAAGTACCTCTAGTATAAAGAAATGGTAAGATCAGTACCCTCACAGAGAAGTCAGTAAGTGTAGAGGGACCAAGACTGTTCAACACTTTCCTTTCATGCAGACTACAGCGAGTCATACATTACATTAACCATCACTGTGACCACGGTGACCATCACTGTGACCATCATACATCACGTTATATAACAAGTTTTTTGGGTATTACTGACTAATTTTCCTTAGAGGGCGAAGTTGTCCTCACTGGGGGGGGGTGATGGTGCCTGTTGTTGACCCCTCCATCCCTCCTACCCATCCCCCCTCACCATCCTTCTCTCACTTTAAGACAGCTGATGGTGGCGGTGCTGTTGTCGTTGGTGATGGCGGTGCTGGTGCTGTTGTCGTTGGTGATGGCGGTGCTGGTGCTGTTGTCGTTGGTGATGGCGGTGATGGTGCTGTTGTCGTTGGTGATGGCGGTGCTGGTGCTGCTGTCGTTGGTGATGGCGGTGCTGGTGCTGTTGTCGTTGGTGATGGCGGTGATGGTGCTGTTGTCGTTGGTGATGGCGGTGCTGGTGCTGTTGTCGTTGGTGATGGCGGTGCTGGTGCTGTTGTCGTTGGTGATGGCGGTGCTGGTGCTGTTGTCGTTGGTGATGGCGGTGCTGGTGCTGTTGTCGTTGGTGATGGCGGTGCTGGTGCTGTTGTCGTTGGTGATGGCGGTGCTGGTGCTGTTGTCGTTGGTGATGGCGGTGCTGGTGCTGTTGTCGTTGGTGATGGCGGTGCTGGTGCTGTTGTCGTTGGTGATGGCGGTGATGGTGCTGTTGTCGTTGGTGATGGCGGTGATGGTGCTGTTGTCGTTGGTGATGGCGGTGATGGTGCTGTTGTCGTTGGTGATGGCGGTGCTGGTGCTGTTGTCGTTGGTGATGGCGGTGCTGGTGCTGTTGTCGTTGGTGATGGCGGTGCTGGTGCTGTTGTCGTTGGTGATGGCGGTGCTGGTGCTGTTGTCGTTGGTGATGGCGGTGCTGGTGCTGTTGTCGTTGGTGATGGCGGTGCTGGTGCTGTTGTCGTTGGTGATGGCGGTGCTGGTGCTGTTGTCGTTGGTGATGGCGGTGCTGGTGCTGTTGTCGTTGGTGATGGCGGTGCTGGTGCTGTTGTCGTTGGTGATGGCGGTGCTGGTGCTGTTGTCGTTGGTGATGGCGGTGCTGGTGCTGTTGTCGTTGGTGATGGCGGTGCTGGTGCTGTTGTCGTTGGTGATGGCGGTGCTGGTGCTGTTGTCGTTGGTGATGGCGGTGCTGGTGCTGTTGTCGTTGGTGATGGCGGTGCTGGTGTCGTTAGTTATGGCGGTGCTGGTGGTTGAGGGGCTGTTCTTGGTGGTGAGTGGTGGTGCTGGTAAAGGTCTATTTCACAAAGTTTGGTACAAATGTTAAATTGGGTTTGTTTTAAGAGGTATTTTGTACCTCTTTGTCTTGTTCCTGGACATAATGTTGTTGGTGGGGGAAGGGATGATGGTGAGGGAGGCTGTAGTCTAGGTGTTGGAGGGTAAAGATGATGGGGAAAGGTGGTGTAGCCGTTGTAGTTATGAAGGAGGTCGTCTTGGTACTCAGTGTAGAGGTCGTCTTGGGGGTCGCTGGTCATTAGTCGTTCAAGAGTACAGTTGTCGTCACTCGTTCCTTCCACAGACATTTCATTAAACTTTCTGAGCGGCCCATTCGTCTTGCACTTGTCAGAGATGCTGTAAGACGTTGCAACACCTGTCAGGCGCTGCAAGACGTTGCAGCACCTGTCAGGCGCTGCAAGACGTTGCAGCACCTGTCAGGCGCTGCAAGACGTTGCAGCACCTGTCCAAACAGGGATATAAGGACTGAACGAGAGATGGAGACAGCGGGTAAAGAGAAGGAAGGAATGAGCCTCGCGCGTGGCTCGGTATTCCTCAAATACAGTAAACTACTGACTCATTCGTCTTTTCCTATTTTCCTCCCTTGATTCTCCTCTTGCTTATTCCTTTCCCTTTCAGTCTCCCTCTTGTTCATCAGCTGGTGTAGGATGACATAAACCTACCAGGAGGAAGTACAGTAGGCCTACGTTCAGGTTGATTGAAAGTGGAACGATTTGGATGACACGTTTACCTGGAGTCGATTTCGGGGGTCACCGCTCCCGCGGACCGGCCCCAGACCAGGTCTCCTGGTTACTGGCTTGATAGATCAAACTGTCAAGTCTTGTTTTCAAATGGTTTGCAGGTTTGTAACCAGTCTCTCCATTACTGTGTAAATTGTAAATGGCCCAAATCGGTCCATTTGTATATATAATTCTCGCCTATATTTCAAGGAATACAGTTTAGGGACTTCGAGTGGGTCTTGTTCAACGAGGACAAATTTACATAATTCCACTATGAAAAAAGAACAAAATATAACCAACAAAGCAGAAGATGAAGAATAAGACACTAGTACACAAGTGCAGAAGATGCATTCCAAGGGATCAATACAGCGGGCGACTGTAAGGCAGCTGTGTGTAGCCTGATTGACCAGTCAGTCAAGAGAAGCTTTGCCCCATGTCGGGCTGCCAGAGTAGGTAAGATAAGATAAGATAAGATTTCGTTCGGATTTTTAACCCCGGAGGGTCAGCCACCCAGGATAACCCAAGAAAGTCAGTGCGTCATCGAGGACTGTCTAACTTATTTCCATTGTGGTCCTTAATCTTGTCCCCCAGGATGCGACCCACACCAGTCGACTAACACCCAGGTACCTATTTGCTGCTAGGTGAACAGGACAACAGGTGTAAGGAAACGTGTTGAAATGTTTCCACCCGCCGGGAATCGAACCCGGGCCCTCCGTGTGTGAAGCGGGAGCTTTAACCACCAGGCCACCGGGCCACCGGGCCACCGGGCCACCGGGCCACCGGGCCTGGTGGTCACAGGTATGTAGAGCATCATGTTGTTGCCTTTGCCAGTGGAAAATTTTGTTGAGAAATGTGTCAGTTTTCTATGTAAACTGGATACACAAGTGATGTATTGTTTATTCTGTGTAGGAATGGAAGCTAGCTGGGTTTGCCCTATCATTTTCCATCACACAGGATGGGTTACATGATGAAATGTGTCAACCTGGTTGACCAGGCAAGCACCAGACGAGCCTGGCCTATAGCCGGGCTCCGGGTGTAGAAAAACTCTCGGAACTCGTCAAAGGTATATTAAAGGTATAACCTGAGCCGAGAGATGCATTTTATGGCATTTTAGGGGAGGATGCGGGGTGAGGAAGGGAATCGAAGAGGGAAGAATGAGATGGATGGGAAGGGGTGAAGGAAGGACTATGGAGGGAGGGGGATAGAGCAAGAGGGAGGTGTCACGGATGCTGGGTTGATGATTGCGTAAATATGGTATACATGAGTGAGGTAGGCCTAGAAGGGGAGATGGCCGAAAATAACTGGGCAGGCGCCATGAAGACCCTCTCACACACGCACATGGGTGAGGACAGAAATACCTGGGGATAAAAGGCAGATATTAATGGTAAGAAATGAGGTCTGAGGATAGAAAGGCAGAGGGTACTGATGTGACATTAAGGCGTGTCAGGAAGAAAGGCACAATACCCTTTACCTTTGATATACCTTTGAAGAATTTCGAGACTATATCTACTCCGTGAGCCCGGCCATGGGCCAGGCTCGTCTGGTGCTTGCCTGGTCAACCAGGCTGTTGCTGCTGGAGGCCCGCTGCCCCACATATCCATCACAGCCTGATTGATCTGGCACCTGGTGAAGATACTTGTCTAGTTTCCTCTTGAAGACTTCTAAACTTGTTCCAGCAGTGTTTCTGATATCTTCTGGTAAGATGTTGAAAAGTCTGGGACCCCGGATGTTGATAGTGTTCCCTTATTGTCCCCACCGCACCCCTGCTCCTCACTAGGTTTATTTTACACTTCCTCCCATATCTCTCACTCCAGTATGTTGTTATAGCAGTGTGCAGATTTGGGACCAAGCCCTCGAGTACCTTCCAGGTATATATTATCATGTACCTCTCTCTCCTCCGCTCCAGTGAGTACATGTTCAAGACTTGCAAGCGTTCCCAGTAGTTTAGGTGCTTTACTGGCTCTATCTGAGCCGTAAACGATCTCTGACTGCAAGAATACACAAATAACCCGCACATAGTTGAGAGAAGCTTACCACGACGTGTCAATCCCACTTAGCCCATTTACAAGGCATCAGAATGGGCATGGATGACGAGTAGTCCCTCAAGAATCAGTGGTTGGACCAGTGCTGTGTTAATGTTTGTCAATGATCTGCTGGAAGGTCATCCTCTGGCTGATGGCGATTTATGAGAAAATTTGCATACATAGACCGGGTTGTAAATGCGACAAAGAAATTGGCCGCCACAATTCAGTTCTGGTGAATGCGAAATGTTGAGAATATTAGAGGGAATGTGAATCCTGGAACTCGTGAAAGATTCCATTCAAGGAGGGAGGTCCGGATGTAAGCATGACACCGAGGATATCACCAGAGGTCCGTATAAACTATAGCTTCAGCAGTGCTTGCAACACTAGCTGAAATCAGCACTGATTTCAGGAAAATGAAATAAGTTTTGTTTAGAATTTATGCAGAGAAATTCTGGAAGATGCAGTGCCAGAACTGAGCCCGAACTTGTTGAGGAAACTTGAGAATAACCAAAGATTAGCAGTATGTTGTTGCCTGAAGTACCTGTCTTAACACCCTTAACACTCATACCTTCCATCTCAACATGTATCCCCCCTCACAACATGTACCTTCCCCTCACAACATGTACCTTCCCCTCACAACATGCACCTCCCCCTCACAACATGTACCTTCCCCTCACAACATGTACCTTCCCCCTCACAACATGTACCTTCCCTCACAACATGTACCTTCCCCTCAACAACATGCACCTCCCCCTCACAACATGTACCTTCCCCTCACAACATGTACCTTCCCCTCACAACATGCACCTTCCCCTCACAACATGCACCTTCCCCTCACAACATGCACCTTCCCCTCACAACATGCACCTTCCCTCACAACATGTACCTTCCCCTCACAACATGCACCTTCCCCTCACAACATGCACCTCCCCCTCACAACATGCACCTCCCCTCTCACAACATGCACCTCCCCTCTCAACGTAACCCCCCTTACAACATACCCTTTCCCCGCAACATACACCCTTTCCATAACAACATACCTTATATCTCACACTACACTCCTCCCTCTTGCATCAAATCCTCCCCCTCTCATACCCTTCCCTCCCACCACATACCCCTCCCCTCCCACCACAAACCCCTCCCCTCCCACCACAAAACCCCTCCCCTCCCACCACAAACCCCTCCCCTCCCACCATACCCCCTGAGTCAAGTTAATCTCCCTTCAATGTTTCTCTTTTAGTCTGCTCTTCTCCCTCGTCTCATTAGTAATAAATAGGCAGACTATACACATAATATAATTGTTTACGTTATGGTGTAAACAACACGACTCCCGGCGTTTAGCTCCCCGGGGGATAAGGAAGGGGAGACTGGCACCACGGGGAGGGGGAGGCTGGCACTGGAGAAATCGGATGTTAGGACTGGGGGAGAGGAGAGGAAGGCTGGCACTGGTGAGTATGGCAGAGAGTGGGGAGTGAAGACTGGTATCCATAGTACTGTGTTCTTCAGTGGCACTCTGGCTCCACTGCACTGCCAAACTTGTGTTTTTCTCTTCAAGCCATTTGGTTTGGCACTCTAGCCAGGCACTCTAGCCAGGCACACAGAAATCACTCCCTACGAAAGTAAAAGACTGGGCAGGCGATGCAAAATGCCCCCATTGAAAAGTAGGGGCGCCACTGGTACACTAAGGGAAAACACCATAAGTGTCCGGGGCCCAAGACTGTTCAACAGCCTCCCATGAAGCATTAGGGGAATTGCCAATAAACCCCTGGCTGCCTTCGAGAGAGCCGGACAGATACCTAAAGTCAGTGCCGGATCAGCCAGGCTGTGGCTCGTACGTTGGACTGCGTGCGGCCAGCAGTAACAGCCTAGTTGATCAGGCCCTGATCCATCGGGTGGCCTGGTCATGGACCGGGTCGCGGGGGCGTTGATCCCCGGAATAACCTCCAGGCACTCTAGCCAGGCGCTCTAGCCAGGCGCTCTAGCCAGGCGCTCTAGCCATGAACTCCTTAATGGTTTTGTAGTCGTAACTACGAGTTACATTGTGGGAACACCAGCAGTGTGCTGCTGCACTATTCTGTATGATAGTTACGGGTATACAATGTAGGGGATTTGGGGGAGAGGAGGGGAGAGACGTACGTAAAATAGTTAGCTAATTTTACGGATCAGTTGAATAGTTTTAACACCAACAGCTTGGTTGACCAGGTATCAACAGGTAAACCTGTTCAGGTTTGTCAGGTCTTAGGTACATCACACGTGTTGAAGGCAGGTATGCAGAGAGGTAGGGTTGCAGGAAGGCAGGTGCGTATGAAGGCAGGTGCGTATGAAGGCAGGTGCGTATGAAGGCAGGTGCGTATAAAGGCAGGTGCGTATAAAGGCAGGTGCGTATAAAGGCAGGTGCGCTAGTCGTCTTAGCCACTTAACTGACAGTACAGACAAGTTGGCACGCAAGACACATGTGGAACAAAGCCATACCACGGGCGGGGGTTGAACTCGCAGCGAGTTCAAACCCCGCCCGTGGTATGGCTTGTTAATCGTGGCATTACGATTACGTGAGTCACACGTGCAACACTTACATATGTTTATCAGTGAAACATTTCTCCTTCGCTGCAGACTCCATCAAAAGAATATAGACGAATCATACTATCATTTATCTTTGTATTATTTCGTCAATAAATATTCCGGACGCTCGCGTATCTTATTTCAAGTTAAGTTTTTAAGACCAGCGACTAATTGCATGGACTCTCCAATGGCAGACAGTCTGAAAAGCGTCAGAAAATGACGCCTGACGTGACGAGAGTAACTGGGAAGCGCTAGACACACAGGGATCGTGCAGTACCTGGGAAATAGGGAAGGATAAAAAAAATCCAAGCGAAAATCTACGGGACTGACCCGCCGTGTTTCATTACTTGTCCAGTCAGGCTCACTGCCCACGACGGTGACACTTACACGTTGCATGAACGAGCTTTTACTGTTAACCAACGTTTCGCCCCCATGTAGAGCTTTACCATGAGTTTGTAAAGCTCTTCATACACCGAAATGTTCTCTGTGAACGCTTACTCGTGCAAGTATTGCGCTCGTGATGTTCACACGGCACTGGTGTCTTATTTACTTTCCTTAATGTCTCGTCCAGTATGGTTGTGCATGCTAATGTGACCTTTATGTAAACTAGAGCCGTTTCTCAGGCTGCGTGAAGGTTAATTGTGCGGTTAATTGAGGAGGAGAGGAGGCAAGTGATGGCCTCTGGTCTCCCAGCTACGTGAACCTGACTTAGCTAACATCTCCGTCACGCCTCTGGTGGTGGTGCTGCTGCTGCTGCTGCTGCTGCTGCTGCTGCTGCTGCTGCTGCTGCTGCTGGAGGTGTTACTACAGCGGAGGCAACCCACGCTCTATGCTTCGTATTCCTCTTCCTCGTTTCTCATTCTCCCTATCCACTGTCTCCCATTCTTAATCTTTTTCTAATGCGTTTCATTTTCTAATTTTTTCTTCTCGTTTTCAGCTGTCTCTATCTCGTTGCTCCATCTCTCGCTCTACTCCTCCCTCATTCCACCATTTCTTCCTCATTCCACCATTTCTTCCTCATTCCACCATTTCTCCCTCATTCCACCATTTCTCCCTCATTCCACCATTTCTCCCTCATTCCACCATTTCTCCCTCATTCCACCATTTCTCCCTCATTCCACCATTTCTCCCTCATTCCACCATTTCTCCCTCATTCCACCATTTCTCCCTCATTCCACCATTTCTCTCATTTCACCATTTCCCCCTCATTCCACTTCCTCCACCACATCTTTCCTCATTCACTCCACCACTTCTCTCTCTCTCTCTCTCTCTCTCTCTCTCTCTCTCTCTCTCTCTCTCTCTCTCTCTCTCTCTCTCTCTCTCTCTCTCTCTCTCTCTCTCTCTCTCTCTCTCCTCTCTCTCTCTCTCTCTCTCTCTCCGCTCCACCACTTCTCCGTCCACCATTCCTCCCTCTACATCTAATGTACTTCAACCTAGAATTGCTGGATCCCGAGTAATACCTGGAGAATGCCTTTTCTGAACGACTTCAAACTACCTGTAATGGTGGGCTTTATTGAAGGTGACATTCGCCTTAAACTGTGCAAATGTTAATTTGGCAATTTTTCAATAAACTAATAACTACATAAAAACTACATAATGCCTCATCTGCTCGGCTTGAAATCTTAAATGCTCGTATATCTCAAAGAATTTTTTGGATTCATCCCGATCTGTCAATTTTATGGAAAAAAACGTGATTTTTCCTCCCTGTGATACCTTGAGAATGCACTTTCAGAGCAGCTTCAAACTTGAAAGTTTGTGTATTTAGTGCCAGAGGAAGGGCCACCAGCAGCAGCAACAACCTGTTTGCTCCAACAAGCACCAGAGTAGGAAAATCCAGGAAACTCATCACTGATATTGTTACTGGGCTGTGTACGTTCTTGTCTGTGAGGTAACTAAAGAATGCTTCTGCCTACTGGCTTTAAACTTCCCAGAGCTGGGCCGGGCTCCGGGAGTAAGAAAATTTCTTTTACACACACACACACACACACACACACACACACACACACACACACACACACACACACACACACACACACACACACACACACACACACACATAAATCCAGATTACAGGTGGCAATTAGTCTGCTGGATGCAGGTGATCGAGGCAGAGCAGCAGAAGGCACTGCTCCGGTACCCGGTCATTACTGGGGCCGCTACAGGGGCTCTAGCTCCCGGTACCCGGTCATTACCGGGGCTGCTACACTCCTCCCACTCACGGCTCATGGAGTTTATATGCAAATCTTCACATAATTGTCGTCTTCATGTCGAGGAGAGACTAAAATATAGGCATCACCGGCCATTTATTTGTACTGTTATTTACTGCGGGAGGGGGTGGGTGAGGGGGGAGAATCGGGGCTAGGGGGCAAGGGGAGGGTGCAAAATGGGGCGCGTTTAAGGGGTGGGAAGGGGACCTTCCCCGTGAAGAAGCGTCCGCCTTATCTTCAATCTTTTTGCTGAGTTAATAGAGATGGTGATGGTGCGGCTACACTGCTGTTATTGCTGCTAGTGCTGCTGCTGCTACTACTACCGGTGCTGCTGCTGTTACTACTACTACTACCGGTGCTGCTGCTGTTACTACTACTACTACCGGTGCTGCTAGGACTCGTAGATATTATACCCTTGCTGTAGCAGCTTCAAATACTGTTCTGCAGCAGTTCTGTGCTGCTCCTCCCTCTTAAGTGCTCCCGCCGCTGCTGTAATTGTGACTGTGTAAACTGAGATGTTTAATATTCAAGAAGTATATGTTTAGAAAGGAAAATATATCCGCCATAAGTGAGGGTTGTAAATCAGACGATGTTTAGGTTTTAATGTTAGTGGTTTGAGGGAAGATGCGAGGCCGTACCACTGGTGGTGGTGGTACTGGTGGTGGTGGTACTGCTGGTGGTGGTGCTGCTGATGGTGCTGCTGGTGGTGGTGGTGCTGATGGTGCTGCTGATGGTGCTAGTGCTGATGCCATAAATGGTGATCTCGTTGCTGCTACAGCTTTTGCTGATTGTGTTGCTGTTACTGCGGCTATTGTTGCTGCCACTACTAGTGGTGCTGCTGCTGAAGGAAGAGGAATCAGAGAGAGAGAGAGAGAGAGAGAGAGAGAAACAATAGTCTTGGAAGGCAGGGGAGAAACGTGGTGGCAGCAGTGTTGCAAAGCTCCAGGTAATGTTACCATAATTGCATAATGAGCGTGTGGCCATGGAGGGGGAGACAAGAAAAGGGAGGGGAGGGGGAGGATGTGATACCTCTAGCCTGAGAGGGATGGGAAGGGGAAGGGGGGACACATGATACCTGTACTAATGCGAGGGGTAATATCCTCGTGTTGACACGTACATGAGGCGCTGCGCCTCTCTGCCGTGCTCGCCCGTACGTGACATCACTAAATGTCTTAGTTCGTGGCTCCACGGTGCTGCTTTCGTGTACATTTGTACCAGTCTGGGGGAGGGGGTGCTCGCGCGCGAGCGCTGTCTCGACCAGCTGCGTTTGAGAGGGGTCGAGACACTGCTCTTCGCGGGAAACGGGGCAAGTTTTTCCTGGAACTTTTGGTCATTTGACAGAGGCCTTTTATTACCAGATTATTTGATGATACTGCAGTGTGTGGTTCCATGATAAGGCTTCGGAGGCTTCTTACTTTATTTGCAATGTTGTGGGGTACACAGGCTGTGGGTGTTTGTGCCCATGGCCCGGGAGGGCCATGCCCAGCGAGGGAGAGACCCCGCTAGATTACTGGTCCACAACTTTAAAAGTTATGATTATCATTATAACCATTTTCTGTAGTACGAGTAAATTATACCGACGAATGTTTAAGACGTAACGTCCTGCTTCTGTCATTTAGTTGGGAGATGTTTCGCCCACCAGGGGACTTTATTAATCCACGGATTAATAAAGTCCCTGGTGGGTGAAACATCTCAATAAACGCCAGAAACGATATTGAGAAACAGAAGTGGGATGAGTACTGTACTTTGAGGCACAGAGCTCATCGCTGGCAGCCTCCAACTTCACTGTTTACTACTACTGTTCTCTTGTTCTCTTTGCTAAGAAGTTAAATATCCATCTGACCACTTTTTCCAGTTATTAATTTAACACAGTGCGACCATGGCCGCACTTGTCGAAGGCTTTTACAAAATCATTTCACGCTATATCATCAGTTAAATTGTCTTCCAGAGCATGCAGGACTTCATCGTAATGATCTAGCAGTTGTGAAAGTCAGGAGTGACCTGCCCTAAACCCGTGCTGCCCTGGATTGTGCAGCTGTTGTCATTCCATATGGTTGGCACTCTTGCTTCTTGTAGTAAACAGAGTCAAGTCTGAGGCGGCTACGGTGAAAAGCTCTGTTCCGCAAGGAATAGTACTCGCTCCCATCTTGTTCCTCATCCTCATATCTGACATAGACAAGGATAGAACTCTTTGAAAGATCTTGATAATGCGTGAAGTTAATGAGTAAGACACACGTGCAGCAGTTAGGTATCTTTGTTGTTGGAATATTCACTTTACTACACCTAGTGCCCCTCATTTGGAATATTGCTCAGTGTTGACGGCCCCGTTCAAGGCTGGGAAATAGAACTGGAACAAATACAGAGATCCTTTTCGGCCTGCATAGAGCCAGTAAAGCAATTAAATTACTGGAAACGCCTTAAAGTCTTGAAGATGTACTCACTGGAGCGGAGGAGAGATGCATGATAATATATACCTGGAAAGTACTCGATGGCCTGGTCCCGAATCTGCACACTGCCATAACAGCATATTGGAGCAAGAGATGTGGGAAGAAGTGCAGAATAAACCTAGTGAAAAGCAGGGGTGCAGTGGGCACAATAAAGTAACACTGTATCAACATCCGTGGCACCAGATTATTCAACATCTTACCAGAAGATATCGGAAACACTCCTGGGACATATGTGAAAAAGGAAACTGGACAAGTATCTTCACCAGGTTGTGATGGATATGTGGATCAGCAGGCCACTAGCAGCGATAGCCTGGTTGACCAGACAAGCACCAATTGAGCCTGACCCATGGCCGGACTCCAGGAATAGAAAAAAAAAAAACCTCGGAGGAGAAGCCTGTGTCCAGGCATCTGGTAGTAGCCAGTTTTTATATATAGCATAAATGAATAGCACCTCCCTACTTAGCTACCTTACTTAAGTATCGTATATTGTGTATTGCTCTACCATGATTATGGTGAAGACATGTGATTTGTTGCCGAAAAGTTCAATTATATTTCGAGTCCAGTCATCAGTTTGATAAGTATGAAAACTATCAGTGTGTAGACTACATTTGGGTTATTTACTGACAGCTTCAGCTCTCCCCCTCCTTCCCACCCTCCCTTTCCTGCCCCGGCTGTCACCTCGCATCAAGCCAGACTAACTTCATCTATATTCACATTTTGAGAGGGAAATAAATCCATAAAACTTTTAATATAAACATGAAGTGAGGAAGGTTGGCAGTTGGTATGCAAATGTGACTCTAATTTGTCTCCTGCCTCAAGGCTATTAATCTCGTACACTATTTATATGCCATATATATTTGTACATTACGTTGGGCTTTAGATGTTTTAATCACTAGATGGCGGAAAACGTACGTTCGTGGGAGTGTTTGTGATGTCATCCATTTATAGAATGTTGATGTCATGTACGTGTTTGATGCTTGATGTCTGCTTCAGCTTCTGATTAGTAAGTATATTTAGGCACAGGTACACATACCTACCTATCATGCAAAGTTTAAATTACCTAGAATAACCCCCCCCCCCAAAAAAAAAAAATGTTTACATTAGGGTCCTTGAAAACCTGCTGGAGATGCTATTTCTCTTCTCATTTCTTGAAAAACAAACTAAAATAAATAAAAACACCATCTTCCTTTATATATTTTCCTAGTCTAGGGATTGTCTTGTGTGTCATTTTGGTTACTGATTATTTATGTTCACTAGTGGACTTAGGATATGTATCAGTTTACAGAGGCAGAGTTTGTCAGTCACGAGAATCAGCGTCAGAGTTTGTCAGTCACGAGAATCAGCGTCCAAATCTTTGAGTGTTCTTGGCATATTTTGCACTGGTAATATAATGTGATTTCTCTTGTCTAAGGATTTCGCAAACTCCGCGTGTGTTGCGTCAGTATTTTTTTGTCTTTCGGTATATTCATTAAAACATAAACGAGGAACACTGCAACAGACCTACTGGCCCATGCGAGGCAAATCCAAGTCTCCCACCGGTATAAGCCAATGACCCAAACTGGTCAGGTTAGGTCAGGTCACATCCACTTAAGAACGGAGTACGGCATTAGATTATTAGCACAAGCTAGTCAGGTCCAATTCGGGAGTTTGTTCCACTCATCCACAACTCTATTACCAAACCAGTGCTTTCCTATATCCTTCCTGAATCTGAATTTTTCCAACTTAAAATCATTGCTGCGAGTCCTGTCTAGGCTAGATATTTTTAGCACGGTGTTTACATCCCCTTTATTTATTCCTGTTTTCCATTTATACATCTCAATCATATCCTCCCTAATTCTACGCCTTTCTAGAGAGTGCAGATTCAGGGCCTCAGTCTATCCTCATAGGGAAGATTTCTGATACACGGGATCAACTTTATCATCCTCCTCTGTACGTTTTCCAGAGCATTTATATCCATTCTGTAATATGGAGACCAGAATTGTGCAGCATAATCTAAATGAGGCCTAACCAAGGATATATAGTTGAACAACCTGAGGACTCCTATTATTTATGCTTCTTGATATGAAGCCAAGGATTCTGTTAGCTTTATTGCAAACACTTAAACACTGTCTTGGTTTCAGATTACTGCTAACCAGAACTCCTAAATCCTTTTCGCAATCAGTAATATTAAGATCTACATTATTTGGTTTATATGTGGCATGGTTATTGTCCTGTCCAACATTTAGAACTTTGCATTTGTCTATATTAAACTGCATCTGCCACTTCTCCGACCACTGCATCACTCTTCAAATATTCCTGGAGTGCTCTAATGTCCTCGTCAGAATGAATTCGACGGCCTATTTTGGTGTCATCGGCAAACTTGCTTTTGTCGCTATTTATTCTCTCGTCTGTCGCTTGTGTAGATTGTGAACAAGAGGTCCAACACTGACCCCTGAGGAACACCGCTCGTGACGCTTTCCCACTCTGATTTCTCCCCATTTATGCAAACTCTCTGCTGCCTATCTGTCAACGACGCCTCTACCCAGGAAATGTTTTTTCCTATTCCCTGTGCCTTAATTTTCCTCAATAGTCTGATGTGGGACCCTGTCAAAAGCCTTACTGAAGTCCATATACAAAATATCATTCATTACCATGATCTGCCGCCTCAAATACCTTAGTGAAAAAATAGTTGATAAATTCGTAGGGCAGGAATGTCCTTCTGTAAAACCGTGCTGAGATTCATTGATCAAGATGGCTACTAGTTGCTTCGGCAGTTATTAATTCCATAAATTTTTCCACTATGGAGGTTAGGGTTATTGGTCTATAGTTCGAAGCTAAGGACCTGTCACCTGCTTTGAAAATAGGTATCACATTTGCCATTTTCCACTTATCTGGCACCATGCCAGTTTGTAGTGATATGTTGAAAAGATTAGACAAAGGTTTGCTAAACTCCTTTTTACATTCCTTTAGAACCCTTGCATACAGTTCATCAGGGCCTGGGGATTTGTTAGGTTTTAATTTATCTATTTGTCTAAGTACCATATCACTTGTGACCCTAATCGTGCATAGTTTATTATCGTCCTGTTCTACATAATTTATCATTGCTGGAATATCGCTGCTATCCTCCTGTGTAAAAGCTGAGAGGAAGTAAGTGTTAAAAATTCTACACATTTCCTTATCACTGTCGGTGAGCTGACCCGAGTAACTTTTAAGTGGACCTATCTTGTACCTAATCTTACTTCTGTATACCTGAAAGAATCCTTTTGGGTTAATTTTCGATTCCCTTGCGACTTTAACCTCATAATCTCTTTGCTTTTCTTATTCCCTTTATTATTTCTAACCAAATATATTAATTTAACTGCCCTTCTCTTTTGATTCGCCTATATATATACTTCTCTTTTGATCAGTAAGATGTTTTAATCTCTTATTTATCCATTTAGGACCATTTTTGTTTGATCTGATTTCTCTATTCGGAACATAAGTTGTCTGGGCAGCTAGAACTGTGCTCTGGAAAGTGTCATATCGGCAACCATAACCACCTACCTAACCCATAGTTAGATCATTCCAGAATTATGGAGTAGTCCAGCAGTAACGAGACGCAGGAACGACCTGTTCCAAACCCGGGTTGTCCTTGTGTAATGATCCAGCAGGAACGAGACGCAGGAACGACCTGTTCTAAGCCCAGGTTGTCCCGGGTGGTATGTCTATCACAGGCATGACTCGAGAACATTGTCAACATCAAGACTCTGCAACCGTCTATCAGACGACACAATTTCTGACCATTTCTTGATCAAAGTGCCAGATTAATCTGGTAACGTAGACCGACGGGCCGTCACCACCAACAACCTGTTGGCCACAGTCGAGAGTAGACAGAAGTCTGGAAGCCGGTGACAGGTATGGCCTGGCCTACTAAGGGAACACTGTATCAACATCCGTAGCCCCAGATTATTCAACATCTTACCGGAAGATATCAGAAACACTGCTGGAACAAGTGTAGAAGTCTTGAAGAGGAAACTAGACAAGTATCTTATCCAGGTGCCAGATTATCCAGGCTGTGATGGGTATGTCGGGCAGCGGGCCACTAGCAGCAGCATCCTGGTTGACCAGGCAAGCACCAGACGAGCCTGGCCCATGACCGGGCTCCAGGAATAGAAAAAACTCTCGAAACTCATCAAAGGTATATTAAAGGATCCAGAGCCCTCCTACACCCTGTCGTCTTCTGACAAACATTAATAAAACGATTTTTTTGAGCAGTCACGATCAATTTATTTAAAAAAAAAAAAAGGTGCAGCGGGAACCACATTTAACATGTTAATGGCTAAATTATATTTCATCAGTTTTGAATGTTGGGAGGGGGAGGAGAGGGAGGGGGAGGAGAGGAGGGGGAGGAGAGAGGGGGAGGAGAGAGAGGGGGAGGAGAGAGAGGGGGAGGAGAGAGAGGGGGAGGAGAGAGAGGGGGAGGAGAGAGAGGGGGAGGAGAGAGAGGGGGAGAGAGAGGGGGAGGAGAGGGAGGGGGAGGAGAGGAGGGGGAGGAGAGGGAGGGGGAGGAGAGGGAGGGGGAGGAGAGGGAGAAGAGGGAGGGGGAGAAGAGGGAGGGGGAGGAGAGGGAGGGGGAGGAGAGGGAGGGGGAGGAGAGGGAGGGGGAGGAGAGGGGGGGAGGAGAGGGGGGGAGGAGAGGGGGGAGGGGGGGGAGGAGAGAGAGAGGGGGAGGAGAGAGAGGGGGAGGAGGGGGTTGGGGGATGAAGGGAAGAGGGTGGAGAAGGGTGAGAGGTTAATTAGAAGAAAGGAAGGTTAGAGTGGATGAAAAAATTGGTTAGGAAGTTGGAGAGAATAATGTAAGAAACTTGACGGATGACAGCTGAAGAGAAACGGAATAAAAGAGAAGAATAAAGGGTTAAAATTCAAAAGATAAAGTAATGAAGGTAAATGTGAGAGTAAAAGAGAGAGAGGGGGAAAGGAAGTGAAGAGAGAGAAAGTGAATAAAAAAAATAAAGGTCACGTGTGTGTACATTTGGGATCAGTCCCTCTAGGATTTTCCAAGTGTAAATTATGATGCATCTTTCCAACAGCAACAGCCTGGTTGACCAGGAAAACACTTATGAGCCTGGCTGGGCCCCGGGAGTAGAAAAACTCTGGAAACTCAACGCGGTGTAGCAATGTATAGTACTGTTGTACTGTGTTGTAGTACTGTGTTGTAGTACTGTGTTGTACTGTGTTGGTGTACTGTTGTAGTACTGTGTTGTACTGTGTTGGTGTACTGTTGTACTGTGTTGGTGTACTGTTGTAGTACTGTGTTGTACTGTGTTGGTGTACTGTTGTACTGTGTTGGTGTACTGTTGTAGTACTGTGTTGTACTGTGTTGGTGTACTGTTGTACTGTGTTGGTGTACTGTTGTAGTACTGTGTTGTACTGTGTTGGTGTACTGTTGTAGTACTGTTGTACTGTGTTGGTGTACTGTTGTAGTACTGTGTTGTACTGTGTTGGTGTACTGTTGTAGTACTGTGTTGTACTGTGTTGGTGTACTGTTGTACTGTTGTAGTACTGTGTTGTACTGTGTTGGTGTACTGTTGTAGTACTGTGTTGTACTGTGTTGGTGTACTGTTGTACTGTGTTGGTGTACTGTTGTAGTACTGTGTTGTACTGTGTTGGTGTACTGTTGTAGTACTGTTGTAGTACTGTTGGTGTACTGTTGTACTGTGTTGGTGTACTGTTGTACTGTGTTGGTGTACTGTTGTAGTACTGTGTTGGTGTACTGTTGTAGTACTGTGCTGGTGTACTGTTGTAGTACTGTGCTGGTGTACTGTTGTAGTACTGTGCTGGTGTACTGTTGTACTGTGTTGGTGTACTGTTGTACTGTGTTGGTGTACTGTTGTACTGTGTTGGTGTACTGTTGTACTGTGTTGGTGTACTGTTGTACTGTGTTGGTGTACTGTTGTACTGTGTTGGTGTACTGTTGTACTGTGTTGGTGTACTGTTGTAGTACTGTGCTGGTGTACTGTAGTACTGTTGTAGTACTATGTGATGTACTGTTGTAGTACTGTTGGTGTAATACTGTTGTAGTACTGTTGGTGTAATACTGTTGTAGTACTGTTGGTGTAACTGTTGTACTGTTGTAGTACTGTGATGTACTGTTGTAGTACTGTTGTAGTACTGTGTGATGTACTGTTGTACTGTGTGATGTACTGTTGTAACTGTTGTACTGTTGTAGTACTGTGATGTACTGTTGTAGTAACTGTTGTACTGTGTGATGTACTGTTGTAGTACGTTGTAGTACTGTTGTAGTGTTGTAGTGTTGTAGTGCTGTTGTATTAGTGTTGTAGTGCTGTTGTAGTAGTGTAGTAGTGTTGTAGTGTTGTAGTAGTGTTGTAGTGCGTTGTAGTGCTGTTGTAGTAGTGTTGTAGTGCCGTTGTAGTAGTGTTGTAGTGCCGTTGTTGTAGTGTTGTAGTGCTGTTGTAGTGCTGTTGTAGTAGTGTTGTAGTGCTGTTGTAGTGTTGTAGTAGTGTTGTAGTGCTGTTGTAGTAGTGTTGTAGTGCTGTTGTAGTGCTGTTGTAGTAGTGTTGTAGTGCTGTTGTAGTATTGTAGTGTTGTAGTGGTGTTGTAGTGGTGTTGTAGTGGTGTTGTAGTGGTGTTGTAGTGGTGTAGTGGTGTTGTAGTGGTGTTGTAGTGTTGTAGTGTTGTAGTGCTGTTGTAGTGCTGTTGTAGTGCTGTTGTAGTAGTGTTGTTGTAGTGCTGTTGTAGTAGTGTTGTAATAGTGTTGTAGTAGTGTTGTAGTGCTGTTGTAGTAGTGTTGTAGTAGTGTTGTAGTGCTGTTGTAGTAGTGTTGTGCTGTTGTAGTGCTGTTGTAGTGCTGTAGTAGTGTTGTAGTGCTGTTGTAGTGTTGTAGTGCTGTTGTAGAAGTGTTGTAGTGTTGTAGTGCTGTTGTAGTAGTGTTATAGTAGTGTTGTAGGGCTGTTGTAGTAGTGTTGTAGTGCTGTTGTAGTAGTGTAGTGCTGTTGTTGTGTTGTAGTGTTGTTGTAGTGTTGTAGTGTTGTTGTAGTAGTGTTGTAGTGCTGTTGTAGTACTGTTGTAGTAGTGTTGTAGTAGTGTAGTGCTGTTGTAGTGCTGTTGTAGTGCTGTTGTAGTGCTGTTGTAGTGCTGTTGTAGTAGTGTTGTAGTAGTGTTGTAGTGCTGTTGTAGTAGTGTTGTAGTAGCGTGTGCTCACACGGTTGCCAATAGGTTAATAATTGCTACATCAATTCTCATTTGAATAAGAGTTAGAGGGGGGTGATGGGGGGGCGAACATCCGGATGGGGGGGGGAGGTTCTGGCCTGCACCGTGTAGATCAGTTAGGCCAAACAACTATCTAACCTGTATCTAGCAGCTACAAGCATTTTCCGTTCTATACTGGCCAAATCAAACTGTCTTGTTTCTTGCCTGGCCAAACTTCCCTGGCCAAACTTCCCTGGCTCTCACTTGTGCTGTCTCCAAGCACACTGTACACACAGAGATTACCTACCTGGAGAAGAGCTCCAAGCTTGACCGGTCAGGCCAGCAACAAAGCCTGGTCCGGGACCGAGCCACTCCAGGACACTGAAATTTACTGAAATGTAACCTGGGTGAGTAAATGTTATGTTATATATTGGTATATAATACTGACCGGTAGGTGGGCAACATTCAGGCATCTTTATCCCTTATATGTTTCGCCCACACAGCAGCCGCCTTCAGTCTAATAGATAGATCACTAATGTATTTAAGATCATTGAAAAAATATGATGAAAGTAATAAGCGGAGGATCCGTGAGTGCAATTACATATGCTAATATGGGTTAAATGCCGGGAAATCCTACGTTAAGAAGCTACTGGATATGTGACAGGGATAAAACAAGAGGGTCAGGGGTGGCCCGCATCTTCCCGGACACTCTGGAAGCCTCAAGAGGGAGTGCCCTCCAGGTAGACTCCAGGTAGGCATTTGCCTGATGTTCCAGCAGTCACCGAGCCACAAGGTTGAACAAGCAGGAGTGAAACATAAATTGCTGCTATAGTTTAAAAGAGTACCTGTGAGAGATTGTTGAGAGTGTAGGGGATCGAATCATGTTGTCTTAGAGATGATGTCAGGTTGCAGAGATGGTCAGCAAGTGGTTGCTGGAGTTCAATCTTTTAAAACAAGTACAGTCTTGCAAATGAAGAGAAAGAGAAAAGACCGTAGGAGTGGTGTTGCGGAGAGTAGCTACGTACAACGACGGAGTGATGTGAGAGTGAACCTGACAGCGAACATATCACCTTGAGAAACACACTGTCGTATAACTTCGGAATCTGCGAGGATAAATCATTGCAAACAGCGTTCAGAAACTTCAAAAAGAAACCCTCTAGGACTCCCTACACACCATATTCTTTATTCATTTTAAAATAAGCTTACGGCACCAAACAAAGTGCACTAAACTTGATATAGAAATTGAGGCAAATTACAAACAGTTTCAAGAACAGGTATACTGGGGTTCAGTACATCAGTAATACCTTTGAGTTCCAAAAGTTTTTCTAGAAACTCTGAGCCCGGCCATGGGCCAGGCTCGTTTGGTGCTTGGCTGGCCAACCAGGCTGCTGATGCTGCTGCTGGTGGTGGCCCGCTGACCCACATATCCATCACAGCCTTGTTGATCTGACACGAATCTTTATAGCCGTGACAGGTCTACAGGTAAAGTGACTGCCGATAACTCGAGGGAACATATCTTGGATCCAACAAAGTCCAGGGGCGAAACGTGTTCACCAAAGGTGTCTTAAATGAATGCATTTCGTGTCCATTTCCCTCACAAATAGTTGAGTACAAGACACGGTCTGTCTGTCTTTGTGGTCTTGTACACCTCAGCCGCCCTGACATCACTAATCCCCAGCAGGATGTGGTATGCGGGGGTACAAGCCTCCCCAGGGGTGCTTCAGCACCCCTGGGGAGGATGAGGAAGATTCTGGGAGAATGGGGGAGGGGGAGGTGACCTGGATGAGTGAGTGAGTGAGTTTCAGTAGAGTAACTGAACTTTCAAATACATCACTACAAAACATTTAGTGCCAAGACGAATTAAATTATAAACGCAAATACGCACCTGTGTGTGTGTGTGTGTGTGTGTATGTGTGTGTGTGTGTGTGTGTGTTAGAAACTATACCACTGGTAGAGTTAAACTTCACAAGTAACTTAGTAACTTTACTTTTGGGTAAATTTTCAAACTTAAATTCGTGGAATCCAAAAATTTACACAAGTTGAGTACACTGGGAAAGAACTCTTAAGTGTAAAGGCACCACGACTCTTCACCATCCTCTCTTCATACATAAGGGGAATTAACAAATCTCGATGTCTTAGAGGAAACTCTGAGTTCCTGATCAGCCTGGCTGTGGTGCATATGTTTAACTAGAAGGGGCAGGTACCCAGAGCCTGATTGATCAGGCTAGCAACCAGGAAGCCTATTCTGGGACCGCGCCGCGGGGGGCGGTGACCCCCGGAATAGTCTTCAGGTAAAAAGTATTGTCCCCGTACTCGCAGCTTAGTTACTAATATACCTGGAGGGTTTTGGGGGTCAGCGCCCCCGTGGCCCCTGGTTGTCTTCAAGAGGGAGCTGGACAGATATAGTCGGTGCCTGATCAGCCTGGCTGTGGTTCGTACGTTGGACTGCATGCGGCCAGCAGTAACAGCCTCGTTGATCAGGCCCTGATCCACCGGGAGGCCTGGTCGTGGACCAGGCCGCGGGGGCGTTGATCCCTGGAATACCCTGCAGGTAGACCCCAGCTTTCATCAATGCACAAATAGATACACTTTGTTTAAAGAATACATTGATGACACAGTGGTGTTGGAACATCAACTACAAAGGACTACAGTTTTTCTACATGTAAGTGAACCGTTATCTTCTCTGTATAAAAGAGAGGAGGGAGAGGGAGAGAAAAGAGAGAGAGAGAGAGGGGAGAGAGGAGAGAGAGAGAAGAGAGAGAGGAGAGAGAGAGGAGAGAGAGAGAGAGGAGAGAGAGAGGGAGAGAGAGAGGGAGAGAGGAGAGAGGAAGAGGGAGGGAGGAGGAGAGGGAGGGAGAGGAGGAGGGGAGAGGGAGGGAGAGAGGGAGAGAGAGAGAGGGAGAGAGAGAGAGAGAGAGAGAGGGGGGGGAGGAGAGGAGAGGAGAGGGAGAGAGGGAGGGGAGAGAGGGAGGGGGGGAGAGGGAGGGGGAGAGAGGAGGGGAGGGGGAGAGGGAGGGAGAGAGAGGGAGGGGAGAGAGAGGGAGGGAGAGAGAGGGAGGGGGAGAGAGGGGAGGGAGAGAGAGGGGAGGGAGAGAGAGGGAGGGAGAGAGGAGGGAGGGAGGGAGAGAGAGGGGAGGGAGAGAGGAGGGAGAGAGAGAGAGGAGAGAGAGGGAGGGAGAGAGAGGAGGGAGAGAGAGGGAGGGAGAGAGAGGGAGGGAGAGAGGAGGGAGAGAGAGAGGAGAGGGGAGGAGAGAGAGAGGGAGAGAGAGGAGGGAGAGAGAGAGGGAGAGAGAGAGAGGGAGAGAGAGAGAGGGGGAGAGAGAGAGAGAGGGGAGGAGAGAGAGGAGAGGAGAGAGAGGAGAGAGGGAGAGAGGAGAGAGAGGGGAGAGAGGAGAGGAGAGAGAGAGAGAGGGAGAGAGAGAGAGAGAGAGGGAGAGAGAGAGAGGGAGAGAGAGAGAGGTGGAGAGAGAGGAGGGGAGGGAGAGAGAGAGAGAGAGAGAGGGGAGAGAGAGAGAGAGGAGAGAGAGAGAGGGAGAGAGAGAGAGGGAGAGAGAGAAGGGAGGAGAGAAGGAGAGAGGGAGATGGAGAGAGAGGGAGAGAGAGAGAGGGAGAGAGAGGGAGAGAGAGGAGAGGAGGGAGAGAGAGAGAGAGGAGAGGGAGAGGGAGAGAGGGAGGAGGAGAGAGGGAGGGGGGGAGAGGAGGTGAGAGGAGAGGAGAGGGAGGAGAGAGGGGAGAGAGGGGAGGAGGAGGGAGAGAGAGGGAGTAGAGAGGGAGAGAGAGAGGGAGAGAGAGAGGGGGAGAGAGAGAGAGAGAGAGAGAGAGGGAGAGAGAGAGGGAGAGAGAGAGGGAGAGAGAGGAGGGAGAGAGAGAGAGAGGGAGAGAGAAGAGGGAGAGAGGAGAAGAGGAGGGAGGAGAGAGGGAGAGAGAGAGAGAGAGAGGAGGAGAGAGAGAGAGGGGAGAGAGAGAGGGAGAGAGAGAGAGGGAGAGAGAGAGAGAGAGAGGGAGGGAGAGAGAGAGGGAGAGAGAGATATCCGAGGACCAATAATGGAGACCCAGGACACGGCGGATCCACCATAACCGCACCTTTTATGGATCAAGGAAAAAAATATAGGGAAACTATTCTATAGATGTAGATTTAATGGAAGAAAACGAGGCTGAGATGTCACTCTAGTCACGGACTGAGGGACGCAAACCTCTGCAGCCGACCAGGTTGCCTCACCACCCTCCTGCGTCCGTGTTGTAAGGGCGAGCTTCGTCCTTGGCGAGGCGACACACATGGCTAGCGTCAGGGACAATTTGTGATAGTGTGGGTAGAGCACCGTATGCGTGGCTGTGGTTACCTTTATAGGGGCAGCCCAGGGCCCATACACCGCCCCTAGGCCCTATCCTGAGAGGGGCACCATAAGCCCTCGACCCGGGGTAATAAATGATCGGAAAGGGGCTTTTATTTCAGACTGTATTGGGTGTTGGTTGTTGGGGATTTTTTTGTTGTTGTTGCTGTGAGGGTGGGGAAGAGTTTCAGGGCTCTGTGGGGAGGTGTTTGGAGGTTGGGTATTGGGTCGTGAGGGGGTGCTGGTAGGGTTGGTGTTGAGTCGTGGGAAGGTTCTTGAAGGGAGTGTGTCGGGTGGTGGGGAGGTGCTTGGAGGGTGTGTCGGATCGTGGGGAGGTGCTTGGAGGGTGTGTCGGATCGTGGGGAGGTGCTTGGAGGATGTCGGATCGTGGGGAGGTGCTTGGAGGGAGTATCGGATCGTGGGGAGGTGCTTGGAGGGTGTGTCGAGTCGTGGGGAGGCGGGTGGGTCAGGAGGTAATGTGAGGGCAGCCAGGATTGTCTTGAAGGATTTATTACTCATTCATCACGCCTTCACTGAGGTCTCCAGTCCCCCCCCCCTCCTCTCTTGTTTCACTCCCCCTCCCTATCTACTGATTATCCGCCCTCCTGCCTAACTCCCTCCTTCCCAAGCCTAATATTACAGCCCTCCCCACCCACCTCATCCTTATTCACCATCCTCGCTCACCCACTGACTCTAATCTACTTTTTCTTACTCCAACATTCGCCCGCACACTCGCCTATCAACTCACCCCCTCGAGTCACGGATCAAAATCTTTGAAACGGTCCTAAGAATCAAGATTGAATTGGAGATGTAATCACAAATGCACAAGTAAGGGCAACAATAGTTAGAACGGGTCGCTGCCACCAGTAGGAACTTGGTTGATCAGGCAAACACCAGACGAGCCTGGCCCAAGGTCGGGTTCCAGGAGTAGAAAATCTTAGAACTTATCAAAGGTTTATCAGAGGTAAAAGTATAGTCGTGGATGCACTGGAAGACGAAAGTAATGCAGGTAGATAGATGTTGTATGCATGTAAAAGCCACAGACAAATATGACCACTGTGTATAGCGCAGAAAAGAAGCGCGAAATGATTAACGGGAAAAGGGTACACAGATATTTAACTTTTCGACAAATAGAACGCAGAGGCCTGGTCATGGACAGGGCCGCGGGGGCGTTGACTCCGGGTAGGTAGAGAGTAAGGATAAACAGAGTGAAGTCGGAGGCTGCCACAGTGAAGCATTCTGTTCCCCACTTCTCTTATTTCAAGCATAGTCATGGATGTAAATCATAGGACAGTGCCACCCTTTACAGATTCTCGAATCTATTGGGGAGTGGCATCCATTGGGAATCGAGCAAATCTTCACGCTAATATAAAGTCATCCAGTGGGCCCCTGCCATGATGTTCAACGAGGACAAATTTGCTACTCCTCTGTGATAGAATTGAGAAATTAAAAACTAAAACGGAGACATGTGATAGTGGTGTGTGTTATGGTGTGTGGTAGTGGTGTGGTGTGTTGTGTTGTGGTGTGCAGTATGGAGCAGAGTGGTGGGGCAGCCTCCAGCATCCCAGGGACAGGTCGTGACCAAGGACCGCCATAAACGATTTATTTACTGCACTTACTGTATTATTGCCTTCCCCAGTACTCCTTACACATCCTCCACTCTGCTTCACCCCCACACCCCTCCTTCTCCCCCTCCTCATATCCCCTCCTCCCCTACGTCATCCAGAGTACATATCCTCCAACCTTCACATTCTTCAAAATCTCCAATTTAATCCCACACCCCTCCAATATCCCTCCCCTCCTCTCCTAGTTGTGATAGATACTGGCCCCACTTAACGCCTGATCGCTGGCCTTTAGAGCCCAGTCATACCTACTCTGGAAACTGCGCATTGATGTTGCCTCTATTTTTGTATCTAGTTTATTCCAGTTACGTTTCCAGGAAGCTGTTTACCAACCTGGCACTTTACATGGTCCTGGGAGACACCTGTCGCTATACCATATATCTTATCATAATCTACACTTGGAAAATCTTGGAAGGAATGGTCCCAAATCTGCACACAGAAATCACTCCCTACGAAAGTAAAAGACTGGGCAGGCGATGCAAAATGCCGCCAATAAAAAGTAGGGGCGCCATTGGTACACTAAGAGAAAACACCATAAGTGTCCGGGGCCCAAAACTGTTCAACAGCCTCCCATCAAGCATTAGGGGAATTGCCAATAAGCCCCTGGCTGCCTTCAAGAGAGCTGGACAGATACGTAAAGTCAGTGCCGGATCAGCCGGGCTGTGGCTCGTACGTCGGACTGCGTGCGGCCAGCAGTAACAGCCTAGTTGATCAGGCCCTGATCCATCGGGAGGCCTGGTCGTGGACCGGGCCGCGGGGGCGTTGATCCCCGGAATAACCTCCAGGTAACCTCCAGGTAATACCTGGTTATTCTACCTACCTGGAGTCTACCTACTTTGCGTCTATTTACCTGGAGTTTATTTAGGCGGGGACGTGGACTCCAGGTCAACAGGGGTCAATGCTCCCGCGGACCGGTCCTCGACCAGGCCTCCCGGTGGATCAGGGCCATTATCCATAAAATTTGTACTTCCTATCCCTTAAACACTGCATTTCACCACTGCTTAAATCTTCTAGCGTCTACCTGGAGGGCATTCCGGGGATCAACGCCCCCGAGGTCGGGTCTACGACCAGGCCTGGTCGTAGAAGATTAAGTACTGGTGAAATGCAGTGTTTAAGGGATAGAAAGCACTAATTTGGAGCAGTCTCCGGTGGATCTGTCAATTTCTATCCTGCGTGATGAATCTACCCACTCATTTCTGGTGGTGATGAATTGCACATACGTGAAATACTTGGATAACTTAATTTTGAAGATAATTTGCTAGCCAGAGGCTTTATCAGTTCATCACAGAGCTTTGTCATTGCTAGTAGTAGACGCTGAAGTAGTCAGTCCGTCAGCCTTGAAGGTACCTAGTGTTTTATCTACCGTACCGAATGTGTGTGGTGGTAGGAGGGATATAAGGAGGGGACTAGGGATAGGCAATGTGGGCCAGGAAGTAGACTGGGATAGATACCATGGACCATGAGGTGGACTGGGATAGGCACTGTAAGCCAGGAGATGGACCAGACAGAGGGGAACACCCACCACAAGTTCTGCTACAGTCTTCCTGTGTTTACCAACTATGCTGATGGAGGGTCTGGGACCAGCCCCTGACGCCTCCAGTTACTGCAAACATAACCACGAGGACTTCCAGCTGGTAAGAGGGAAGGGGAGTAAGGGAAGAGGAAGGAAGGAGAGGGAGAGATATAGATGGAAAGGAAGGGATGAAACACTAGTTTGTGTTGTAAAGCAAACCGTTCTCAAATGACAACTTCCATTTCTCGCGCATTAAAGTGCGTCAGTTATTGAGCGACCTAAACAGCCTACAAAATGAAGTTAAAATTATTTAAATAAACAGTATGTAAGTATTGATTTATATTATGGATTTTGCCGCCGAAATGGCTAGTTTTTTGTGTATCTTATATCTGACCTGTGAACGGTAGTGGCTAGTTTGTGTGTCCCATTTCCACTCTGTGAACGATAGTGGCTAGTTTGTGTGTCCCATTTCCATCCTGCTGAGACATATACAAGTCTTATAACCTGCATATATGCGACTGAAACTTATGACGACGTTTCGATCCGACGTAGACCTTTTAACCAGCCACACACAAGCGCAAAGGGAAGGGAGCCAGTATATATACGTGAGAGGGACGAGGCCGGTAGTAGTAGTACGAGAGGACGTAGAAGAATAATTGTAGTCGAACAGTGACAGAGGTTGTAATAAAAAGGGAGTAATGGAAGTGACACAAAAGTCAGAATGTGGAGTCAGAAACGGTAGAAGTAATGGAGGCAGCCTAACAATAAGAGAAGACAAAAACACCACAGGAGAGCTAATAGCCCATGAGAGTGGTCCCAAAAACTCGGGGGAAGAAAAGGCACAGGGCAGAGCACACCTAGGCAGGTGAAGTCACGAGTGTTCTGAAGTTTGGAATATTTAACAATATAATGAGAAAGGACAAAGGCACAACTAAGATTCATTTTAGGAAAGTTGTGTATAAGGGATGGTTCAACAAGATGGCGACTGTGAAGGCTAGAAGAAGGGAAGACAATTTGACAGAGGACCAGTTAATAGAATGACTGTGATCTCTAACATGACAGAAAAGAGTATTATCGGTGTCGACAAGTCTGACCCTTCCTTTGTGTTCCTTCAGTCTGTCGGAAAGAGAGCAACACGTTTCTCTAGCGTACTGGAGAGGACAATAGCAGGAAATGGATTAGACTCCGGAAGTATCATTAGCAGGAGTACGAACTAGATTCCTACGAAGGATGTTTAGCGGAAATTAGTTAGTTAGTTAAAGATTAGCCGGTATTCTCCCGGCCCGGGCCTTTTCCAAGTGGTGGCCCGGCCTTGGCTCCCTCTTTAGGGAGTGTCTGAGACCTAAGTCTCCCATGGGAGGAGGCACAAGTACCTCCTCATCTTTGGGACCAACTGTCCCCAGGCCTTTTAGGGGAAAGTTTGATGTCTAAGGAACTGAAACAGTTAAGATGTGAGCAACTGGAAATATAGGGAAGGCAAACAACAGTAGAAGTCTTCAAGTGGAAACTGGAGAAGTATCTTCACCAGGTGCCAGATCAACTAGGCTGTGATGTATATGAGCGGCAGCGAACCTCCAGTAGAAATAACCTGGCTGATCAGGCAAGCACCAGACGAGCCGGGCCCATGGCCGGGCTCTCTTGAGTACAAAAACTCTCGAAACTCGTTGAACCCGTTATTCTGTTTTGTGCAGCTGTTGGACCCGTTATTTTGTTTTAAAATATTTTGAACGTAAAGCAAATCTTCAATTTTTTTTTTTTGAGTTCAGTTGTCCTGTACCCCCTCCACCCCCCTCCACCCCCTCTCACTTCCCCTACCCCCCTTTACCCTCTTCAACCCCCTCCTCCGCCTCTTTTCCCTTACCCATTTTTCCCCCTCTCCCCCCTACGTGTCCCCTTCCTATATAACCTCTCTTCTCCCTCCTCCCTCCACCATCGTGTTCCTTCTTCCTCCCCCTCCTCGCCTCCCCTTCCCCTTCCTCCAGCCTATGCACGTCTCCCCCCCTCCCCCCCTCGCCCCCAACCTCACTCGTTTCCCCTGAAAGGTTAATTAGGAAGCGTAATAGGCCGCCTCCTGGAGAAGCCTTGACCCCCTCCCGAGAGGGGTCCCATGTTGACCCCTCCCGGGTGGGGGTCCCAAGTGGACCCCCACTCCTTTGTTACTAATTGTCCCCCCCCCCATCTTTTAAGGGGGTGTCTGCTGGCTGGGGTCTCGATGGAGAAGGGATTGTTTGAGAGGGGGGTGGGGGAGGCTGGGTGGGGGGTTGTAGGGGGGGGAGTTGTGAGTGATTGAAAAGGAGTGAAAGGTATAAGATATATATGTCGTGCGGAATAGGTAAAACTTGCTATTTTGGCTTGAATAGCAACGTTCTTGCCGAATAAGACAAGCGAAAATTTGTGTATGCAATAATTTCGCAAGAATCATTATGAACCTAACGAAAAAAATATATTAAGTTATTGTAAACTCGTTTAGAATATATTTAATTGGGCTAAATTAAATTGCGCTTGTTATAATAAGGTTAGGAAAGTTTTCTAAGGTTCTTTTGGTACAAAATTATAAATTTTTGCATTAACATAAAAAATTATGTCTTTAAACGCATAAAAGAAAATTTTTGAAAGGACTTTGAGCTCTTACTAACTGACCAGTTTTACCTATTCGGCACGAGATATATATATATATATATATATATATTTATATATATATATATATATATATATATATATATATATATATATATTATATGCAATAAGATCACAGTAAACAGGTGATTTCAAAATATGCAAAACAACCACTCTGAAAGAATAGAGAAATTCCAAGCGCTTTCGTGACTACTCACATTATCAAGTTCCTTGATAATGTGAGTAGTCACGAAAGCGCTTGGAATTTCTCTATTCTTTCAGAGTGGTTGTTTTGTGTGTGTGTGTGTGTGTATATATTATATATATATATATATATATATATATATATATATATAATATATAATATTATATATATATATATATATATATAATATTGATGGGGGTTATGGGGAAGACACAACCATTATTATTGACTGGGGGGGGATTATGGGAACCCATAAACGGAAAGATGGAATTTTTTTAAGTTTGTCGTATCTTGGTTGTTGGAAGAATATGTAAGTAGACAGCAGGATTTTGAGGTATGTTGAGTGGGTGGAAGGAGAGAGTAGGGGCGGCGTGAGGGTGGGCGGCGGTTACCTGTGTGACAGGGTGGGCGGCTGCCGCCCGCTGGGAGATTGCTGGGTTACTGCTCCTCCCACACACAACAACACAGACCAACACCTGCAGTGTTGTTCTCCAGCCTACTCTTTATTGTTTGTTCTTTATCCCTACCTCCCTTTCTCTCTTCCTGCTTTCTCCTCACCTCCCTCGCCCTACCTTCCTCCCCTTTCCCTACCTCCTTCGTTTTCTTTTTCTTCGTGGTTATAGGCTAGCAGGCAGCAACAGCCTGATTAAACTTCCAGAGAAGCCTAGCTGGACTGTGAGGGTAGAACCCTCGACACCAGTCTCGGGTATGTTCCAAGTAGACTTCAGGAACGCGCGTCAGAGGCTTCAGGAACGCGCGTCAGAGGCTTCAGGAACGCGCGTCAGAGGCTTCAGGAACGCGCGTCAGAGGCTTCAGGAACGCGCGTCAGAGGCTTCAGGAACGCGCGTCAGAGGCCTCAGGAACGCGCATCAGAGGCTTCAGGAACGCGCGTCAGAGGCTTCAGGAACGCGCGTCAGAGGCCTCAGGAACGCGCGTCAGAGGCCTCAGGAACGCGCGTCAGAGGCCTCAGGAACGCGCGTCAGAGGCCTCAGGAACGCGCATCAGAGGCCTCAGGAACGCGCATCAGAGGCTTCAGGAACGCGCGTCAGAGGCCTCAGGAACGCGCGTCAGAGGCCTCAGGAACGCGCGTCAGAGGCCTCAGGAACGCGCATCAGAGGCCTCAGGAACGCGCATCAGAGGCTTCAGGAACGCGCGTCAGAGGCCTCAGGAACGCGCGTCAGAGGCCTCAGGAACGCGCATCAGAGGCCTCAGGAACGCGCATCAGAGGCTTCAGGAACGCGCGTCAGAGGCCTCAGGAACGCGCGTCAGAGGCCTCAGGAACGCGCATCAGAGGCCTCAGGAACGCGCGTCAATGGCTTCAGGAACACTATCAAACACTTTAGTGCCCTTGCATGTTGATCAGCACCTGTCACTTTTTTACCAAGAGGGAACTAAGGGGAATTAGAGAATGAGAAGAGGGGGATGTAAGGTGAAGAGAGGGGATGGATGGAGGAGAGGGATAGAGGGGTAATGAGGAAAGAGAGAGGGGTAAATGTGATTAGGTTAGGGGGAGGTTAGTGATTAGTTTAGCGAGTGGCTAGTGTGTTTAGAGTTCCATTGGCAGCTACGGTACATTACGCTACGCTTTGTTATATCCTTCACTGTTATGCGTAGGGTTAAAAGTTACACTATACTTCATTATTTTAACCTCCTTCATTTCCTTCGCTCTCCTGGTACACCCAAGGACAACACTGATCAAAGAAATTGCTGTTAGAATTTACTTAGAATTCAGAGGTGGGAGACGAGAAAGGGATCACAGAGTAAAAGGAAATAAACTGGGAGTAAACAAAACAACGAGCATATCACTGGACTAACACGCCAGCCTATACGAGGCTAGATAATAGAATAACTTTCATGAATCTTAATAAAGAATCCTTTAGGATTTTGTACACATGAATATTTTAGAATATATAGCATTGTGAATATCTTAGAATATTCAACAGTGCGGAGTCCCACCTGATCGAAAACATCTAGAATATTTCAATGGCTGAAAAGTTTGCAACCAGAATAGTACCAAGACTGAGGGATGTGCTTCACGAAAGACTGAAGAAATCGAACCTGACGATTCTCTAATAGAGAATTATTGGAGACTGTGACTTACAGGACACTGAGAGGAAATGACTGGGGAGACAGACACTGTTGAGGATAAAAACTGAAAGATCGTGAATACTTAACAGCAGACCAGTCATGGGGGTTTAGAGTACTTATACAGTTTCAGGGCAGTAGGAAAGTGGAATGCGCTGAATGTGGAAGTTTAGTGGATATAAATTCATACACAGTGTTAAGAAGAGGTAAGATATTGGTCAGGAATCCAGAAACTAGGAAAACGATGAAGTTTATAAAGCCGGGACCAGGAGCTAAGAGTAGACCCCAGCAAAACAACTTGGTTAGTACAGTCTTGCACACACAATATGCATCAACAAGGCTTCAGGTGAGGAGGGAAGCCTCACAAGTCTTCTAGCCATCGTCTTAATATTAACTCAGAGACACTGTTGTCACACACAGGGGTGCTGGGGAATTATGTGGTGGGGGAGCGAAAGACACCATAAACGGCATTAAAAAAAAAAACGGTACAGCTCACGGATACTATCAATACACTGACGTGTAATTGTGATAATAATCGATCCACTTCATTGTCCCTAAAAAAGTGAACTTGCTAAGTTCCTCTATACAACTCCTGATCATCCTGGCTACAAGCACTCATAATCTAAGGGGCTGTCAAGCAACACGTCTGGGAATTATGATTCTGTATTCTACTGAGTTGCTCTTATTTTATTTGTCTAATGACAAATGACTAATGACTTGTGACCCTAATCGTGCATAGTTTGTCTTGTTCTATCATCAACCTTCCCGTACAAGAGGCGTTGAGACAAGTACATGACACGCACGAAACAGTGTAAGACATAGTTTCGTTTGAGCGAAACGTTGTTAATTGTCTTGTGCTCTTTCATTCGTCTGTTATCTAATTCCTCCTTTCCTCTCTTCCTCCTGTTTCCTGGGCCCTCTTTATTGTTTTCCTTTGTCTTCCGCCTCGTTATCCCAGTGTTTTCCTTCTTAATCATCGTCCTACCTTTGCCACCCATATGTTCGTCCTACGTCAGGCACCCACATCACCGTCCTACGTCAGGCACCCACATCACCGTCCTACGTCAGGCACCCACATCACCGTCCTACGTCAGGCACCCACATCACCGTCCTACGTCAGGCACCCACATCACCGTCCTACGTCAGGCACCCACATCACCGTCCTACGTCAGGCACCCACATCACCGTCCTACGTCAGGCACCCACATCACCGTCCTACGTCAGGCACCCACATCACCGTCCTACGTCAGGCACCCACATCACCGTCCTACGTCAGGCAAACCCCCCCACATCACCGTCCTACGTCAGGCACCCACATCACCGTCCTACGTCAGGCACCCACATCACCGTCCTACGTCAGGCACCCACATCACCGTCCTACGTCAGGCACCCACATCACCGTCCTACGTCAGGCACCCACATCACCGTCCTACGTCAGGCACCCACATCACCGTCCTACGTCAGGCACCCACATCACCGTCCTACGTCAGGCACCCACATCACCGTCCTACGTCAGGCACCCACATCACCGTCCTACGTCAGGCACCCACATCACCGTCCTACGTCAGGCACCCACATCACCGTCCTACGTCAGGCACCCACATCACCGTCCTACGTCAGGCACCCACATCACCGTCCTACGTCAGGCACCCACATCACCGTCCTACGTCAGGCACCCACATCACCGTCCTACGTCAGGCACCCACATCACCGTCCTACGTCAGGCACCCACATCACCGTCCTACGTCAGGCACCAACATCACCGTTTTACGTCATGTATCCATTAACATCGTACGTCAAGCACCCACATCACCCTCGTACTTCAGGCACCTACAACCTCGTACGTTAGGCACCCTCGTACTTCAGGCACCCCACATTACTGGCGCCGCCATCATACTGGCATGATAACAGGGTCTAGAAGTCTTGAGAACTGATGATACATAATTTATCCAGTAATTCTCAGCTTGGTGGCCATCAAGAAGTTCGCTGGTTGGCAGATGAGTAACGAGGGGCAGGTTGTGGGCGTGGCAAGGGCGGGCGTGGGCGTGGCGAGGGCGGGTGTGGGCTTGATAATGAGCGGCTCTGGTGGTTGATCAGTTGTAATAGCATAATGATAATGATTTAGTGGTGGAGTGAAGATGGTGATTCAGACGTGAAGATAGCTTCACTGTAAACTCCACCTAAGATGACAGGCAGATCTTACAAACCTCTTACATCCACTATCTTCACTTACCTGTATATTTAATAGTTCATATATCTAGTAATATTTCCATCCCAGACCTGATCCGAGACCGTGCCAAGGGAGTCTATACAACCACTAATAGATGCTACCATTCACTGCATGTACTGCAGTATCTCCTGTCTTCACCTACCTACATGGAGTCTACCTGGAGGGTATTCCGGAGTTCACGCCCCCGCGGCCTCGTCCATGACCAGGCCTCCCGGTAGATCAGGGCCTGATCAACGAGGCTGTTACTGCTGGCCCCACGTAGTCCAACGTACTAACCACAGCCCGGCTGATCCGGCACTGACTTTAGGTATCTGTCCAGCTCCCTCTTGAAGGCAACCAGGGGCCTATTGGTAATTCCCCTTATGGCTGTTGGGAGGCTGTTGAACAGTCTTGGGCCCCGGACACTTATCGTGTTTTGGTATGGCACATAAATGTGTTTTTCCACTGTGACAATGCTCCAGCTAGATAAGTTTTCCTTATAACGATTGGTAGCTCACACACTGAGGTCTGGGGGTCGATCCAAGGTACGGGTGAAAACTTTAGGACGTGTTTCCTTAAGACACCTTTTGTCCATGTTCACCTAGCAGTAAAATAGGCACCTGGGAGTTAGTTGACTGGTGTGGGTCGCATCCTGGGACAAAACCTAATTTGCGGGAAATGCTCTGCATAACAAGGAGCTTTCTATATAGTAGTATGTCATCGATGTCGGCTATGATCTGTATATCTTGTACATGTAGAATTATCGTGGCAAAACGTTTCATCCGTCTTCAACTGTACACAGGTGTTTCCACACTCGTAATGCTCCAACTAGACAAGTTTCCCTTAGAAAGAAACTGGAAGAACACACGCACAACACACACAACGACGTTTCGGTCCATTTACATGGTCCAAGTTGGAGCAAAACATCGTCTTAAGCTTCTCTCTCCTATATACGGGTTGTTTACGTAGTTTCCCTTGTGACTCGCGTAATAACATTATTGTAAACAAACCGTGGAACGGGTAGGGTTTGAACCCATGACGAGTGAGAAGTAAAACTCCAGGCCAGTGCGTTAACCACTCTACCAGCTGGCTACAGTACTATTTATCCATCTAGGTATATTTCTATATACTATAAGGAGGTTGGCAGGGGTCCAGTGGCTTACGCACTGGCCTGGAGTTTTACCAATCATTCGACATAGGTTCAAATCCCACCCGTTCCGTGGTAAGTTGCCTTACAGTGTATAATAGTCATCAGTGTACTTGGAATACTGACAATACAATGCAATACTGACACACAAATAACCCGCACATAGAAGAGAGCTTACAACGGCGTTTCGGTCCGATTTGGACCATTTATAAAGTTGCACAAAGAGGACCGAAACGTCGTCGTAAGCTCCTCTATATGTGCGGGTTGTTTGTGTCTCGTTCGTCACGCTATTGTGCCCCTTTTTTGTTACAATACCGATAGTTTGATGAGCGAGAAACGTGCAGCACTTGGCATCGGTTTTATTAAACGTTTCGCCTGCTTCAGTCGAATATAGAGATGAGCTGCAATCCTGGAGACAGACGAAGACGAATGGTAGAGGTAATCTGTCCCTCAGTCTTGCTGGACAAGTGTGTATTTAGCCTCCACGTGAACACAATCTGTGATTTCTCTACAAAAGGAGTTTGTGTACTGGCTAGGCCTCCCTGTGTTGTGTTCTGGCTAGGCCTCCCTGTGTTGTGTTCTGGCTAGGCCTCCCTGTGTTGTGTTCTGGCTAGGCCTCCCTGTGTTGTGTTCTGGCTAGGCCTCCCTGTGTTGTTGTGTCCTGGCTAGGCCTCACTGTGTACTGGCTAGGCCTCCCTGTGTTGCTGTGTACTGGCTAGGCCTCCGTGTTGCTGTGTCCTGGCTAGGCATCCCTGTGTTGGGTACTGACTAGGCCTCCGTGTTGGGTACTGACTAGGCCTCCCTGTGTTGGGTACTGGCTAGGCCTCCCTGTGTTGGGTACTGGCTAGGCCTCCCTGTGTTGCTGTGTACTGGCTAGGCCTCCCTATGTTGTTGTGTAGGCTATGTTACACCAATTTGTGTTTAGCAGTCTCGTACAGGCTGTTGGCAAGAAGGCAGGCAGGAAAACAGGCAGGCAGGCAGGCCGGGCAGGCGGCAGGACAAGGCAGGTCCTGCCAGCAATAATTACAAGTCTGGGTTATTGAAATCTTCCGTGTTGAAAGCGGAGAGGAACAACTTCGCTGTCCACCAATCTTCCCAAATTGTTTCGTCCTTTACCCACGCCGCACCTCCAACCCATCCCGAACGAACCTTTGAGACACCGAACGCTGGAGAGAGACTCAGGTATGCACACAATCGTATAATAGCCTTCTTAATGGGCCAATTTCTTCTCTTTTTTTTTGTCGTTCTGGAAAGGACGATGCGGTTACGGCCGCCATCTTGCCGCTGGCGGAGCCGCCATCACACGACATCGAAAGCACGACAATTAACCAGAGCTAAGAATAATGTTGGCGGAGGATTGGAGGTTCAAGACTGGTGGAGGACTGAGGCTTCAAGACTGGAGGACCGAGGGGGGGTTCAAGACTGACAGAAGACTGAGGGGGGGGGGTTCAAGACTGACAGAAGACCGAGGGGAGGGTCAAGACTGACAGAAGACCGAGGGGAGGATCAAGACTGACAGAAGACCGAGGGGAGGGTCAAGACTGACAGAAGACCGAGGCGGGGTTCAAGACTGACAGAAGACCGAGGGGGGGTTTAAGACTGACAGAAGACTGAGGAAGGGTTCAAGACGGACAGGAGACTGAGGGGGGGGGGTTCAAGACTGACAAAGATGAGGAAAATCCGTGGATTGTCTTGTTTATTTCCTTACTCCTTCTTTATCATCACTTTTTCTTCCCAGGTACACAAACACATCTCGCCCATAGTCACGTGTTCAGAGTTTCTCCTGAACCTCTATCCATCTGTGTAGTTTGTGACCTGCCACTGTGGGTCATATTTCAAGAGTTTGACCTCGGTTTAGGTCTTTCTGCCTTCCTGGTTTTTATAATTACCGAGGTGCCTGTAGGGACCTCGGGGGATTTTTAAAGGGAATCTTTATCATAGTAATTTAATGAGGTATTTAACTGATGATGTTTAACTACTACTACTACTACCACTACTATTATTAATATTACTACTACTCTTATTACTATTACTATTATTATTATCCGTCATCATCTTCCTACAAATTAAAAGTGACCTGAAACTGCAAAATATAAGATTACGTCACTTGACGTAATTCTATTTATGGTTCATACTCTCTCGTGGCCGGAAGTGACGTCGTGACCGGCACTGACGTCATGCCAAATGGTGACGTCATACTCAGTGACGTCATGCCTGGAGTTTGTAAACAAGTGTGATACACGTGTTAGTCAACATTTGGTCCTCGTTAGTATGAGCAGGTGTTTGATGGGTGTGTGGCACTTGCAAGTAACTCTGATGGGCCTGATCAGGAGAGTTGAGTACAAATCTCACCTGAGGTCCTCTGGAAAATCCCCACCTACAGTGTAAATACACTGTCAGTATTCCCCACCTAGCTTCTTCAGGCATCTATAACTTAGTGGTCTAAGGTGTTACATGGGGAGTTGTGGCACTCTCCAGACGTGGGTTCGAATCCTGCTGACTGCAAGACTGGACAAATATGAGAGTGAAAAGGGCTGGGTTTGATTAGTATCAGAGGTGCTGACAGAGGAAGGACTGATATGGGCAGGGAGGGGAAGATGGTTAGTGGGCGGCTGGCAGGGCATTTAGGGAGGTTATTGGCGGCGTGTTGGGTGTTCATGGGTGGTGGGTAGCGGAGGGTGGGCGGCAGGCAGCAGTGTCAACCTCTCACCAGCGTACAGGGGTCTTCTGTATAAAGTATTGCCCTCGTTACAATGTCGCGGGAAGATCATCAATCACACGGGTGGTGAGCTGGACTGATATTGCCTCGGCAACTACTGCCTCTGCCTGCCATCCTTCCTGCCGCCTGCCACCCACCACCCCCCAGCTAGTCCATATTGCCAGCGGCACTAATTGTTGTTAGTCCATTAATAACAGTGACGCTCCGGCATCGCCCGCACTTCATTTGTCACTCGTAGCACGTTTGATGACCCACACAAGTTGGCACCCCAGTGATGGTGGTGGCACCTCAGAGATGGCACCCCAGTGATGGTGGTGGTGGCGGCACCCCAGTGATGGTGGTGGTGGCACCCCAGTGATGGTGGTACCCTAGTGATGGTGGAGGTGGCACCCCAGCGATGGTGGTGGCACAGGTAAGCCTACTAACCATTTACTGATCATGACCAAGCATCACTAACACAATTCTTCCTTCCATCATACATAATAATGCCAGCTGATCTCTCTTAATTAAAGAACACAGTAATCCAGTGGTTGAAAAAGCCTGGTAAATGACCGGGTGGACAATGAGAACTTTCAAAACAAGAGACATAATGCCAGTGGTGACCTTATTCAAATCGAGTTGTGTTGATGGCTCCTGTCGGGGCAGGAGATATCAGAACTGGAGGTATCAGAACTGGAATAGATATATTATTATTATTACTAAGCACTAAACCTGGAACAGATAGTTTTTTTTCTGCTCATACAGTACAACTGATAATGCCTTGAAGAACTGAGGAGAGAGTTGTACATAAAATGTAAGTGAATGATACCGACCCATGGCCGGGCTCCGAGAGTAGAAAAGGTCTTGGAGCACATCATGGGTCTATCATCAAAGGATCTACTTCCGAGCCTACACAATATCGTAACAATGTATTTGATTAGAAAGAGAGGCAGGGGCGCCGTGGGTATAAAAGAGAACACTGTATCAACATCAGTGACTATTCAGCTTGCTACTAGTAGGTACCAGAAATATTGCTAGATTGTGTGTAAAAGTCGTCAGGTAAAAGCTGGATCAGTACCTTCACCAGGCGCCAGATCAACCAGGCTGTGATGGGTGTGTGGGTCAGCAGGCCCCGAGATACCCATGTGGGTAGACTCCCAGTAGTAGTAACAGGTATTGTTGCAACTCGTATCGAAAGTACACTACTATTTTCCGTGCATCAGATACACTATCACAGCAGGATACCACCAACCTCACCTTCAGCCCATCAGGTACAATCATGAGCAAGAGTCTTTTTCACTGCCCTGCCCATCAGGATCAAGCAGCACTAACCCCTCTCTCTCTCCTGCCCATCAGGTACGCCCATCAACCGGTTGCCCATCATGGCCAAGCAGGTCCTGGACCTCTACGAACTCTACAACCTTGTGGTGGCTCGTGGTGGTCTGGTCGATGTTATTAACAAGAAACTCTGGCAAGAGATTATCAAGGGTCTGAAACTACCTTCTTCTATCACCAGTGCCGCCTTCACTC
Source organism: Cherax quadricarinatus (assembly GCF_026875155.1). Taxonomy (NCBI): domain Eukaryota; kingdom Metazoa; phylum Arthropoda; class Malacostraca; order Decapoda; family Parastacidae; genus Cherax; species Cherax quadricarinatus. The sequence continues at coordinate 14,964,325 of NC_069479.1, read as the reverse complement.
TCAGAACACAGTAAGTGTCACCTTCACTCTCAGAACACAGTAAGTGTCACCTTCACTCTCAGAACACAGTAAGTGTCACCTTCACTCTCAGAACACAGTAAGTGTCACCTTCACTCTCAGAACACAGTAAGTGTCACCTTCACTCTCAGAACACAGTAAGTGTCACCTTCACTCTCAGAACACAGTAAGTGTCACCTTCACTCTCAGAACACAGTAAGTGTCACCTTCACTCTCAGAACACAGTAAGTGTCACCTTCACTCTCAGAACACAGTAAGTGTCACCTTCACTCTCAGAACACAGTAAGTGTCACCTTCACTCTCAGAACACAGTAAGTGTCACCTTCACTCTCAGAACACAGTAAGTGTCACCTTCACTCTCAGAACACAGTAAGTGTCACCTTCATTCTCAGAACACAGTAAGTGTCACCTTCATTCTCAGAACACAGTAAGTGTCACCTTCATTCTCAGAACACAGTAAGTGTCACCTTCATTCTCAGAACACAGTAAGTGTCACCTTCATTCTCAGAACACAGTAAGTGTCACCTTCATTCTCAGAACACAGTAAGTGTCACCTTCATTCTCAGAACACAGTAAGTGTCACCTTCATTCTCAGAACACAGTAAGTGTCACCTTCACTCTCAGAACACAGTGTCACCTTCACTCTCAGAACACAGTAAGTGTCACCTTCACTCTCAGAACACAGTAAGTGTCACCTTCACTCTCAGAACACAGTGTCACCTTCACTCTCAGAACACAGTAAGTGTCACCTTCACTCTCAGAACACAGTAAGTGTCACCTTCATTCTCAGAACACAGTAAGTGTCACCTTCACTCTCAGAACACAGTAAGTGTCACCTTCATTCTCAGAACACAGTGTCACCTTCATTCTCAGAACACAGTAAGTGTCACCTTCATTCTCAGAACACAGTAAGTGTCACCTTCATTCTCAGAACACAGTAAGTGTCACCTTCATTCTCAGAACACAGTAAGTGTCACCTTCACTCTCAGAACACAGTAAGTGTCACCTTCACTCTCAGAACACAGTAAGTGTCACCTTCACTCTCAGAACACAGTAAGTGTCACCTTCACTCTCAGAACACAGTAAGTGTCACCTTCACTCTCAGAACACAGTAAGTGTCACCTTCACTCTCAGAACACAGTAAGTGTCACCTTCACTCTCAGAACACAGTAAGTGTCACCTTCACTCTCAGAACACAGTGTCACCTTCACTCTCAGAACACAGTAAGTGTCACCTTCACTCTCAGAACACAGTGTCACCTTCACTCTCAGAACACAGTAAGTGTCACCTTCACTCTCAGAACACAGTAAGTGTCACCTTCATTCTCAGAACACAGTAAGTGTCACCTTCACTCTCAGAACACAGTAAGTGTCACCTTCATTCTCAGAACACAGTGTCACCTTCATTCTCAGAACACAGTGTCACCTTCATTCTCAGAACACAGTAAGTGTCACCTTCATTCTCAGAACACAGTAAGTGTCACCTTCATTCTCAGAACACAGTAAGTGTCACCTTCATTCTCAGAACACAGTAAGTGTCACCTTCACTCTCAGAACACAGTAAGTGTCACCTTCACTCTCAGAACACAGTAAGTGTCACCTTCACTCTCAGAACACAGTAAGTGTCACCTTCACTCTCAGAACACAGTAAGTGTCACCTTCACTCTCAGAACACAGTAAGTGTCACCTTCACTCTCAGAACACAGTAAGTGTCACCTTCACTCTCAGAACACAGTAAGTGTCACCTTCACTCTCAGAACACAGTGTCACCTTCACTCTCAGAACACAGTAAGTGTCACCTTCACTCTCAGAACACAGTAAGTGTCACCTTCACTCTCAGAACACAGTGTCACCTTCACTCTCAGCACAGTGCCGCCTTCACTCTCAGAACAGTCACCTTCACTCAGAACAGTGTCACCTTCACTCTCAGAACAGTGTCACCTTCACTCTCAGAACACAGTAAGTGTCACCTTCACTCTCAGCATAGTGCCGCCTTCACTCAGAACAGTGTCACCTTCACTCTTAGAACAGTGTCACCTTCACTCTTAGAACAGTGTCACCTTCACTCTTAGAACAGTGTCACCTTCACTCTCAGAACAGTGCCACCTTCTATCTCAGCACAGTGTCACCTTCACTCTCAGCACAGTGTCACCTTCATTCTCAGAACTGTCACCTTCACTCTCAGAACACAGTGTCACCTTCACTGTCAACACAGTGCCACATTCACTCTTAGAACACAGTAAGTGTCACCTTCACTCTCAGCATAGTGCCGCCTTCACTCAGAACAGTGTCACCTTCACTCTCAGAACAGTGTCACCTTCACTCTCAGAACACAGTGTCACCTTCACTCTCAGAACAGTGTCACCTTCACTCTCAGCACAGTGTCACCTTCACTCTCGGCACAGTGCCACCTTCACTCTTATAACACAGTGCCGCCTTCACTCTCAGAAGTGCCACCTTCATTCTCAGAACTGTCACCTTCACTCTTAGAACACAGTGTCACCTTCACTCTCAGCATAGTGCCGCCTTCACTCTCAGAACAGTGTCACCTTCACTCAGAACAGTGTCACCTTCACTCAGAACAGTGTCACCTTCACTCTCAGCACAGTGTCACCTTCACTCTCAGCACAGTGTCACCTTCACTCTCAGCACAGTGTCACCTTCACTCTCAGAACAGTGTCACCTTCCTCCATCATTGATAGTCACTGGTTGGCAAAACGTCTATAAATGTGGATACACAGATGTTACACATGTCTTATTCTTCACTCCTGTAGCCCCCCCTCCCCCATACTTTCTCACACTCCCTTCCCCTACACTTCCTTCATGCCTTCTACACCCCTTCCTCAGTCTTGATAACGCATTCCCTTGTCTTAACGCATTCCTTAATCTTACCCACGCATTCCCTTGTCTTTACCACGCATTCTACATCCTTTCCTCACACCTCCCTGTTGCCATTACATTCCCTACTCCTATAAAATATCCTGACGCTTTTAATTACGCCTCTCCCCGTGCCTTTCCGCACGCCTCCTCCCATGCCTTTCCGCACGCCACCCAAAGAATCCCCAATGCATTCCTGAACTCGCTCGTTTCTCCTCAATATAACCATACGCCTCGCCACGCCCGCGTATCCCTGCCATTGGGCTATTGGTCCATCCCGCCGCTTCCCACGCCCGCCCATCCCACGAAATTGAAGTATGCATTAGTGATGAGGTTCCTTGTGCCGAGTGGAGCAAGGAAGCTCTGGGCAGGAGAAGCAGAACCTAGAGGACGGGGGGGCAGGAGGAACTGGGCAGGACCTGGTGATTACTGATCTCAGACCAAAACCTCCTGGTTGAAGGCCTGATCAGTCTGGCTATTGCCCTCGCAAGGTAGGCACTACGGCCAGACTGACGAGGATCAGTCTGTTGGGGATTCTCTTTTGATTTTTGAATGACGGTGTTGTGACGGCAGCTGTGTGTTGTGACGGCATCTGTGGGTGTTGCGACGGCCGCTGCGAGTGTTGTGATAGGTGTTGCCACTGCCTGAAGGTTACCTGGAGGTTATTCCGGGGATCAACGCCCCCGCGGCCCGGTCCATGACCAGGCCTCCCGATGGATCAGGGCCTGATCAACTAGGCTGTTACTGCTGGCCGCACGCAGTCCAACGTACGAGCCACAGCCTGGCTGATCCGGCACAGACTTTAGGTATCTGTCCAGCTCTCTCTTGAAGGCAGCCAGGGGTTTATTGGCAATTCCCCTAATGCTTGATGGGAGGCTGTTGAACAGTTTTGGGCCCCGGACACTTATGGTGTTTTCTCTTAGTGTACCAATGGCGCCCCTACTTTTTATTGGCGGCATTTTGCATCGCCTGCCCAGTCTTTTACTTTCGTAGGGAGTGATTTCTGTGTGCAGATTTGGGACCATTCCTTCCAAGATTTTCCAAGTGTAGATTATGATATATCTCTCCCTCAGGTGTTGCGACAGTCGCAACAGGTGTTGTGATAGGTGTTGCCACTATCAGCAAACTCAGTGGAGTGCCTAAGACTATCCAGCAAGTGAGAGGGACCGCCCACGCCCACAACCCTCCCTCCCACTCCCACACACCCACCGCAACTTTCTCACGCAACACTGCTCCCAATCCGCAAGGTTCGATGTGTTACATACACATTATGGTAGCTTTTATGACCGCCGGGAACTAATTGGTGGAGACACCTGTCTTGGAACGCGATGCGCAGCGCAGGTGCGCTGTAATGTACTTTTATAACCATCTTCAAGTAACTGACAAGAACGCCAATCATTTATTGCTGGAACAGGTGTGGATTAATGGCATATTGTAGAATATACAACGATCGGTAGACATGGGCCAGTAGGCCTGCTGCAGTGCTGCTCCTTTCTTGTACCGACTTCGAGGGGAAAAGAATCGTACTTGGTCTTGAGTAAGAATACGTTCTAACCCTTCTTTATTTATAGACTTTCCGCCATCCAGTGGCTTCATCAGTACAAGGATATAATGTGAAGACTGTGGAAGTATATAAAAAGGTGAGGTAATCAGTCCCTCAGCCTTGAAGTTGATGAAAAGTACTGTAGTCGTCCTGAAGAATCTTCGGATGAACATTTAAGTGGTATAAAATACCGACAGGTTGGTAGGAACTTCTCCAGGCTGAGGGACTGACAACCTCAAATTCTACGACTTTAAGGGTGATGGACTGATTACATCGTCTTCACATCTCTACTGTTCCTGCCTACTTTCTGTATTCGACTGAAGAAGCCTACTGTGTAGGCGAAACGTTTCGGAATAAAGTTGCCTAAATGTTGCCTATGTGTCTTTCCTACCAATCTTCAGATTCTTTACATTATGCCCTTGTACTGATAGTCACTGGTTGGCGAAACGTTGGTATTATATACCATTCATGTACAACTCGGTAGTTTATTACACTCGGCCACGACTCTGCTGCCAATCCACTACTTTCCTTGCAATCCTGTCTAAATTTGAATTCGTCCAACTTGAATCCATTGTTGCGAGTCCTGTCTTGTTTGAATGTATTCAGCACGTTAATCAGTTTTATTCCGTCTTTCCATTTGTACACTTCAGTCATATCCTCCCTAATTCTACGCTTCTCCAGAGTACAGATTGAGTACCGAGTCCATCCTTGTAGGAGACATTTCTGATATGTGCAATCAACTGGGTCATCCTTCTCTATTCTTTTCTTGCCCATTTTGTGTCCATTCTGTAATATGGAGACCAGAACTGCGCAGCAGAATCTGAGATCTTACCAAGATTATATAGTTGAAATGTAACCATTGGACTTTTTTATGCTTCCTGATATAAAGCCAAGAACTCTGTTCGTTTTATTACGATCATACATGAACGGGTTTGTCTTGAAATTATTGCTTATCAGAATTCTTAATTTTTTTCGCATTCAGTTTTTCTCGGTATTGTATACTATTATCATTAAGTTAATAAGACATGTACAGCAGTTTAGTATCTTTATTCTGAGCGTTTCGCCCACACAGTAGGCTTCTTCAGTCCAGTGGAAAGAAGGCAGCTGAAGATGTGAAGACGATGTAATCAGTCCCTCGAAGACTTAGTTATGAGGTGGTCAGTCTCATCGAGGGGACTGACCCCCTCAAACACGAGATTACAAACGTCGTAACGGGAAGTATTTCTAGGGTTACCTAACCAGTGAGGTCGCAGAGTGAGCCCAAGTACCTCAGGGTTAACCCCAGTGCTCAGAGTGAACTCAGTGCCCCTAAGTAATGATATAGTCGATACTTAGGTGTCCGCCCACCGGCCCTCTCCCACACTCATCTCCCACTTATTACCATACACCTCATCTGGGTGGAAGACGGCCCACATTGCCACAGACATGAGGCCTATAGGCGCGAAGGGCGTCCTTTGTACCCTTGGAAACACCTCGAATCATTTCGGATAGCGATTAAACACGCCATTTGCCTTAGTACTGCCAAATGTCCGATCAACTCTGTTCTTCCCACACTACCGGCACAAAGGTGCCAAAGGTACTGCCTCTAACACCCTACCAGAGCACCCTGCTGCCTCTTGCACCCTGCCAGAACGCCCTACTGTCTCTCACCCTGCCAGAACACCCTACTTCCTGCTGCTTCCTCTGATTTTCCACCTGCCACAAGCACAGAGGACTGCAGCAACTGGTGTTACCAGATGACCATCATGTGATCGTAAATACCTGGCTAATTAAGTCTTCGTTCGCCTAACCCACCTGTCTCGTTGCGCCTTGCTCGGTACTCTGAACCCTGCTCGGTACTCTGAACCCTGCTCGGTACTCTGAACCCTGCTCGGTGCTCTGAACCCTGCTCGGTACTCTGAACCCTGCTCGGTACTCTGAACCCTGCTCGGTACTGAGTGGTTATACATGAATGGTATACAGTACCAACAAGCTGAAGAATTAGGCACATGTGCAATATCTCGTTATCTTTATTTGTAGACGTTTTGCCAACCAGTGGCCTCATCAGTACAATACAAAAACATATTGTGAAGACTGTAGAGCTATGTAAACGAGACGAGGTAATCAGTCCCTCAGCCTTGGAGTTGAACACCGTAGTCTCGAAGACTCTTCTTGTATTGATAAAGACACTGGAGGGTGAAAAGTCTATAAATGCAGATACCCAGATGTTGCACATGTTCCAGGGAAAAAGACACAGCCTAATTTAATATATAATTTAACTTTTTTTTCCAGTGACCTTTTTTCCTAGCCAAAATTTTGACTTCACCAGTCACGGATTTGTGATTGTTCACTCTGAGTAGTTCCACTGGGACCTGCCAGGGACACCTCTTCCTAGGTTTATAGTCCCTCATTCGGAATTGAGGGACTATCACGTCTGGAAGAGTTAGTGAATAGACATGTTGAATCGACATTAGCTACCTGAAGGCTCCCTCTCAGTGTGAAGACCTGTCTAATACGATAGTGAAGTCTCTTATAAGGTATGAAAACCCATGGTAAGTTTGGTAAGTTCATGAACCACGTGTGCGACAGTTAACTATCTTTATTCCGAACGTTTCGCCTACACAGTACGTTTCTTCAGTCAAGTACAGAAGTAGAGATGTGAAGAGGATGTAATAAGTCTATCACGCTTGAAGACTTAGATTTGAGGTGGTCAGTCCCTCAGACCTACCTTACTGGCACACTACCTAATGAAAGAAAAGTATTATTGAATATTACCTTACTGGTATATTACCCAACGAAGGAAGACTCTTGTGAAACAAGCTATTGAACGACATGTGTTCAGAAGTATCCTCCTCGTCCATGTGTACGAGACAAAACACTTAGCATGTGTTTAGTGGGGACTCGTTTAATGGTAATGTGGGTAACCGGAGTCTCCAGGTTTTTATACTGACGAGCTCCACCGCCTCCCTTTATTGCTCTGGTAATTCCTGCTTCAAATTTCATAATGAGTGTGACCTGACACTCTGATGGAGGGTTGGGGCTCCACAAGTGCTCCAGTGATTATGCTGGTTCCACTTTGTTTTAGTGGGGGAAGGGGAGTATACGAAGGAAGGTGTGGTTGGTGTGTGGGTTTTGGAATGGAGGAGGGTGTGGGGTGGTGACAGGGTGTGGGGTGGTGACAGGGTGTGGGGTGGTGACAGGGTGTGGGGTGGTGACAGGGTGTGGGGTGGTGACAGGGTGTGGGGTGGTGACAGGGTGTGGGGTGGTGACAGGGTGTGGGGTGGTGACAGGGTGTGGAGGAGGGTGTGGGGTGGTGACAGGGTGTGGAGGAGGGTGTGGGGTGGTGACAGGGTGTTTAGGAGGGTGTGGAGTGGTGACAGGGTTTGGAAGAGGGTGTGGTTACCTGGTTACCTGGAGGTTATTCCGGGGATCAACGCCCCCGCGGCCCGGTCCATGACCAGGCCTCCCGATGGATCATGGCCTGATCAACTAGGCTGTTACTGCTGGCCGCACGCAGTCCAACGTACGAGCCACAGCCCGGCTGATCCGGTACTGACTTTAGGTATCTATCCAGCTCTTGAAGGCAGCCAGGGGCTTATTGGCAATTCCCCTAATGCTTGATGGGAGGCTGTTGAACAGTTTTGGGCCCCGGACACTTATGGTGTTTTCCCTTAGTGTACCAGTGGCGCCCCTACTTTTTATTGGGGGCATTTTGCATCGCCTGCCCAGTCTTTTACTTTCGTAGGGAGTGATTTGTGTGCAGATTTGGGACCATTCCTTCCAAGATTTTCCAAGTGTAGATTATGATATATATCTCCCTCCTGCGTTCCAACGAGTACAAGTCAAGTGCTTCCAAGCGTTCCCAGTAGTTAAGGTGCCTGACAGAACTTATACGTGCAGTAAAGGATCTCTGTACACTCTCTAGATCTGCGATTTCACCTGCTTTGAATGGAAATGTTAATGTACAGCAGTATTCCAGCCTAGAGAGAAAAAGTGATTTGAAAAGGATCATCATTGGCTTGGCATCTCTCGTTTTGAAAGTTCTCATTATCCATCCTATCATTTTCTTTGCACGTGCGACCATGGCACTGTTGTGATCCTTGAAAGTGAGATCCTCCGACATTACTACTCCCAGGTCCCTTACATTATTTTTCCGCTCTATTGTATGGCCGGAGTCTGTAGTATACTCTGTTCTAGTTATTATCTCCTCCAGTTTTCCATAACGGAGTAGTTGGAATTTGTCCTCATTGAACATCACATTGTTTACCGTTGCCCACTGGAAAACTTTGTTTATATCTTCTTGGAGGTTAACCGCGTCCTCAGCAGATGACAGCCTCATGCAGATCCTAGTATCATCCGCAAAGGATGATACGGTGCTGTGGTGTATATCTCTGTCTGTCTGATATGAGGATAAGGAGTAAGATGGGGGCGAGTACTGTGCCTTGTGGAACAGAGCTCTTCACTATGGCAGCCTCCGATTTAACTCTGTTGACCACTACTCTTTGTGTTCGATTTGTTAGGAAGTTGAAGATCCATCTCCCCACTTTCTCAGTTATTCCTTTAGCACGTATTTTATGGGCTATTACGACATGATCGCATTTGTCAAATGCTTTTGCAAAGTCTGTGTATATTACATCTGCATTCTGATTTTCTTCCAGTGCATCCAAGGCCATGTCATAGTGATCCAGTAGTTGTGAGAGGCAGGAGCGACCTGCCCTGAGCCCATGTTGCCCTGGATTGTGCAGATTTTGGGAATCCAGGTGATTTGCAATCCTGCTTCTTAGCACTCTTTCAAAGATTTTTATGATGTGGGACGTCAGAGCTATTGGTCTATAGTTCTTAGCTAATGCTTAGCTGCCACCTTTATGGAGTGGGGCTATATCCGTTGTTTTAAGTGACTGTGGAATTTCACCCATGTCCAAGCTCCTCCTCCATAGTGTACTTAGGGCACGCGAGAGGGGTTTCTTGCAGTTCTTAATGAAAACAGAGTTCCACGAGTCTGGGCCCGGGGCTGAGTGCATGGGCATGTTGTCAATGGCTTTTTCGGAATCTATCGGAGTTAGGGTAATGTCGGAAATCTGGCATACATTTATGGAGTTTTGAGGCTCATTCATGAAGAAATCATTTGGGTCGTCGATCCTCAGACCGACTAGTAGTTCACTAAACACAGAGTCGTACTGGGATTTCAATATTTCACTCATTTCCTTGTTGTCATCTGTGTAAGTCCCATCCTGTCTGAGTAAGGGCCCGATACTAGATGTGGTATTTGCCTTGTTTTTGGCATATGAAAAGAAATATTTTGAATTTCTTTCAATTTCACTAATAGCTTTAAGCTCCTCCTGCCTCTCCTGGTTCCTGTAAGAGTCATTTAACTTAAGTTCGATAGTTTCCACTTCCCTGGTCAGCGCCTCCTTTCGTGTATCAGATATTCTAGCACTCCTGAGGAGCTCAGTGACTCTTCGTCGTCTTCTGTAGAAGGAGCGTCTTTCTCTCTCCAGTTTACTCCTGCTCTTCTTTCTTAGGGGAATATGCCTAGAACATGCTTTGGCTGCCAGGAAGTTGATCCTTTCGAGGCACTGGTTTGGATCCATGTCATTTAAGACATCTTCCCAACATGTTTCGTTTAGGACATGGTTTACCTGGTCCCAGTTGATGTTCTTGTTGTTGAAGTTGTATTTTGTGAAGGCACCTTCACAGGTACATGCATTCTGCTGATCAGGACCCCTATGCATGTACGTCTGGACTTCGATTAGGTTGTGATCGGAATTAGTTGTTTTTGATATTCTTATGTCTCTTATCAGGTCCTCATTATTTGTGAAGTTAAGGTCAAGTGTGTTTTTTAGTCTTGTTGGCTCCACTATCTGCTGGCTTAAGGTGTGTTTTTCGCAGAGACTTAGTAGCTCATGTGTGTGTGACCTTTCATCTGCGCTACCTCCGGGGATTGTTTCAGCTATAACATTATTTGCTACATTCTTCCATTTTGTATGCCTTAGGTTGAAATCACCAAGCAGTAAGATGTTTGGGGATGGAGCTGGAAGGTTTTCCAAACAGTAATCAATTTTCAGTAGCTGTTCCTTGAAGTGTTGTGAGGTTGCATCTGGTGGCTTGTATACAACCACAATGACTAGGTTTTGGTTCTCGATCTTTATTGATAGAACTTCAACTACCTCATTTGTGGTGGGGTACTGTCAGGGTCTGGAGGAAGGTGTGGGGTGGTGACAGGGGTGAGGAAGGGAAGGGTTGTTCTGCGTGTGGGCAGGCATTCAAGATTGTGTTGTGTTATGGATGGAGGTGCTGCACTTAGTGTAATTATCTCATCTGACGTGAACGCGTTATATTGTCTTTACATCTGATCGTCACCTGTTTTAAGGTGGTTGTGGCAATATTCACTCAGACAATGTTTTACATATAGTTATCAATGACAGCCAGGCTCTGACGGATGTGTGGGGCTGCGGGCCACCAACAAGAGCCCGGCTGACCTGGCAGGCACCGGATGAGCCTGGCCCATGACCGGGCACCGGGAGTAGAACTCCTCTCGGAACTAATCAAAGGTATAAATGAATGACTGTTGATGCGGAGAGTAGAGTAGCAACATTGCAATGATTTAATTCCAGTGAGGAAGAATAGGGAGTTGTCTGTGTCAACCAAAATTATATAAGGTGACGTGCCAAAGAAGACCTTGAGAATGCCTCATCAGACTGGATTCAAACTTTCTAAATGTCTTAGAGGGAGAATCGGAGTGTTACTCAGTTTATTTTCACCCTAAGTTGTGCTTAGTGATGACCGTGGCGGCCTGCGGGGTCAGCCCAGGACCGTGGCGGCCTGCGGGGTCAGCCCAGGACCGTGGCGGCCTGCGGGTCAGCCCAGGACCGTGGCGGCCTGCGGGGTCAGCCCAGGACCGTGGCGGCCTGCGGGGTCAGCCCAGGACCGTGGCGGCCTGCGGGGTCAGCCCAGGACCGTGGCGGCCTGCGGGGTCAGCCCAGGACCGTGGCGGCCTGCGGGGTCAGCCCAGGACCGTGGCGGCCTGCGGGGTCAGCCCAGGACCGTGGCGGCCTGCGGGGTCAGCCCAGGACCGTGGCGGCCTGCGGGGTCAGCCCAGGACCGTGGCGGCCTGCGGGGTCAGCCCAGGACCGTGGCGGCCTGCGGGGTCAGCCCAGGACCGTGGCGGCCTGCGGGGTCAGCCCAGGGACCGTGGCGGCCTGCGGGGTCAGCCCAGGACCGTGGCGGCCTGCGGGGTCAGCCCAGGACCGTGGCGGCCTGCGGGGTCAGCCCAGGACCGTGGCGGCCTGCGGGGTCAGCCCAGGACCGTGGCGGCCTGCGGGGTCAGCCCAGGACCGTGGCGGCCTGCGGGGTCAGCCCAGGACCGTGGCGGCCTGCGGGGTCAGCCCAGGACCGTGGCGGCCTGCGGGGTCAGCCCAGGACCGTGGCGGCCTGCGGGGTCAGCCCAGGACCGTGGCGGCCTGCGGGGTCAGCCCAGGACCGTGGCGGCCTGCGGGGTCAGCCCAGGACCGTGGCGGCCTGCGGGGTCAGCCCAGGACCGTGGCGGCCTGCGGGGTCAGCCCAGGACCGTGGCGGCCTGCGGGGTCAGCCCAGGACCGTGGCGGCCTGCGGGGTCAGCCCAGGACCGTGGCGGCCTGCGGGGTCAGCCCAGGACCGTGGCGGCCTGCGGGGTCAGCCCAGGACCGTGGCGGCCTGCGGGGTCAGCCCAGGACCGTGGCGGCCTGCGGGGTCAGCCCAGGACCGTGGCGACCTGCGCGGTCAGCAACCAGACAAGACAAATGACAGGTATAATGCCCGTGACTTGGTGACCAATCAGATACGAGGAAAGCGGGTGCGTGCAGGGCACATTACTGCTTAGAAGAACAGAAAGCATGTGCCCATACCCCTCACCCCGGGTGAACCCTGTGCCCATACCCCTCACCTGGGTGAACGATGCCTCCTCCATCAGTCCTCTGCTTTACGGTCCGGTACGCTCATCATGGTGGTATAAAACTGCCATTATACACTGGAGGTGTGCGAGTGATGGTGGAGGCTGTGGTGATGGTGGAAGAGACTTTGTGGTGGGGATGGGGTGATGGGGAGGTTGCGTGGTGGGAATGGGGAAGGAGAGGTGCTTAATATACAGTAAGTGGTCACAAAGGCTTTCACCTGTGGGTTGTCTCCTTACTGTGAAGTTTTCAGCACTACCAGTGATGGGTGCGAGGTGTGGTGGTGCTGGTGTTTGTGCTAATGTTAGTGGTGCAGGTGCGAGGTGTGGTGGTGCTGGTGTTTGTGCTAATGTTAGTGGTGCAGGTGCGAGGTGTGGTGGTGCTGGTGTTTGTGCTAATGTTAGTGGTGCAGGTGCGAGGTGTGGTGGTGCTGGTGTTTGTGCTAATGTTAGTGGTGCAGGTGCGAGGTGTGGTGGTGCTGGTGTTTGTGCTAATGTTAGTGGTGCAGGTGCGAGGTGTGGTGGTGCTGGTGTTTGTGCTAATGTTAGTGGTGCAGGTGCTAGTGTTGGTGGTGCTGGTGTTTGTGCTAATGTTAGTGGTGCAGGTGCGAGGTGTGGTGGTGCTGGTGTTTGTGCTAATGTTAGTGGTGCAGGTGCTAGTGTTGGTGGTGCTGGTGTTTGTGCTAATGTTAGTGGTGCAGGTGCTAGTGTTGGTGCTGGTGTTTGTGCTAATGTTAGTGGTGCAGGTGCTAGTGTTGGTGGTGCTGGTGTTTGTGCTAATGTTAGTGGTGCAGGTGCGAGGTGTGGTGGTGCTGGTGTTTGTGCTAATGTTAGTGGTGCAGGTGCTAGTGTTGGTGCTGGTGTTTGTGCTAATGTTAGTGGTGCAGGTGCTAGTGTTGGTGGTGCTGGTGTTTGTGCTAATGTTAGTGGTGCTAGTGTTGGTGGTGCTGGTGTTTGTGCTAATGTTAGTGGTGCAGGTGCTAGTGTTGGTGGTGCTGGTGTTTGTGCTAATGTTAGTGGTGCAGGTGCGAGGTGTGGTGGTGCTGGTGTTTGTGCTAATGTTAGTGGTGCAGGTGCTAGTGTTGGTGCTGGTGTTTGTGCTAATGTTAGTGGTGCAGGTGCGAGGTGTGGTGGTGCTGGTGTTTGTGCTAATGTTAGTGGTGCAGGTGCTAGTGTTGGTGGTGCTGGTGTTTGTGCTAATGTTAGTGGTGGTGGTGCTAGTGTTGGTGGTACTGGTGTTTGTGCTAATGTTAGTGGTGCAGGTGCGAGGTGTGGTGGTGCTGGTGTTTGTGCTAATGTTAGTGGTGCAGGTGCTAGTGTTGGTGGTGCTGGTGTTTGTGCTAATGTTAGTGGTGCAGGTGCTAGTGTTGGTGGTGCTGGTGTTTGTGCTAATGTTAGTGGTGCAGGTGCGAGGTGTGGTGGTGCTGGTGTTTGTGCTAATGTTAGTGGTGCAGGTGCTAGTGTTGGTGGTGCTGGTGTTTGTGCTAATTATTAGTGGTGCAGGTGCTAGTGTTGGTGGTGCTGGTGTTTGTGCTAATGTTAGTGGTGCAGGTGCGAGGTGTGGTGGTGCTGGTGTTTGTGCTAATGTTAGTGGTGCAGGTGCGAGGTGTGGTGGTGCTGGTGTTTGTGCTAATGTTAGTGGTGCAGGTGCGAGGTGTGGTGGTGCTGGTGTTTGTGCTAATGTTAGTGGTGCAGGTGCGAGGTGTGGTGGTGCTGGTGTTTGTGCTAATGTTAGTGGTGCAGGTGCTAGTGTTGGTGGTGCTGGTGTTTGTGCTAATGTTAGTGGTGCAGGTGCGAGGTGTGGTGGTGCTGGTGTTTGTGCTAATGTTAGTGGTGCAGGTGCGAGGTGTGGTGGTGCTGGTGTTTGTGCTAATGTTAGTGGTGCAGGTGCGAGGTGTGGTGGTGCTGGTGTTTGTGCTAATGTTAGTGGTGCAGGTGCTAGTGTTGGTGGTGCTGGTACTAATTTTAGTGGTGTTTGCTGGTGCTAATTTTAGTGGTGGTGGTGCTAGTGTTAGTGGTGCTGGTATCATGGTTCTGGTGGTGCTACATCTATAAATATTGATGGTAAGGGTCACATAGCGCTCGGGAATGGGAGGTAATCGGGTATAATCAGAGGAAGACGAGGATCAACTCCAGTTCCTTGCATGTAGAGCTCTTCACCGGCAGGATGGCAGCTTCCCCCATCCTTCATTCTCAAGGTGAATTCCTGACTTAATACTATCTTTTTCCAGTCTTACCTTGGCCTCAGTGGCTGTACTGTACCTCCATTATCCATCTGGAGGGTGTTCCGGTCAGTGCCCCAGCGGCCCGGTCTGAGACCAGGCCTCATATCGAGTATGATTAGCTGCCTGCACCAGCACTTGGGTATGAGAGGACGCCAGCAGAAGCATACAGATATGCCCATAATTGCCTCTCAGTCTTCCTGAGTATATTCATTAATTCATACATTATACATCAATCCATAACCCAACAGCAGCATCAACATATTCATCACTGCCCTCTCCTTCATGAAGGTGCAGCTGAATCTAAATACCTGCACACCAATAGCACAGCAGCCTGGTTGACCAGGCTAGCACCAGACGAGCCTGGCACATGGCTGGGCTCCGGGAGAAGAAAAACTCTCGAAACTCATCAGAGGTAAAGGTACATCACAACCGTTACAAGGTTTTAAAACTGATACAAAATGGAACAAATGAAGGATTATTAAGACAAAAGAGCATCAGTTTGGTTTCGGAAAAGTTTTGGATGTTATGATATGAGAGTTTTAACTCTTAAGAAAAGTCGTAGATTCACTTAAGATTTTCTTCCTGGTGTGCGTGAGTGTCGGAAATTTTGTCTACCTGGAGGTCGTTCCAAGGGGCCAACACTCCCCTCCCCCCGCGGCCCAGTTCTTGACCAGGCCTCCCTGTGGATCAGGGCCTGATCAACCAGTCTGTTATTGCTGGCCGCACTAAAAATAAATTGGTGCCATATTATACTGGAAAACAGTGTTTTGTAACCGAGTTTTGAAACGCTTGGGATTTTGTTAAGCGGGAGGAGGATGTGTGATGATCTTGGTATGTAAGGGTATTTAGGAGCCTTGATAGTTATGATAGATGTAGTGATGTGATAGTTGGCACTGTTAAGAGTATGGCACCTCCAGTGTATGGTGCCAGGTGTAGTGCTTCCAGTGTATGGTGCCAGGTGTAGTGCTTCCAGTGTATGGTGCCAGGTGCAGTGCCTCCAGTGTATGGTGCCAGGTGTAATGTCTGCAGTGTATGGTGCCAGGTCTAGTGCCTCCAATGTATGGTGCCAGGTGCAGTGCATGGTGCCAGGTGTAGTACCTGCAGTGTATGGTGCCAGGTCTAGTGCCTCCAGTGTATGGTGCCAGGTGTAGTGCCTGCAGTGTACAGTGCCAGGTGTAGTGCCTGCAGTGTATAGTGCTACGTGCAATGCCTTCAGTGCCACACTACAGCATTGTGGCACTATAAAATTATTACCATATATAAGGCACGGCACAAGCAACACACCAGCTTGCCTTTGTGTGTCAGTGTTAATATTCCATATTTACCTTATATTGCAATACAATTGCAAACAGGAGATCTTACCAATGCAGAACAAGCCACATAGGGAGAGAAATCCTTAGCTCTAGATCTTTCACACACTTGTGTGTCGTCAGGAGCTATGCAATGTTGCAAGACATCGGCAGATAGGAGGGAAATTCTCTAAGGCAGACAGAAGGTATCACTGGTAATTCGTAAGTGTCATGGGTCCAGGTTCTCCCTTCCCTGGTCCACCTGGTTCAGGTTGTCCTTCCCCTGGTCCAGGTTCTCCCTTCCCTGGTTCAGGTTCTCCCTTCCCTGGTCCAGGTTCTCCCTTCCCTGGTCCAGGTTCTCCCTTCCCTGGTCCAGGTTCTCCCTTCCCTGGTGCAGATTCTCCCTTCCCTGGTCCAGATTCTCTCCTCCCTGGTCCAGATTCTCTCCTCCCTGGTCCAGGTTCTCTCCTCCCTGGTCCAGATTCTCCCCTCCTTGGTCCAGATTCTCCCCTCCTCCCTCTACCTTCCCTGCTTCATCACCATTTCCCCTTCCCCCACCTCTCCACCACCGCCTCTCCACCACCCCTCTTCTCCTTCACCCCTCCCCTACCACAGAGGACCGGGTCCCTGGTAATAGAGACACATTAAAGTAAATCAAGACACATATTAGGTAGTGACCCGGCAGCGTATATGCAAATGAGGCTGGAGTCTTGAATTAAGAGCCTTGTGTCAGGGCGTCGTAAGGTCGTTGTTGCTGTGCTGCCTGGGAAGCCAGGGGCTTGAGACGGTAATACCGGCTTTGTGTAGGGACGCCATAAGGTCTGTGAACACACTGGTAGAGTAAGATGCAGTGGTGGTGCTCTACATTCGGTGGTGATGCTCTACAGAGGTGGTGCCTCTCAACCAATGGTGGTGCTCTACAGTCAGTGGTGGTGCTCTACAGTCAGTGGTGGTGCTGCTCTACAGTCAGTGATGGTACTCTACATTCAGTGGTGATGCTCTACAGAGGTGGTGCCTCTCAACCAGTGGTGGTGCTCTACAGTCAGTGGTGGTGCTGCTTTTACCGTGATAAAAAATGAACGTGTTAATGGTGATAGTGATGAAGGTGATGGTGCAGGCTAAGTGATAGTGACTGTCTACACACTGGTGATGTACAGCCTACCACAAGTGCTGAGATAGGCCAGTAGGCTGTGCAGCGGTGTTGAAATATGTTTACAGTTGCAAACACTGGAATTCTAGCAAGTTTAACATTCAGGTCGGCACTCTATCACACTGCAATTGCAACTTTAATTACCAGCTGGGCATGCAATGTCTTATTGTTGCATCAGGAGTCCCTCGTGTTGACACACTCCTGGTAGCGGACACTCGGCAGGTGAACGAAATGTTTTGGTAATATCAGACTTGAAGCTGCTCACACGATTTTTTTTTTTGTTTCGTGTGGTCACCTTGATGTTTTTGAAGGGGTCGGTTTATAGCTCCTGGCCCTGCCGGGTTTTCCCGATTCCTGGCCTTCAGGTTCCATCTGTATCGCCTCTTGAGATTGTGTGTGTGTGTGTGTGTGTACTCACCTAGTTGAGGTTGCGGGGGTCGAGTCCGAGCTCCTGGCCCCGCCTCTTCACTGATCGCTACTAGGTGTGTGTGTGTGTGTGTGTGTGTGTGTGTGTGTGTGTGTGTGTGTGTGTGTGTGTGTGTGTGTGTGTGTGTACGCACTCGCCTAGTTGTGGTTGCAGGGGTCGAATCACAGCTCCTGGTTATCAACTCACCACTAACTCCAAGGCTGAGGGACTGATTACCTCGTCTTTTGTATATAGTCTTTGCATACTATCCTTGAATTTGAATTGACTGGATAGCGAAACATTTACAAATATTAAAATCATAACGTAGCGCTAAACCCGTAAGGGTCATACAGCATTTCCGCAAATAAAGATGTCCATATGTTACACATGTTACACATGTGTAACATATGTGTAATTCTTCATTTTGTCGGTATTGTATATCATTCGTGTACTCCCTGAAGACTGTTGACATCCGTCAGTCTTGCACTCACTGCTGACGTTACTCTGTTGAGGTATCTCCCCCTCCCTATATACAATGTACTTGTGGGACTCGTGACGTCACAGCAAGAAGGGAATCTATCTATATAAAGTAGCTGCGATTATCTACACAAGTACACAGTAACACTACTGACACTCAAGACGCTGCTAATATGTACTCTCTTCTTCCTACAGGCGCATGAAATACTTTTACTCAGGGCGCTGCTAACATGTACTCTCTTCTTCCCACAGATATATGAAATATCTGTACCCACTAGAGTGCGAGAAGATGAAATTATCAAACCCCGCCGAGCTGCAGAGTGCCATAGATGGGAACCGGAGGGAGGGTCGTCGTTCCTCCTACGGTACTTACGGTGATGCCGTCCAGCCACCCCTCCTGCCCCTGCAAAACCTACAGTCCCTGCAGAACCTGCAGAGCCTACAGAATCCACTCAGTTTAGTGCCTCGGCCGCAGATCAACGGTAATGGTAGCAGTCATCCTCTAGCGCCTCAAGACTACTTGTTGGGTGAGTGTTTATACTTGTTGGGTGAGTGTTTATACTTGTTGGGTGAGTGTTTATACTTGTTGGGTGAGTGTTTATACTTGTTGGGTGAGTGTTTATACTTGTTGGGTGAGTGTTTATACTTGTTGGGTGAGTGTTTATACTTGCTGGGTGAGTGTTTATACTTGTTGGGTGAGTGTTTATACTTGTTGGGTGAGTTTTTGTGCTCTTGTCTTGTGAACAGTGGTATACAAACACTTCATGATATTATTAAAGGAAACGTTTCGCCACGAGAAGCCTCATTGCTAGTAAGTGAAGGGTGCTGAGCACTGCTAGCAGGTGAGGGGTGCTGAGCACTGCTAGTAGGTGAGGGGCGGGGATGGTGAAGGCACGGAGGGAGGTAAGGTCGTTTGTCATTATTACTGACAGTGACGACCCTCACAATGGATACATCCACATCACAACAAATTACCAGTGATACCTCCCCCCTTGGAGGTGACGCCGCCCCCCGTGTGGAGGTGACGCCGCCCGTGTGGACGGACGTCTGAAAAACGTGATAGTCATGCCAGTTTTGACCGGACACTACCACCACTGGACACTACCACTACTAGACACACCCACCAACACTGGAAAGCAACAAGCATCTTCAAAAGCACAGACACAACACGGTAACTGCAACACACAACCAACACACAGAAGGAAACCTAACTTACGACGACGTGTCGGTCCGACTTTGACCATTAATTAGTGACAAGATAATGGCCCAAGTCGGACCGAAACATCGTCAATAAGTTTCTCATATATGCGGGTTATTTGTGCAAGGATCTTCAAATCTATTGAGGTTGGTAGCCTGCTGAAAAGCGTGATGGTTGTGCAGACTGACTTGCACGGCCACATTCAGCAATATCACAATTACTCGTTGCTCCGTGATTACGTATGTAAATGATGAACCGACAGCGGCCATGATGGAGGAGTAGTGGGGAAGGAGGGATGCCCACGCAACAGTCGACATTCCTGTACCAACCTACGGGAGTGACAGCCGTATGCGAGGGGCGCTACAGCAGTGCCTTGTCCCGAAGCTGTGCCACCTTCCTCGCGGACCTCTTGTCAGAGCCACCCACGTTCAGTATCAATGTGAACGGCAGCCCCTGTTGTGAACGGCAGCCCCTGTTGTGAACGGTGGCTCGTCTGTGCCCATTTACCTAACTTTTTGTCGGTAATTCTACCATTATTAACAAGTGAAAAAATCAGTACGAGTTAGTGTTTAGTTTCTAATTATTATCATGGGGACGCTAAACCCGTTGGGATTGCAGCGCCTGTGGGGTGGGGGTGGAAAGCATTCAGGTTCAATTTAGGGAGCTGGAACACAGATCCAGTTCTCCAGATCAAGAGCCCCTCACCAGGTTTTGTTTCTAAACAAAGTGAAAGATCCGGAAAGTTTTTTCCCACGACTGTGACGCAAGAGCGGGCTGTCAAGAATTAAGAAGGGAAACAGACATGTCCCCCAGATGCAGCTCCGGGACCAGACTCGCGGAACTCGTCGTTTGCAACAAATTACTATCACTCAACATAGTTTGGTGAAAGAGCTTCCATCCAGGAGAAGTCGCAGACGCCGAGTCACTAACTGGATAAGACCCGGGAGTACCAGCGAACCTCATCCAGGTACTTACAAAAGTGGTAAAACCTGGCCTCTGCAACCTAGGTCATCGTGGGTTTAGGATAGGGAAATTATCATACTTGTCACACGTACAGACTGAAATAATTCCACGATAGAGACGTGAGCTACACGGACTTCACTAAGGTATTTGACGAGTGTGGTCATGGAGTAAAATCTAGCCTTAGAGAGGTAAGAAGCTCAGTTCTATGTATCATACCACGGGCATAAGAGAGCTCTGTGATAAATGGCTTAGAAAACTGAAGAGTTGTGCATCATTTGAGAATCTTTACTGAGGAAACTTTTCGCCAGCCAGTAGC
The DNA here is from genome assembly GCF_026875155.1 of Cherax quadricarinatus. NCBI lineage: Eukaryota > Metazoa > Arthropoda > Malacostraca > Decapoda > Parastacidae > Cherax > Cherax quadricarinatus. Next base: position 14,943,958 of record NC_069479.1, on the reverse strand, counting down.
TTCATCAGTCGAGCACAAAGAAGAACGGTAGAAACGTTCACCACTGTATGAACATACGTCAGGTTAGGCTATTCAACCTGCTAGCAGCAGATATCAGAAATGTTGCTGGAACCAATGTGGAGGTCAAGGGGAAACCGGATCGCTACCTTCTCAATGTTTCAAATCAGCCAGATCACTTGGTATAAGTGGCTAAGGGTATTCAAAAGTCGGGGCAAGGTGGATAGGTCCCCAGAGTTTAGGATGGAGGAGGGAGGGAGGGAGGGAGGAGGGGGCATCAGGCGAGCATGTAAGGATAATGATGGATGCTCGAGCCGGCGCGATTGTGGCCGTGGCCTCCCTAAATGAGCTTTCATTTCGTGATAGATGACGACAACACGACCAACACGACCTCTTTTTTTTGTCTTTTTTTTTGCATTTGTAATAATTAATGTTTTGCGTTAAGATATTGCCTTGCCTAGGTAGTGTTGTACTGGTTGTAGGTGGAGGCGTGGGATAGGTGACGAGAGACAGGTGTGGGGTCAGCAACAGGTGTAGGTCAGCAGAGGTGAATATATGGGAGACGGATAGGTCTGTGGAAAGAGACTTGTGAAGTGTTCAGGACATTTATTCTAGGAAACGTTTCGCCACGAATAGGTCTACCTGGAAGGCATTCCGGGGGTCAACGCCCCCGGGGCCCCGTACATGACCAGGCCTCCGGGTGGATCAGGGCCTGATCAACGAGGCTGTTACTGCTGGCCGTGTGTAAGGCACATTAGCAGGAGCCTACTGAAGACATTTGTTGCAGTGGGTGTTGTTGCTGCTTCTGCTAAGGCTACCTGCTGCGAGTGGTGGTGGTGCTACTTCTGGTGCTGTTACTGTTCCAGCTAAGGCTGTGAGTGGTGGTGGTGGTGCTGCTGCTGCTAAGGCTGCTGCTAAGGCTGCGGGTGGTGGTAGTGTTGCTGCTGCTAAGGCTGCTGCTGCTGCTGCTAAGGCTGCGGGTGGTGGTAGTGTTGCTGCTGCTAAGGCTGCGGGTGGTGGTAGTGTTGCTGCTGCTAAGGCTGCTGCTGCTGCTAAGGCTGCTAAGGCTGCGGGTGGTGGTAGTGTTGCTGTTGCTAGGGAAACAGCGTAACCGTTTTGTTAATGTCGAAGACCTGACGGCTTCACCGTGCTGGGCTGGAGTCCCAACCGAGGTCGTCATGGAGAGCAGCGGCAGGGAAGCAACAGAGCTGTAAAATGCACTTGAATTTATGAGGAGCCATCAAAATATAGGCAATAAATAGTGGGAGTTGAGCCACCGTGATATCTGGGCGGGATCTGCCTCGACCCACCGCTAACGATTTATTTTAGCGGCCGTCTGCCGTCTTTATGACTCCGTGGCCGGCTGGAACGATTCCCCCTCCGTGCTTTATTTGTATGTTATATACTTGGTGCCCGACTATGTAGTAGGCTTTTACGGAGTTTAGTATCCGGACGCCCCCGCCCGACCGGCTCCGGACCGGATTCTTGACGGTGGGGTCAGTCCAGGCTCGTGATCACGACGAAGAATACACAAGACATAGCAGACGACTCGAGGGTGACCTTGTCGCCTCTGACCCATCTCGTAACATTGGTGGGAATGAGCCAGGCGCTGCCACTTGGAAAGAGTAGAAATCTTTCTTTTGTTTAACGTTTAAAGAATGCATAAAAACATAACTTTGTAAGCCATTAATCTCTAATAAATTATAGCAAATTGGTATGGTGCCGCCGATGTGGGAACTAGCCAACGTAAAACCCATTTACAATAAGAAGGTAGTTTGTACGAATTACATCCGTATCTGCCTGACCTCGACAGTTACCTGGAGGTTACCTGGAGGTTATTCCGGGGATCAACGCCCCCGCGGCCCGGTCCATGACCAGGCCTCCCGATGGATCAGGGCCTGATCAACTAGGCTGTTACTGCTGGCCGCACGCAGTCCGACGTACGAGCCACAGCCCGGCTGATCCGGCACTGACTTTAGGTATCTGTCCAGCTCTCTCTTGAAGGCAGCCAGGGGTTTATTGGCAATTCCCCTAATGCTTGATGGGAGGCTGTTGAACAGTCTTGGGCCCCGGACACTTAGTGTTTTCTCTTAGTGGGTAAAATATTGAAATCTTTATTAAGCCACAGTAATTTATTTCCATTGGGGTCCTTGTAATATCTTATTTAAACCTCAAAAGTTAAAACAGCTAATATAAATTATTACAATGAAAACTAAGCGCTAAACTCGCAAGGGTCACCATTAATATCAAATCCAGTTGAAAGTCACGTTGAATATAACCAGAATACTGCTTCACAGTGGGCTGATTAAAGTACCACTAAGGGACTGGTAAGAAAGCGGCGGATCATGGTAATGTGGGAGTTATTCTTTCTTGCATTGAGTCATGACGGACCCTTAGGTAAAGTGTGCGCATGAAGAGTGGAAAAATCAAAATGGAAATCAAGAACAAGTGGCGTCCCACAAGGTTCAGTGTTGTCCCTTGTTGGTCGCTGTTTACGTAAGTGACTCTTGGGTGAGGGAGTAAATCATATGAACAACTTTCTTGACGACACAAAGATAGACCGTTAAGCCTGACGGGAACAGTAGTTGTAGTAGATACAAAAGTAGCAGAAGTGATAATGGTGGCACCACCACAAGCAGTAGCAGCACCACCACCACCACAAGCAGTAGTAACAGCAGCAGCAGCACCACCACCACCACAAGCAGCAGTAGTAGCAGCAGCACCACCACCACCACCACCACCACCACAAGCAGCAGTAGTAACAGCAGCATCACCACCACCACAAGCAGCAGTAGTAGCAGCAGCAGCAGCACCACCACCACAAGCAGCAGTAGTAACAGCAGCAGCAGCACCACCACAAGCAGTAGTAACAGCAGCATCACAAACAGCAGCAGCAGCACCACCACCACCAGCAGCACCACCACCACCACCACAAGCAGCAGCAGCAGCAGCACCACCACCACAAGCAGCAATAGCACCACCACAAGCAGCAGTAACAGCAGCACCACAAACAGCAGCACCACAAGCAGCAGCACCAGCACCACCACCACAAGCAGCGGCAGCAGCAGTAGCACCACCACAAGCAGTAGTAACAGCAGCACCACAAGCAGTAGTAACAGCAGCACCACAAGCAGCAGCAGCAGCACCACAAGCAGCAACAGCACCACCACCACAAGCAGCAGTATCACCACCACAAGCAGTAGTAACAGCACCAGCAGCAGTAGTAACAGCACTACCACAAGCAGCAGCAGTAGTAACAGCACTACCACAAGCAGCAGCAGTAGTAACAGCACCACCACAAGCAGCAGCAGCAGTATTAACAGCACCACCACAAGCAGCAGTAGTAACAGCACCACCACAAGCAGCAGCAGCAGTAGTAACAGCACCACCACAAGCAGCAGCAGCAGCACCACCACCACCACCACAAGCAGCAGCAGCAGCAGCACCACCACCACCACAAGCAGCAGCAGCAGCACCACCACCACCACAAGCAGCAGCAGCAGCACCACCACCACCACAAGCAGCAGCAGTAGCAGCACCACCACCACAAGCAGCAGCAGTAGCAGCACCACCACCACAAGCAGCAGCAGTAGCAGCACCACCACCACAAGCAGCAGCAGTAGCAGCACCACCACCACAAGCAGCAGCAGTAGCAGCAGCACCACCACCACAAGCAGCAGCAGTAGTAGCAGCACCACCACCACAAGCAGCAGCAGTAGTAGCAGCACCACCACCACAAGCAGTAGTAGCAGCACCACCACCACCACAAGCAGTAGTAGCAGCACCACCACCACCACCACCACAAGCAGTAGTAGCAGCACCACCACCACCACAAGCAGTAGTAGCAGCACCACCACAAGCAGTAGTAGCATCACCACCACCACAAGCAGCAGCAGTAGCAGCACCACCACAAGCAGCAGTAGTAACAGCAGCACCACCACAAGCAACAGGAGTAACAACAACAACAGCAGCAGCACCACAAGCAGCACTAGTAACAGCAGCACGACCACCACCACAAGCAGCAGTAGTAACAGCAGCAGCAGCAGCAGCAGCACCACCACCACCACCACAAGCAGCAGTAGTAACAGCAGCAGCAGCACCACCACCACCACCACCACCACCACCAGCAGTAGTAACAGCAGCACCACCACAAGCAGTAGTAACAGCAGCACCACAAACAGCAGCAGCAGCACCACCACCACCACAAGCAGCAGCAGCAGCACCACCACCACCACAAGCAGCAGTAGCACCACCACAAGCAGTAGTAACAGCACCGCCACAGCAGCAGCAGCACCACAAACAGCAGCAGCAGCACCACAAACAGCAGCAGCAGCACCACAAACAGCAGCAGCACCACCACCACCACCACAAGCAGCAGCAGTAGCAGCACCACCACCACAAGCAGCAGCAGTAGTAGCACCACCACCACAAGCAGCAGCAGTAGTAGCAGCACCACCACCACAAGCAGGAGCAGCAGTAGCAGCACCACCACCACAAGAGCAGCAGCAGTAGTAGCAGCACCACCACCACAAGCAGCAGCAGCAGTAGTAGCAGCACCACCACCACAAGCAGCAGCAGTAGTAGCAGCACCACCACCACAAGCAGCAGCAGCAGTAGTAGCAGCACCACCACCACAAGCAGCAGCAGTAGTAGCAGCACCACCACCACAAGCAGCAGCAGCAGTAGCAGCAGCACCACCACCACAAGCAGGAGCAGTAGCAGCAGCACCACCACCACAAGCAGGAGCAGCAGTAGCAGCACCACCACCACAAGCAGCAGCAGTAGTAGCAGCACCACCACCACAAGCAGCAGCAGCAGTAGTAGCAGCACCACCACCACCACAAGCAGTAGTAGCAGCACCACCACCACCACCACCACCACCACCACAAGCAGTAGTAGCAGCACCACCACCACCACAAGCAGCAGCAGTAGCAGCACCACCACAAGCAGCAGTAGTAACAGCAGCACCACCACAAGCAACAGGAGTAACAACAACAGCAGCAGCAGCACCACCACCACAAGCAGCAGTAGTAACAGCAGCAGCAGCACCACCACCACCACCACCAGCAGTAGTAACAGCAGCACCACCACCACCACCACCACCAGCAGTAGTAACAGCAGCACCACAAACAGCAGCAGCAGCAGCACCACCACCACAAGCAGCAGCACCACCACCACAAGCAGCAGTAGCACCACCACAAGCAGTAGTAACAGCACCGCCACAGCAGCAGCACCACCACCACCACCACCACAAGCAGCAGCACCACAAACAGCAGCAGCAGCACCACAAACAGCAGCAGCAGCACCACAAACAGCAGCAGCAGCACCACAAACAGCAGCAGCAGCACCACCACCACCACCACCACCACAAGCAGCAGCAGTAGTAGCACCACACAGCAGCAGCACCACCACAAACAGCAGCAGCACCACAAACAGCAGCAGCAGCAGCAGCACCACCACCACCACAAGCAGCAGCAGTAGTAGCACCACACAGCAGCAGCACCACCACAAACAGCAGCAGCACCACAAACAGCAGCAGCAGCAGCAACAACAAACTCCTCTAAGGAAAGTCGTCACGCCGGCCTCCCGCCTCAGACCCGTGGGAACACCGGGAATACACAATTTATTACACTCTTTTCTAATATTTTAGCACATTGCATTAGCATACATGGGCGGGCAGTGTGTTGCTTCACTCCTGCTTCTCTAGGCAGGCAGTTAGTTGCTATACATGAGACGGGCAGTGTGTTCCTGCACTCCTGCCTCTCTAGGCAGGCAGTTAGTTGCTATACACGAGACGGGCAGTGTGTTGCTGCACTCCTGCCTCTCTAGTCAGGCAGTTAGTTGCTATACATGAGACGGGCAGTGTGTCCCTGCACTCCTGCTTCTCTAGGCAGGCAGTTAGTTGCTATACACGAGACGGGCAGTGTGTTGCTGCACTCCTGCCTCTCTAGGCAGGCAGTTAGTTGCTATACATGAGACGGGCAGTGTGTTGCTGCACTCCTGCCTCTCTAGGCAGGCAGTTAGTTGCTATACATGAGACGGGCAGTGTGTTGCTGCACTCCTGCTTCTCTAGGCAGGCAGTTAGTTGCTATACATGAGACGGGCAGTGTGTTGCTTCACTCCTGCTTCTCTAGGCAGGCAGTTAGTTGCTATACATGAGACGGGCAGTGTGTTGCTTCACTCCTGCCTCTCTAGGCAGTTAGTTGCTATACATGAGACGGGCAGTGTGTTGCTGCACTCCTGCTTCTCTAGGCAGGCAGTTAGTTGCTATACATGAGACGGGCAGTGTGTTGCTGCACTCCTGCCTCTCTAGGCAGGCAGTTAGTTGCTATACATGAGACGGGCAGTGTGTTGCTTCACTCCTGCTTCTCTAGGCAGGCAGTTAGTTGCTATACATGAGACGGGCAGTGTGTTGCTGCACTCCTGCCTCTCTAGGCAGGCAGTTAGTTGCTATACATGAGACGGGCAGTGTGTTGCTGCACTCCTGCCTCTCTAGGCAGGCAGTTAGTTGCTATACATGAGACGGGCAGTGTGTTGCTGCACTCCTGCTTCTCTAGGCAGGCAGTTAGTTGCTATACATGAGACGGGCAGTGTGTTGCTTCACTCCTGCTTCTCTAGGCAGGCAGTTAGTTGCTATACATGAGACGGGCAGTGTGTTGCTTCACTCCTGCCTCTCTAGGCAGTTAGTTGCTATACATGAGACGGGCAGTGTGTTGCTGCACTCCTGCTTCTCTAGGCAGGCAGTTAGTTGCTATACATGAGACGGGCAGTGTGTTGCTGCACTCCTGCCTCTCTAGGCAGGCAGTTAGTTGCTATACATGAGACGGGCAGTGTGTTGCTTCACTCCTGCTTCTCTAGGCAGGCAGTTAGTTGCTATACATGAGACGGGCAGTGTGTTGCTGCACTCCTGCCTCTCTAGGCAGGCAGTTAGTTGCTATACATGAGACGGGCAGTGTGTTGCTTCACTCCTGCCTCTCTAGGCAGGCAGTTAGTTGCTATACATGAGACGGGCAGTGTGTTGATACTCTCACCTCCTCCGGTCTGCTGACCGTATATAATCTCGCCTTTTTAGCACATTCTTAACTAGTGTTTCCTCATTGTTGCAAGGTTGCAGTGTTGCATTCTGCACCGTCTTTACTTGCTGTGATTTGGAGCGTGTTGATAATCGAGGCAGTCTGAGTTATGGCGGAGTTAAGAGGTTTTGGTGGAGTGGAGGGAGGCTGTTGGACGTTACGTCTGGGCTGAGGGAGGTTATGATAGCGGTGAGGGAGGTTATGGCGGGGTTGGAGGGAGATTACAGTAACGGTGAGGGAGGTTATGGTGGGGGGGGGAAGAATATAGCGAGGATGAAAAGATAAGACATGAATGATAAAACGTCTGCTGAAAATAACACTTGTGTACAGTACAGGACGTCTATTAAAAGAAACGTTTCGCCACGAGTGACTTCTTCAATCCTACTCGTAAGCAAAAACGTCTGTAACGTTGGGTGGATCCCTACACCTGGCGGTGGGCGGCGATATCACAGATGGTGAGTTTAATCGAGAGATGAGTAAGAAGCCATCAGTAAGGTGGAGTGAGTGTGTGTCGGGCGGGGTGGTGGGCGCTGCAGGGGGTGATTACCTCCCTGCGGGGAGTGAAGACTCCCTGCCACTCCTCCCCCATCTCCCCATGAAACCCTTGTCCCTACCCATCACTGGTGCCCCCACCTTACCTGGGTAATGCACCCCTCATGGAGAGGCAAGTACACATGATCATGCTCAAGTTGATCATGCGTGGAGATGGATGGTGAGTGATGCACCTTGGAAGTGTGGGTGGCTCCTACCCTCCTGTTAATCCCCCACTTTGCTAACCCCCCCAGCTAACTCCTGTGAAGTGTGGGTGGCTCATACCCTCCTACTAATCCCCCACTTTACTAACCCCTCAGCTAACTCCTGTGAAGTGTGGGTGGCTCCTGCCCTCCTACTAATCCCCCACTTTACTAACCCCTCAGCTAACTCCTGTGAAGTGTGGGTGGCTCCTGCCCTCCTACTAATCCCCCACTTTACTAACCCCTCAGCTAACTCCTGTGAAGTGTGGGTGGCTCATACCCTCCTACTAATCCCCCACTTTACTAACCCCTCAGCTAACTCCTGTGAAGTGTGGGTGGCTCCTACCCTCCTACTAATCCCCCACTTTACTAACCTCCCAGCTAACTCCTGTGAAGTGTGGGTGGCTCTTCACCTAGAAGCTATGAAATCTGCGCTCAGGGCAGGAGAGATATCACAGCTGGAACAGATACAGAGATCGTTTACGGCCCACATAGAGCCAATAAAACATTTAAACTACTGGGAACGCCTCAGACTTCTAAATATGTCCTCGGTGAAGCTGAGGAGAGATGCATGATGATATATGCCTGGAAAATACTTCGAGGACCTTGTTCCAAAGCTGCACACCGTCATAAACAGTGCAGTGAGAGATGAGAGGAAATTTAAAATAAACCCAGTGAGCACCATAAGAGAACACTGTATCAACATCCGGGGTCCCAGACTATTCAACATCTTAGCAGAAGATATCGGAAACACTGTTGGGACAAGTGTAGAAGTTTTCAAGAGGAAACTAGACAAGAATCTTCACCAGGTGCCAGATCAACCAGGCTGTGATGAATGTGTGGGTCAGAAGGCCGCAAGCAGCAACAGCAGTAGCCGGGTTGACCAGGAAAGCAACAGGCAAGCCTGACCCATGGCCGGGTTCACCCTCTTGGATGCACCCATCAAGGGTATTTCAAAGGTGGAAGCGCTAAACCCATAGGGGTATAATATTGCACCTGGGGAAGTACTCAGAGACAAATTTTTCATGAGGAAACTGGATAAGTTTTATGTGCATTATTATTGCAATCAGAAAGAAGCGCTAAACAGTTTTATGTACAGGATGAATGTTCAACCTGCCTCTTATGGCCTGCGAGCTGCAGGTAAAATTTACTTGACGAGCCTGGCCCATGGCCGGGCTCAGAGTAGAAAAACTCTCGAAACTCTTCAAAGGTGTAATAAATAGTGTGTGTGTGTGTATATGTATATGTATATATATATGTATATGTATATATATATATATATATATATATATTATATATATATATATATATATATATATATATATATATATATATAATAAATAAGGAGGGGTTTGGGATATTGGCAGTTTGGAGGGATATGTTGTGTATCTTTATACGTATATGCTTCTAAACTGTTGTATTCTGAGCACCTCTGCAAAAGCAGTGATAATGTGTGAGTGTGGTGAAAGTGTTGAATGATGATGAAAGTATTTTCTTTTTGGGGATTTTCTTTCTTTTTTGGGTCACCCTGCCTCGGTGGGAGACGACCAACTTGTTGAAAAAAAAAATATATATGTATATATATATAAAAATATATATATATATATATATATATATATATAGGTTGGTAGACAGCAACCGCCCAGGGAAGTACTACCGTCCTGCCAGATGACTGTGAAACAGAAGCCTGTAACTGTTTTGCATGATGGTAGGATTGCTGGTTTCTTTTTCTGTCTCATAAACACGCTAGATAACAGGGATATCTTGCTACTCCTACTTACACTTTGGTCACACTTCACAGACACGCACATGCATATATATATTATATATATATATATATATATATATATATATATATATATTATATATATATTTTATATATATATATATATACATACATACATCTAGGTTTTTCTCCTTTTTCTAAATAGCTCTTGTTCCTCTCTATTTTTTCTATGTCCATGGGGAAGTGGAAAAGAATCTTTCCTCCGTAAGCCATGCGTGTGTATGAGGCGACTAAAATGCCGGGAGCAATGGCTAGTAACCCCTTCTCCTGTAGATATTTACTAAAAAAGAGAAGAAGAAAAATTTTATAAAACTGGGATGCTTAAATGTGCGTGGATGTAGTGCGGATGACAAGGAACAGATGATTGCTGATGTTATGAATGAAAAGAAGTTGGATGTCCTGGCCCTAAGCGAAACAAAGCTGAAGGGGGTAGGGGAGTTTCAGTGGGGGGAAATAAATTGGATTAAATCTGGAGTATCTGAGAGAGTTAGAGTAAAGGAAGGGGTAGCAGTAATGTTGAAGGATCAGTTATGGAAGGAGAAAAGAGAATATGAATGTGTAAATTCAAGAATTATGTGGATTAAAGTAAAGGTTGGATGCGAAAAGTGGGTCATAATAAGCGTGTATGCACCTGGAGAAGAGAGGAATGTAGAGGAGAGAGAGAGATTTTGGGAGATGTTAAGTGAATGTATAGGAGCCTTTGAACCAAGTGAGAGAGAAATTGTGGTAGGGGATCTGAATGCTAAAGTAGGAGAAACTTTTAGAGAGGGTGTGGTAGGTAAGTTTGGGGTGCCAGGTGTAAATGATAATGGGAGCCCTTTGATTGAACTTTGTATAGAAAGGGGTTTAGTTATAGGTAATACATATTTTAAGAAAAAGAGGATAAATAAGTATACAAGATATGATGTAGGGCGAAATGACAGTAGTTTGTTGGATTATGTATTGGTAGATAAAAGACTTGAGTAGACTTCAGGATGTACATTTTTTATAGAGGGGCCACAGATATATCAGATCACTTTCTAGTTTTAGCTACACTGAGGTAAAGGTAGATGGGATACAAGGAGAATAGAAGCATCAGGGAAGAGAGAGGTGAAGGTTTATAAACTAAAAGAGGAGGCAGTTAGGGTAAGATATAAACAGCTATTGGAGGATAGATGGGCTAATGAGAGCATAGGCAATGGGATTGAAGAGGTATGGGGTAGGTTTAAAAATGTAGTGTTGGAGTGTTCAGCAGAAGTTTGTGGTTACAGGAAGGTGGGTGCGGAAGGGAAGAGGAGCGATTGGTGGAATGATGTAAAGAGAGTAGTAAGGGAGAAAAAGTTAGCATATGAGATGTTTTTACAAAGTAGAAGTGATGCAAGGAGGGAAGAGTATATGGAGAAAGAGAGAGGTTAAGAGAGTGGTGAAGCAATGTAAAAAGAGAGCAAATGAGAGTGGGTGAGATGTTAATCAACAAATTTGTTGAAAATAAGAAAAAGTTTTGGAGTGAGATTAAAAAGTTAAGAAGCCTAGAGAAAAATGGATTTGTCCGTTAAAAATAGGAGAGGAGAGTTATTAAATGGAGAGTTAGAGGTATTGGGAAGATGGAGGGAATATTTCGAGGAATTGTTAAACGTTGATGAAGATAGGGAAGCTGTGATTTCGTGTATAGGGCAAGGAGGAATAACATCTTGTAGGAGTGAGGAAGAGCCAGTTGTGAGTGTGGGGGAAGTTCGTGAGGCAGTAGGTAAAATGAAAGGGGGTAAGGCAGCCGGGATTGATGGGATAAAGATAGAAATGTTAAAAGCAGGCGGGATATAGTTTTGGAGTGGTTGGTGCAATTATTTAATAAATGTATGGAAGAAGGTAAGGTACCTAGGGATTGGCAGAGAGCATGCATAGTTCCTTTGTATAAAGGCAAAGGGGACAAAAGAGAGTGCAAAAATTATAGGGGAATAAGTCTGTTGAGTATACCTGGTAAAGTGTATGGTAGAGTTATTATTGAAAGAATTAAGAGTAAGACGGAGAATAGGATAGCAGATGAACAAGGAGGCTTTAGGAAAGGTAGGGGGTGTGTGGACCAGGTGTTTACAGTGAAACACATAAGTGAACAGTATTTAGATAAGGCTAAAGAGGTCTTTGTGGAATTTATGGATTTGGAAAAGGCGCATGACAGGGTGGATAGGGGGGCAATGTGGCAGATGTTGCAGGTGTAGGAGGTAGGTTACTGAAAGCAGTGAAGAGTTTTTACGAGGATAGTGAGGCTCAAGTTAGAGTATGTAGGAAAGAGGGAAATTATTCCCAGTAAAAGTAAGCCTTAGACAAGGATGTGTGATGTCACCGTGGTTGGGTTTTAAAATATTTATAGATGGGGTTGTAAGAGAAGTAAATGCGAGGGTATTGGCAAGAGGCGTGGAGTTAAAAGATAAAGAATCACACATAAAGTGGGAGTTGTCACAGTTGCTCTTTGCTGATGACACTGTGCTCTTGGGAGATTCTGAAGAGAAGTTGCAGAGATTGGTGGATGAATTTTGTAGGGTATGCAAAAGAAGAAAATTAAAAGTGAATACAGGAAAGAGTGAGGTTATGAGGATAACAAAAAGATTAGGTGATGAAAGATTGGATATCAGATTGGAGGAGAGAAGTATGGAGGAGGTGAATGTATTCAGATATTTGGGAGTGGACGTGTCAGCGGATGGTCTATGAAAGATGAGGTAAATCATAGAATTGATGAGGGGGAAAAGGGTGAGTGGTGCACTTAGGAGTCTGTGGAGACAAAGAACTTTGTCCTTGGAGGCAAAGAGGGGAATGTATGAGAGTATAGTTTTACCAACGCTCTTATATGGGTGTGAAGCATGGTGATGAATGTTGCAGCGAGGAGAAGGCTGGAGGCAGTGGAGATGTCATGTCTGAGGGCAATGTGTGGTGTGAATATAATGCAGAGAATTCGTAGTTTGGAAGTTAGGAGGAGGTGCGGGATTACCAAAACTGTTGTCCAGAGGGCTGAGGAAGGGTTGTGAGGTGGTTCGGACATGTAGAGAGAATGGAGCAAGACACAATGACTTCAAAGTGTATCAGTCTGTAGTGGAAGGAAGGCGGGGTAGGGGTCGGCCTAGGAAAGGTTTGGAGGGAGGGGTAAAGGAGGTTTTGTGTGCAGGGGCTTGGACTTCCAGCAGCATGCGTGAGCGTGTTTGATAGGAGTGAATGGAGACAAATGGTTTTTAATACTTGACGTGCTGTTGGAGTGTGAGCAAAGTAACATTTATGAAGGGTTCAGGAAAACCGGGGAGGCCGGACTTGAGTCCTGGAGATGGGAAGTACAGTGCCTGCACTCTGAAGGAGGGGGGTTAAGTTGCAGTTTAAAAACTGTAGTTTTAAAGCACCCTTCTGGCAAGATAGTGATGGAGTGAATGATGGGAAAGTTTTTCTTTTTCTGGCCACCCTGCCTTGGTGGGAATCGGCCAGTGGATAATAAAAAAATAATAATAATTTATATATATATATATTATATATATATATATATATATATGTGTATATATATATATAAAATATATATATTATATATATATATATATATATATATATATATAAATATATATATATATATAATATATATATATATTTTATATATATATTTTTAAATATATAAATATATATATATATATATATATAATTTTATATATATAAAATATATATATATATATAATTGTGTGTGATATATATATATATTTTATATATAAATTATATATATATATAAAAATAAATATATTATTATATAAATATATATATATATATAAAATAAAATATATATATATATATATTTAAATATATATATAATATATATATATATTTTATATATATATATATAATATATATATATATATATATTTGTATATTATATATATATAATTTATATAAAAATATATATTTTATATAAATATTTTATATATATATATATATATATATATATATATATAAATATATTTATATATATATTTATATATATGGGAAGACCCCCCCTAGAACTGTTCTGGGGACCTTATGTCAAGAAAAAAATAAACTTGTTCAGGGAAAAAATTAAGTTTTCCCTGAAAACGTTTTAAAATTTTTTCCTACCACCCCCTTTGAAAACAAGTACGTGCAAATACAATGACAAAAATACAATATGGAGTATAGTATCTATTATCTATCTCTCGGGATAGGAGGCCCCCAAAAACTGGCAAAGGCCCCCCTGTGCGAGAAAAATTGGGGAAACCCGTACAGGATCTTTCAGGAGGAACTTAACGTCTTTAAGATTACAGTGACTTGTTCTGAAATGAGCTTAAAAATTTTAAAACAGTGGGTTTGGGCAAAAAGAATCCTTTTTTTATGCATTTCTTTTTTTTCAATATGGATCGGGCCCTTTATTTGCAACTAAAACATTTAATTTGTCGAGGAAAATTTTTCTATAGCATCTGAACATTCCCGGGGGTTTTGAGCCCTTCTCAAGAAACCCATAATAAAATCTGAGACGACGGGGAGGAAAATTTTTCCTGACTTACTGTTCCCAAATGCACCCCAGATCTCGAGAAAATTTAGTTCCCGGGGATTGTGGGGGGGAACGTGTTGGGTTTTAAAGTGTAATGTTTTTACAGTTTTGAACAACTCTGTTTGGGGAACTGGTGCGCCATCTTGGAGATAACACTAAAAGGACCTGTAACATTTAAATTGATTATTCGGTTATTGCATAGTTCAGTTAGCAGGGTTACATACATACCTACATACATATATATATAAAGATGAAAATAAATGGCATTTTTGTATGGCTAATAATAATAAATTAAAGGCACAGAGCAACTGTAAATTATTGCATCTGTGACCTTTTACCTAACATTTTTGTCAGTAATTTTAGCATTGCTAGTAAAACTCGCTTTGATGAGTTTATTTACAACACTTGTCTGCATTCTCTTTCCTCGTGGGTAAGTGTTGGCCCTGAAGCTGAAAATATCTGCTCCACCTGAAGCTCTCTTCTGGCTTAGCGCTTCTTTTTGATTATAATAATAATCCACCTGAAGCTTGGGGGTGGCTGTGGAAGGGGGTGGCTGTGGAAGGGGGTGGCTGTGGAAGGGGGTGGCTGTGGAAGGGGGTGGCTGTGGAAGGGGGTGGCTGTGGAAGAGAGTGGCTGTAGAAGGTGCGAATGGCTTGCGGAATGTAGCTAATTTTAATTGCTGCTAAACCTGGGGTGTGAATGTGTGCTGGACCTGCACGGTGAGGATGGACTCCGGACATGACAGGTAAAGATAGTCGCTCTACCTGGAAAGCTGGTTGAAATGCTTGACCTGTGAAGCGCATATGAATACAAACAAACCTGGAAAATGTACCTACAAGGTAGGGATAGGCGGTTGTATAGACTGAAGTGTGTGGCAACTGGTGACCCGAAGGCATCAGTGGGTAGTGGCCCTGGCGGGTAGTGGCATTAAGGTGTTCTTGAGAAAAACGTTAAAATCGTGTAGAGAATTTAGCGCTGGGAAGTAGTTAATGAAGGACCTCCAGCACTTCACTGACAGGTACACCAGGAGACAGTTGTGGGGAAAAGGGAAGTTGCAGAGAACTGGAAGGACTTGGTGATGGATGGAGGCGGAGGAAGAGGAGGAGGAGAAGGACGAGGAATGATCCCAGTGGTTCTTGAGGCTGGTTGTAGCAGCCGAGGGCCAGCCATTAATTTCGCTTAGTCTCGTCACTTGTTAATTGGAACTCTACCCAAGGTGAATAATTATTTTGCATTTGCATATTGGGAGAGGGAGGGAGGAGGAATAGGCGAGAGATGATTGTGATGCCCAGAGGAAGATGGTGGTGTGGGGCACATGGCTTCTTGTTATCTCAAGGGAGGCCCTGGCTGGCTGACTGGTGTAGTTTGTCTGTAGTTATTATCCGTGCCCTGGGTGTCTTGGTGTCTTAGTCAGCGTCTGGGCATGAAATTCTTCATCCTAATAAAAATTGTACTCGCCTCGTTGTGTTGCTAGGCCCGATTCATAGTTTCTGGCCTCGGCTATTAACTATCATCCATTCTGTGTTTTGCAAATGTAATTGCAATGTTCCGTTGTTTTTTCACTGAGGAGATCAAGTTTGGGAGTTCTTTTTAAAGTGGCACGTGAATTGATTGTAAATTCAAAGGTTAATGTATTAACTAAAGTAAAGTGTGTAATGATTCAGATGGTCAGGATGGATAAGGGTAGAAGACGTAGTGATGGGGAGGTGGAACACAGTGGAAGGAAAGACGTATATGGATGAGTCGAAGATGGATAGAAATGATCAGTGGAAGGAGGATGCGACGGATAAGAGATGATGGATCATTCGCCAGCAGCCTCACTACGCGGCGGACCAGGTACCTATCCCGTCCCCGCCCACCGTCCCAACTTGTAACTTTATCTGGAAGGTAATTAATGGCGAGAGTTGCGTGCAGGGAAGGCAACACCGGCGCGACCTTGACACCTCCCCGCCTATTCATGCTTAATCTGGATTGTTCTTCGTTTTTGCGGGAGTCGTGTTGGATGTTGACGAATTGTGTCCATGTGTCAGAATATTGGGGCCCTGTCTCATCCGGCCGCGCGTTGTGTCCTCTCCGAGGCCCGGGACGCCCCATCAAGGTGAAAACCTCTTAACCGCGCCCTTCAAGGTGAAGATTCCGTCTGGCCACGTCATATCAAGGCAATGCTCCCTCTGGCCACGCCCCACGAAGGTGATGGCCCCGTCTGGGTTTGTTTAGTGGCAACACCCGTGGTTCCTTCAGCAGAAGGACAATCTTAGCGTGACCCTAGGCACAAGACATCATACTTGTAGGTACAACCAGACTCGCTGCGGCTTGTTTTTGCCCGGATCCCAAACTTGGGAGTCATCACTGGCGTATACACCAAGACATTGGTTCATGCTATATACATTGAAGAGATGAACATGACCTCAAGGACCTGTAACTAAAGGGCAGGTTCATCGTCAGGAAGTACCAGTTTCAGGCAGGGGCGAGGGTGAGTGCCACCCGTGAGGTGATGGTGACAGACAAAACGTGGGAGAGGCGGGTCTCACTCCCGGCCTCAAAGGAAGCCACACAATAAGGTTTGATTCCGTCCATAAACGATATGATAATTAGTCTTTTGTGCCTCTCTCCCTACATGAATGGTCAGCTCCTCGAATCTATATTACCTCCGCTAATTGTTACCTGCCGCCGCATCTGTCGGAGATCACGCTCAATCACACACGTCCGGAAAATGTCTCGCCTAGTCGTACTCGCCTACTTATGTTTTAAGGGGTCGAACCATGACTCCTGGCACCGCCACTTACCTCTTATCGATAGGTTTTACCGATTTTTGGCCTTCAGGACCCGATCATGTCTACTCTTGAAGCTTCGTATAATGTTTGTCTCTACGACTTCTTCATCCAGAGCATTCCAGTTACTCGCCGCAACAAACATTTTCTAACACGTGGCTGATGTTCGTGTTCACTGCCACCTGTATCCTCTGGCTCCCTCTCCTCCCATCTCAAACACATTGTAATAATCCTCTATTTATCTGATTTCATTTTACGAAATGGTAATGTCTTCTGGTCCTCCCTGTTTATAGAATTGGTTAGTAAGCCAGATACTCCACATCAGTGGTACCTCGAGTTACAGTGAGCCTGGTACTCCACACCAGTGTTCCCTCTAGTTAGTGAGCCTAGTACTCCACAGTGCTCCCTCTAGTTACAGTGAGCCTGGTACTCCACACCAGTGCTCCCTCTAGTTAGTGATCCAGGTGCTCCTCACTAGTGCTCCCTGTAGTTTTCCATACATGTTTGGAAGGAGTTATGTGGACAAGTATGGAAGCAAGAAGCACCTGTGTGCTACTGGTATCAACTAACTTCTTAGTTTTTTAAACTATTTATATCGCTCTACATAACATTAAGTGTTTATATGTAAGGAATACTGTCAATATATAACAAGAAATAACTAAACCATCAAAACATTAACAAGTTACTGACTCTGAGAAAGTCGCCATCATTGAGACTTCTCGCGGTGTCGGTAATCACTGCGCGGCAGGATCGACACCATGCCTAGCCCTTCTAGGGTAGGGTAGGTGCCTGAACCAGAGCTTGCAGCTCGCAAGACTAACATTCCCATTAGCCCCCTTGGGGCGGGGATGGCAGACCAGAGAGGCCTAGCTTGTGGCCAGTTGATCCCAAAGATGAGGAGATACTTGTGCCTCCTCCCATGGGAGACTTAGGTCTCAGACACTCGCAAGACAGGGAGCCAAGGCCGGGCCACCACTTGGAAAAGGCCCGGGCCGGAGAATACCGGCTAATCTTTAATAATAATAACTGCGCGGGACTTGACCGACTGTTGACCATCTGCGCAGGAGCGCCGCTTAGAACTTGTCCCAATACCTCACAGGATCATTATACCCATGGGAAGAACAACTAAACCCTGAAGGTCATATAACACCTGAGAAATGAAACAATAACGTTTGACCTGAAGGGAGTCCAAGAAAAACGGGACCACCATTTGCTTCAAGCATCTTGTCAGTCAGGGGGTCGAGTCACCGTTCCTGGCCCCGATGATGGCTTGTGTTAGTAGTTCTGAATATTAATCTTCCCCATAGAATGGTCTCAGACCAGGCCTCCTAGGTTGTAAAGGAAGTACTACTACCACCAGCAGCAATAGCCTGGTTGACCAAGCATGCACCAGACGAGCCTGGTCCATGGCCGGGCTCCAGGAGTAGAAAAACTCTCGGAACTCATCAAAGGTATAGGAGAGTAAAGGTATTATAATAATAACCCGTAGGATTGTGCAGCGCATTTTTTTTTTTTTTTGGGGGGGGGGACGGAAGGTATTAAAGGGATGTGTATACTGAAAGTAAACAGTAAAGTTTGAAAGGTTTACCTGCTGGGCGCTGCTGGTAATACCTTTACCTTTGATATACCTTCGAAGGCTTTCCAGAGTTTTCCCTACTTCCTGCAGCCAAGCCATAAATCCGACTTATCAAGTATTTACAACAACAGTAAGCGTATTTACAACATCACATTAACAGTAACAGTATACTTAATACAACGGCGCATATATAGCAACAGTAGCGTAGTTAAAACTTCCCACTAACAGGGTATTTACAGCAACAGAAGCGTGTTTAAAACGACGTATTTACAGCAACAGCAGCTCACTTGAAACAGCACCGTATTTACAAAGCACATTTACAGCAAACACAGCATATTTACAGCAAGAAGCAGTACTCTGATAAAACCAGCACGATGGTCAGACATGTCAGCAGAAAACTAACAAGGTAATTAGACATATCACCTGAAAAATAAGGTGATTAGATATGAGTGCAGGAAAAGTAGTGTTTAAGTCATGTCAGAGTGGAAGTAGTGAGCATGCAGGGGCGGCAGACCCATGTCATGAGGGGAAGGGGAGGAGGCATTGATGGGGTGGTAGGGGGGGCAGCAGGGACGTAGGGAAAGGGACGTCAGCGAGGGGAACGTGTGTAAAGGGAAAGAGAGGGGTCAACACGTTGGTGGTAGGGGGTCAGGTATGGGTGTTAGGGGTAGTGGGTATTGTGGGATTAGTGGCAGAAACAGCTTGGTGGGGGTTATATCGGGGCTGGGCAGGTGATGGATGACCCCGCTATCATGATCATCCTCCCTCATGCAACAAGAGTCACCCGTCAGGCAGACACCATGCACCGGGCGGACGCACACCACCACCCGCTGTTACCACCACTCTCTTAATATTCACACAATTGTTAAAATACTTGTGTAGAAGCACACTGGCGGCCCACTACGCTATGTACATCTCATTATACCCACGGGGAAGCTCAGATTCCTAGAATCAAGAGCTCTTTATCCTGGAAGGATAAAGAGTTCTTGATACCTTGAAAACTAGCAGCTGTCCCCATTTCTTGTTTAGTGCTGAAACAACAGGTGTTTCAGTGGCTTCAGGCTTGGAACAACGGTTGCTTCAGTGGTGTTTTCAGACTTGGAACAACGGTCGTTGCAGGGGTGCTTACATACAGGAAACAACGGCTATTTCAGTGGTGTCGTCAGACCTGGAACAACAGATTCAGTGGTTGTATTAAACACCTGAGACGCGGGTCCAGTGTAAACAAATGGATCCAACTTAGAAACTGTTGAGTTGGATCACTTTCTGGCGTGGTATTGTAGTCTCCCGGTGTATGGGATCCCAGGGTGTAGTCTTCCGGTGTAGGGGATCCCAGGGTGTAGTCTTCCGGTGTAGGGGATCCCAGGGTGTAGTCTCCCGGTGTATGGGATCCCAGGGTGTAGTCTCCCGGTGTATGGGATCCCAGGGTGTCTTCTTCCGGTGTAGGGGATCCCAGGGTGTAGTCTTCCGGTGTATGGGATCCCAGGGTGTAGTCTCCCGGTGCATGGGATCCCAGGGTGTAGTCTTCCGGTGTAGGGGATCCCAGGGTGTAGTCTCCCGGTGTATGGGATCCCAGGGTGTAGTCTTCCGGTGTATGGGGTCCCAGGGTGTAGTCTTCCGGTGTATGGGATCCCAGGGTGTAGTCTTCCGGTGTATGGGATCCCAGGGTGTAGTCTTCCGGTGTATGGGATCCCAGGGTGTAGTCTTCCGGTGTATGGGATCCCAGGGTGTAGTCTTCCGGTGTATGGGATCCCAGGGTGTAGTCTTCCGGTGTAGGGAATCCCAGGGTGTAGTCTTCCGGTGTAGGGAATCCCAGGGTGTAGTCTTCCGGTGTATGGGATCCCAGGGTGTAGTCTTCCGGTGTATGGGATCCCAGGGTGTAGTCTTCCGGTGTAGGGAATCCCAGGGTGTAGTCTCCCGGTGTATGGGATCCCAGGGTGTAGTCTCCCGGTGTATGGGATCCCAGGGTGTAGTCTCCCGGTGTATGGGATCCCAGGGTGTAGTCTCCCGGTGTATGGGATCCCAGGGTGTAGTCTCCCGGTGTATGGGATCCCAGGGTGTAGTCTCCCGGTGTATGGGATCCCAGGGTGTAGTCTCCCGGTGTATGGGATCCCAGGGTGTAGTCTCCCGGTGTATGGGATCCCAGGGTGTAGTCTCCCGGTGTATGGGATCCCAGGGTGTAGTCTCCCGGTGTATGGGATCCCAGGGTGTAGTCTCCCGGTGTATGGGATCCCAGGGTGTAGTCTCCCGGTGTATGGGATCCCAGGGTGTAGTCTTCCGGTGTATGGGATCCCAGGGTGTAGTCTCCCGGTGTATGGGATCCCAGGGTGTAGTCTTCCGGTGTATGGGATCCCAGGGTGTAGTCTCCCGGTGTATGGGATCCCAGGGTGTAGTCTCCCGGTGTATGGGATCCCAGGGTGTAGTCTCCCGGTGTATGGGATCCCAGGGTGTAGTCTCCCGGTGTATGGGATCCCAGGGTGTAGTCTCCCGGTGTATGGGATCCCAGGGTGTAGTCTCCCGGTGTATGGGATCCCAGGGTGTAGTCTTCCTGTGTATGGGATCCCAGGGTGTAGTCTCCCGGTGTATGGGATCCCAGGGTGTAGTCTTCCGGTGTATGGGATCCCAGGGTGTAGTCTCCCGGTGTATGGGATCCCAGGGTGTAGTCTTCCTGTGTATGGGATCCCAGGGTGTAGTCTTCCTGTGTATGGGATCCCAGGGTGTAGTCTTCCTGTGTATGGGATCCCAGGGTGTAGTCTTCCTGTGTATGGGATCCCAGGGTGTAGTCTCCCGGTGTATGGGATCCCAGGGTGTAGTCTCCCGGTGTATGGGATCCCAGGGTGTAGTCTCCCGGTGTATGGGATCCCAGGGTGTAGTCTCCCGGTGTATGGGATCTCAAGGTGTAGTCTCCCGGTGTATGGGATCCCAGGGTGTAGTCTGTGTATAAGCAGTATATCAGGTATATCGCCAGAAGTACGTTTTCAGCCAAAGTATAACTCATAAGTGATTTCAATAATTTTAACAGGATAATATGCGCGACTTTAGGCCCATGGAGGGATCCCTGACGACCCTGGCCCATGGCCGGGCTCCGTGAGTAGAAAGACTCAAAACTCAAGGGTAAACATCCTGTATGCGGTGCCAGCAGTGAACCCGCATTTGGAGTATATAAACTACAAAGGTTCTTAACGACGTTGGTACCGGCTAAGAGGTACCAACGTCGGACATATTTAATAAACTCAAGCTAACGACTCTAAAACAGAGAACTAAACGAGAGCGTGATAACGTGGTACACAATAATAAGGGGACATTGTAAGACTGAGTACTAGGATATACCTTTTATTCGGTCTCAGGGCTGTAAGTAGAAGTGGCGGGGGCACACAGTTTCAAGAGTAGGTACGGTCGGATTCTGGAGGCTAAGAATGATCAAAACTAGCGAATAGCCTTGAATGGACAACTACAAGCAGTAAGCAAGTACAAATAGGTGAGTATAGAACTCGCCCAATCATCCAGACTTCACCTACAGTCACAAAAATGCAAATTTAAAAATTGTGTGCAAAATTAATAACTGGTAAAGCGAACCAGTGGAAGTGTAATTATCTTATGACCGCATCTATCATCCTCTACTGTGTCTCCTTCCCTCTCCTCCCCTCCTTTTGCTGTCTCCTTACCTCTCCCTTCTCTGTTGTGTGTCTGCTGTCTCCCCGTGTGTTGTCTTCGCCTCTGCTGTCAAAAGCAATGTTCCCAGGTGCTGTTCTGCTGTCTTCCCCTCTGCATTGAGAAGCAGGGATGGCTGAAGCCAGGTCATCACAAGTCAGCGTCAGATCAGCCTCAGGTACTGGTTCAATTAACACTGCTAAACGACAGATAAATTCTAGATCAACATACGTTAAACACCTTTATAACATTAGGTTAACGTCTGGTCAACGCCAGTATACGTAAACGCCAGGAAAACGTCAAGTAACCGCAGATTAGCTTCGGGTAAACATGAAAGAGGAGAGTATTTCTTGTACGTAATAGCATGTTCCTGATATGTAACAGTTGATGTGGCGAGGACACAAATAGTCACTCGTCACCACAGCCTGAGGCAGTCTCTCCACCACAGCCTGAGGCAGTCTCTCCACCACAGCCTGAGGCAGTCTCTCCACCACAGCCTGAGGCAGCTCTCCACCACAGCCTGAGGCAGTCTCTCCACCACAGCCTGAGGCAGTCTCTCCACCACAGCCTGAGGCAGTCTCTCCACCACAGCCTGAGGCAGTCTTCCCACCACAGCCTGAGGCAGTCTTCCCACCACAGCCTGAGGCAGTCTCTCCACCACAGCCTGAGGCAGTCTCTCCACCACAGCCTGAGGCAGTCTCTCCACCACAGCCTGAGGCAGTCTCTCCACCACAGCCTGAGGCAGTCTCTCCACCCAGCTGAGGCAGTCTCTCCACCACAGCCTGAGGCAGTCTCTCCACCACAGCCTGAGGCAGTCTCTCCACCACAGCCTGAGGCAGTCTCTCCACCACAGCCTGAGGCAGTCTCTCCACCACAGCCTGAGGCAGTCTCTCCACCACAGCCTGAGCAGTCTCTCCACCACAGCCTGAGGCAGTCTCTCCACCACAGCCTGAGCAGTCTCTCCACCACAGCTGAGGCAGTCTCTCCACCACAGCCTGAGGCAGTCTCTCCACCACAGCCTGAGGCAGTCTCTCCCCACAGCCTGAGGCAGCTCTCTCCACCACAGCCTGAGGCAGTCTCTCCACCACAGCCTGAGGCAGTCTCTCCACCACAGCCTGAGGCAGAGCCTCCACCACAGCCTGAGGCAGAGCCTCCACCACAGCCTGAGAGAGGATGGGAGCCCGGTTTACAGATATTTACATATCACTTTGGACAAGATTAATGGGGAGAAGGAGTGGTCGGTCTCAGCTCTTCGGTACTTACCGCAGTGTTTCAGTCTAAGATGGACCCTAAGTCCCGACCAGATCACCAGCTCTTGCACAGGCCACCGTTGGTTGTGGGGGAAAGATACTGTATTTTCTGTGTTGCGGGATGGCATAAGGATGCCACATTAGAAATGGCACCCGAGAAATACCTCTCGATAGAATTTATCACCGTGGCAGATCGCAGGATGCAAGTGCCGGAGAAGAGTTGTTACAGCGTCAGACTGAAGGATGTCAAAGTATTAGACTAAAGGCTGCTACACTTTCACAAGGAGTTGCCATAGTGCCATATGTCGCAGTTTATAGTCAAAAAGCGACCCGTTTCAAGAGCTTTCCTACACCCGTAGCCTGGCTTTAAGCCAAGCATGTCTGGTTCTTCCTTGCTTTCTTGCCTAGGAGAAAAATAGCCTCTCTAAAATCTGTTCCTTTCTTGCTTCCTGCGAGTTTTTAAAACTTGTACCGTTACTTGGGAACATTACGTTGCACTAGATATAAATACAAACATTATTCAGCATGCGCAACGAGCGTGTGGAGTGGGCGTCGCCGCGCACTGTGCTGGCGATGCAAGTTTTATGGGGTTCGGGTTAATGTGATGAGTGAAGAATACTTCCCCGGGAGTGGGACACAAGGATTCTCAGACGGAGCTTGTACTGTGCCTGATTCATGACCTCCCCAAGCCACCTGTGTGTGTGCATCATTAATTCAGAATGTAGTAATTAAATGTTGGTGGTGGTAGTGGGCGTGTGTGGGCGGGGATGGGCGGAGGAGTGCGTCATGACCTCCCTCATGTTTCTCGCTACCCCTACCAACCCACTCCGCCCATTCCCCAATGCCGCTGCTCACCCATCTGTTTGTTGACTCCTGCTAGAGTTTGTGTGCACATGCTAAGGGGTTGTTTGTACAAGTTAGAGAGGTGTTATTAGTGTTTGTTTATGTAGATTGGAATCATATGCAGTGTGTTCTCGCCAGTTCAGCTGTGTGAGTACATGTTAGTGATGTAACCGAGGACTGTTTACATTACTGGACGCTCGCTCGCCGCTGTTTATATCCGTTGATGCCTGTATTGATAACGCAAGAAGCGTCATAATACACCACGCCCATACGAGACAATTTGTTTTATTCGAAATATGTTAGTTTCTTTAGACTGTTGAGAATATTGATAGTTTTGTTCCTAAGCATCTGCTAGGGGAATACTGCTGTATGCTAGCGGGAGAAGTTGCAGAACTAGGAAAGTGGAAAGATTTTTCTCTGCTCGCATAAACTCAGATACCTCAACTATTAAACCATACCATGGGCGGGGTTAGAACCCGCGATCAGTCATAAAACTCTGAGCACGGGTTCTAACCTCGCCCGTGGTATGGTATTACCTGGAGAGAGTTCCGGGGGTCAACGCCCCCGCGGCCCGGTCTGTGACCAGGCCTCCTGGTGGATCAGAGCCTGATCAACCAGGCTGTTACTGCTGGCTGCACGCAAACCAACGTACGAGCCACAGCCCGGCTGTCAGGTACCGACTTTAGGTGCTTGTCCAGTGCCAGCTTGAAGACTGCCAGGGGTCTATTGGTTTGCAATCGTATCATTACGATTTCGTGAGTCGTCTCGCCTACTGGAAACGTTCAAGTTCCTCAAGCTGTATTCTTTGGAACGTAAGCAGGACACCATAATTTACATCTAGAAATTGCTGGAGAGACTGGTTCTAAATCTGCATACATAAATCGCTCCATATGAAAGCAAAAAGCTGGGTAGATATGAAGAGCATTTGTGAAGTGTAAGGGGACCAATATTTCAGTACATTCCCTTTGTGCATTAGGGAAATTGCAAACCCCTAGATGGGCTATGAAGCATACGATTGATCGTGTGCGGTCGGCACCAATAACCTTGACGATCAGGACAACTTGGTCTGGTTGGGACCGGACCTCGGAGTAGTGACGCCTAAATGAGCGCCAGGTAGGGAATGCTAGTTTCTCGATTTCTACCGACAAAGTAATGCTGAAGGTATTGTTTTTTCTGCGATAATATATATCCAAATGTACTTCCGTTTTAACCTTTTTAGGGCCAAGCTTTTGTGACTTTTGTGTATCCAATATGCTATTGCGCTACCGTCCACAAGATGGATACGAGGTGCACAACCTAACAGTTAAGACGGCAAACTTCAATCTTTGCTGACTAATTCTGTTTCGTCCCTCAGGTCGTGGTGGGTCTCCGCCAGGGTCACAAGAGGCACTGCTGGAAGCCACGAGACTCACCATGTGGAAGCTCTACAACCAGGGTCTTGGAGGTGGAGGCTTCCCCCACGAGGACGAGGGTCCCAAGCTGCCGCCTCCTCCTCCACATCACCCTATGGGCGGCGGCGTGCCGTTCCCTCCACAGAAAGAAGCACTCAATCTGGACGTTAAAGAAGATGTGAGTACTAGTGTGGTGGAAATGACTTAGAAAACCGACAAGTTGAGGAATGAGGCACTTGTGCAACATTTAGGAATCTTTATTAAGGAAATGTTTCGCCAGCCAGTGGCTTCTTCAGTTCAATACAGAGAAGACAATATAATGAGGAGTCTGAGGTGATCAGTCCCTCAGCCTGGAGTCGATGAGGGACTGATTACCTCAAACTACTAATCATCTTCCTTCTCTGTACTGGACTGAAGAAGACACTGGCTGGCGAACGTTTCCTCAATAAGGATTCCCAAACGTCCCATGAGTACTAGTGTGGTTGAACCAAGCTTCCAGGCTGGTGCCGCTGACCTGTGTGCTGTTACCTTCCAAAGTATCTGAAATACAGAGAAAATTCACCCTCATACTTTTCACTAAGAAACTTCAGAGCCTCTATTATTATGTCTTGTGCTAATAGCTATTTTTTTTACACTTTTGTGTTCTAAATGAATTAAGAGTGACGTCAGTTCCCCTGTTTTCTAATATGTTATATTTCCACTATAATTTACCTTGTTCATAATTATTTTCTTAAGTTATAGTATAATTTAAGAAAATAATTATGAACAAGGTAGATTATAGTGGAAATATAAACATGGTATTAAGAGACGGGGAAACTCAGGTGCGTCTTAAAGTACACGAGTTGTTACGTCAGCCAAGATACTGAACCCCATGAAATTAAGTGAAAAAAGGGACAGCATACAGCAGTAGATTCCTTACCACAGAAACTAACCATATGACAAAAAATGACAATCTTGAAAGTCATGATACTCCAGTAACTTCACTTCACCATTTTTAGTTTGGTCAATAACAAAGATAAAAATTTCACGAAAGAATTTGTTGTATATTGCTTATTGTTGCAGTCAGAGCTATGTATATTGCTTAGAATACATTATGTAGTGAGGAGAGTTGAATGGTAATAAGGTGCTAGTATCCTCCCTGAGGACTGTCATGAGTATGTAGTGAGGAGAGTTGAATGGTAATAAGGTGCTAGTATCCTCCCTGAGCTTGTCTGAGGACTGTCATGAGTATGTAGTGAGGAGCAGTGCGTGGTATTAGTGTTTGTATCCTGCCTAAGCTTGTGTCTTATCACGTAGGAAGCGCCGCTGTTTCTTGATAACCGGGGCTATCAAGCATTCTGCTTGCAGCGGCCGGGGCGAGTAAAGGAGAGTGCAGATCTTCGCAATGATATGCGTAATGACCTGCGCAACGACCTACGTAACGACATGCGCAACGATTTGCGTAATGACATACGCAGCCGCCTGGAGGAGAGTCCGGTACCACCCGCGGCTAAGCGACCAGCCCAGCATGAGGATGCCCACGACCCACGCCTGCCCCCGCCCACCACGCCCGCGCCCCCAGGACAACCCGGTGCCAATATAAAGATCACATCAAGGGGTGAGTACAAACTTTAACACTGTCGTCTGTCCCAGTAATTTAAAATATAATTAATAATAAAGTGATTGAAATAAATGCATTTAAGACTCTTCTACTAAAAATATTTCAGTTATTTGACCTTAATCACTTTAGATACTGGCAGTAGTAGGTGAAAGATTCCGTTAGTGGAGAAGAGTTTATCTTAAAGCTGTCCCCTGGAAATGTATTGTAATATATGGGCTAATTTTGTGGAAACAATCGGTTTATTGAACGATAATGCTGGAGCTGATGAGTGAAACTGGAGGACCAGTTTATTGTCTTAAATCTGGTGTCCAATAGATCTGTTTAGCATCTTGCCATTGCACGAGATGTTCCTCCTGGTGTTTGTATGACAGGCGGTGCTGTCATCCTAGCTGCTGGAGATGTTCCTCCTGGTGTTTGTATGACAGGCGTGCTGTCACCTAGCTGCTGGAGATGTTCCTCTTGGTGTTTGTATGACAGGCGGTGCTGTCACCCTAGCTGCTGGAGATGTTCCTCTTGGTGTTTGTATGACAGGCGGTGCTGTCACCCTAGCTGCTGGAGATGTTCCTCTTGGTGTTTGTATGACAGGCAGTGCTGTCACCCTAGCTGCTGGAGATGTTCCTCTTGGTGTTTGTATGACAGGCGGTGCTGTCACCCTAGCTGCTGGAGATGTTCCTGATGCCACCCTAGTTACTGGCGGTATGTTCACAAATCATAATGGACAAGTCTCTCCAGACAGGGAATAATGTATTTAAGATTATTATGGGGAATGCTAAACCCGTGTATTTCCTTAGAGGAAACATAAAATGGAACTATTGCGTTCTTGAAAATAAGAATGTGCATAAATTTATGCACAATCTACCGTCAAAGATAACCCCCAAAAAAATTAGTGTTACGTTGTAGTGATGTAGCAAGACAAACTCTTGCCAGAAGTAACCTCCAAGTGCCCATTTAATGTTCCCGCTAAGGAGATGTGAGTATACACTTAACTATTGGCAGTGTGACAGGTTTTATGTGGTGGAACCGGGAGAAATTTATTCATGAGAATTTATAAACATAAACACCTGCAACAGGGATGACACCAGCAATGCCAAGATGGATGCTAAACTGATCTATTGGGAATGAATGTTAGAGACGACGATGTCTTGAAGCTTCACTTATGGCTGTCTCCAGCACCTTCGTTCAAAAAAGCCAACAGTTATATTTCCACCATACTAGCCATATATTACATCATACTTCTACGAGGCTGCCAAGTGATTATCATGAGATATACTCCTCTCCACTTCCGGCGTCTTTCGCTTACTACTATCAGTTACTATTAATAATACCATCACTATTACAATTACTCTCTCCTGCATCTGTGTATATACAGTCTGTCTCCTCTCATACTCGTGTGTTTGAGGTGATCAAGGTTCAAGGACTGAAATGTTTTTATTAAAGGTGTCCAAAGTAATTTCATTCGTGTTACTTTCCCTCTGGTGCAAAATTGGTGCTTTTTATCAGTTACTACGCAACTTATGAAGATGGACATAACAGGTTTTTAACCTTGCTTCTGAACATTGTCAAGAGAACAAAGTTGCCTTCTGGTAGAGAAAGGGAAGTCAGAAGTGGCCGTGTCACAGCAGGTTCCGTTTTGATCTCGGGCATTTTCTTCCTTTTCTTATTTTGTGTATGTTGCTAACCTGCTGCCTTTGTGTTGCAGGAGATGGACGGAGCCAGGACCAGAGTCTGGTGGTTAGTATGGAGATCAATGGCATCTTGTATCAAGGAGTGTTGTTCGCCCAGGCACCCAGAGCACGCTTCAGCTAAGGTGCTGCTACTGCTGCCTTCTCGTTTCCCCTCACCCCGCCATCTTGGAGGAGTCAGCTTCACTCTAAGGGGCTGTGAGTGGTACAGGGCCGTCCCCTGTCCCTCTGAGGAGCTACTCACCCCCTAGGAGGCTGCGGGCGGTGAAGGAGCATCACGGAACGAGTGTTCGACTGTGGAAGCTCCTGCTCTTTCTCTCTCCACCTTTAGCCAAGCTCTGTTGGCCAAGTGCCCTGACATTTGGCTCTCGGCTGTTACCTTGTAATAAAGTCAATGTAGTGCTTGAAGATGCTGAACCCTGAATCAGGGTTATTTGTATTTATTTGTGTAATTATCTTGTTGTGTGTGATAGGTGTACAGTCATGTTCCGTGTGAGAGCAAGTGGCATATTCTTGTTTCTAAGTTGTCCGGTCAGTGTAGCCTAAGGCAACAAAGTGGTGATCTCATGAATGTAATACTCAAGCAGTGCAGTCGTGGTGGGCACACACATGTGGCCATGGTAGGCCATCATGTGGCCATGGCAAGCTGCTGCTGGTGCGATCTGAGCTACGCCTCCAACACTTCGTGGCGTCCTTTACACGAAGAAACTGGAGGACTCTTGCTCCGCCCATCACTGTGGCCTCTTCCTCGGCGGACAAAATGGGACCGCCTCTCCACGACTTGAGCAGACGATACCCACCCGCCCATCCAGCCACTCAACCACCCACCTTTCCGCCATGACCGCCCACTCGGTGCAGACAATCAGCCGCCCACGAGGCAGCGACCTCTGCTGTCCCTCTTGTTAAGTTGTTGATTGTTTTTGTTTGTGTTGTTTTTAGGTTGACCGCTGTTGACTAGTGAGATTACAAGTGTTGGGACTAAGTAAAAGGTTCAAGGTTCCTAGTGTCCTGCCATATTGACTGAACCACATCAGCAGATATCCTGCCGAGGGACTTGCCGCATGTGGCAGGCTATATCTACCGGTCTGCCATACACTTATTTATGCATTAAACGTTTTGTTAATGAAAAACAGTGTAACTAGTTCGTGAAGTGTGCAATATCACATTGATATTAAAGATCTCAAAATTCTATAATGTTCAGCGAATGTTCTTTGTACCTGAATTGTTTGACAAACAAAATTCCAGGTTTGTTGAGTTTAATGTTACTTAGTGTGGCTACAAAGAACCTGACTTCATATGCTATTTTGTTCACCTCCCAATTATTATTATAATCAAAAAGAAGCGCTAAGCCACAAGGGCTATACAGCATTCCCCTCCCAAACCCTAGTTTTCATGTCTTTAGGGAATATAATATTTTCACAAAAAAGTGTTTATGGTCAGTTGTGTGATGCGGGGCTGGTCACGTGAAAGGGTGTCATGACAGGTGTCCCAAACGTGAGTCCCCGGGCCCTGGTGCGGGCCCCCTGATGCAGGTGTAGATGTGGCGCGTTCTACTCAGGGTCCTAAATCTGGCCGTGGCCCCGCCGGCCTCCCGGGGGACAGCGAGGCGGAGCCGCGCACCCGGTGACAGACCACCCCGCCGAAAGCCGTTGTGTTCCCCGCGGCTGCGGCGGGTTTTTTATTAGGGCGGGCAGGCGGGCAGTCCCTGGCCGGTCCTGAGAGAAGCCGGGGGCGTCCCCCCCCAAAACCCTGTTAACCCACACCTCTAAAATCTCACTGTCACGCTGGGCAGCCGCGGTGTCACGTTTCGGGCACCCGCGGTGTAGCTGGGCAGAGATTTGTTTTTTTGTTTTTAACTATAATTTCACTAGGTTAAGGTTATGAAAATTATCGATGTTACAGTGTACAGCTCTACAGGGAGTACTGTGTACAGATCCTGTTCTCTCCCTTTCCCCCGACGTACCCCCAACACATACTGCCAGCTGCACAGGTGGCGTCCCCCCACACAGCCACCTGCACAGGTGGCGTCCCCCCACAGCCCCTGCAAGGGGCGTCCCACCCCCATGTTGCATCCCCCCACACACCCACCTGACCCCAAAGGTGGCTCCCCTACCGACACAGGGGTGTACCTATGACAAAGGTGGTGTCCACCTACCTGCACGGTGGCGCCATACCTGACACGGTTGCATCCCCCAACAGCCACCCGACAAGGTTGCATCCCCCACCCCCCTGCAAGGTGGGTCCACCTACCGACACAGGTGGGGTCCCCCCTGAACAGGTGGGGGTCACCTACCCGACCACAGGTGGGTCCACCTACCCGACACAGGGGGCGACCTACCTGACACAGGTGGCTTCCACCCCTTTCCGACAAAGGTGGCGTCCACCTACCCGACACAGGTGGCGTCCACTACCTGAACAGGTGGGTCACCTACCTGACAAGGTTGATCCCCCAACAGCCACCTGACACAGGTTGATCCCCCCACAGCCACCCGACACAGGTTGCTCCCCCCCCAGCACCTGCACGGCAGTGTCACCCACACAGCCACCTGACACAGGTGGTGTCACCACCCCCGCCTCGCATGGGTTAACGGTAAGTTTTATGTAAGTAGTGCGGCAGAGTTACTTAAAAAAAAGTGGAACAAATGTAATAAAGTATTAAAACAAATATGTGGTGTAATTTCTCTTTACCTTAAGTGGAAGTGCTGCTGCGGGTGATCCTGGTAACTGGAAATGAATAGTATAAAATACCGACACAATGGAAATATAAACACAAATACAGTATAATGTGATCCTTTATTGACAACGTTACACCCACACAGTGGGCTTTTTCAAGTCACACACGGATCTACCTGGGGTGGAAGGTACGAGAGTATTTATAGTCAGGTTCAGAATGTTGAGGTCAGGTGGAGAATGCTGCATCTGATGATCTACCGGGTGGGGTTATAGAGTCTTGGGTAGCTTGGCAGGGGTATTGGACAAGACAACAGAACACCCTGTGAGGCAGCTTCTGAAGGAACCTGGAGTTACTCTTCCCTTCTAAGAACTGTATAACCTCTATGGGTTTAGCTCTTACATCCCCCCCCCCTCCCTCCATGAAGGTAATCGATATTTCAATTTGCATATATCCACCACGCAATACAATATTAAACTTCGCATTCAATACGTATTTATTTTATTATTTGGAGATGATACATCGTTGTATAAAAGAAATAGTGGTTGAGTGTATATGCCAAAATCTCCTTGTATGTATTATTATTATTATTATTATAATCAAAGGTCCCCTCAAGGAAGGTTCCTTGATGTTGGTGAGGGGCTCTTGATTTAGGGAATTGGATCTGTGCTCCAGTTACACGAATTAAGCCTGAATGCCTTCCTCATCCCCCCCCCTAGGCGCTGTATAATCCTCCGGGTTTAGCGCTTCTCCCTTGATTATAATAATAATAATAATATAATCAAAGGGGAAGCGCTAAACCCGGAGGATTATACAGCGCCTGGGGGGGGGATGTGGAAGGCATTCAGGCTTAATTCGGGGAACTGGAGCACAGATCCAATTCCCTAAATCAAGAGCCCTCACCAACATCAAGGACCCTTGTATGCTGAGTATTATGGGCAGGATTAAAATTAATTCCCCTCATGGAAGGTTCCTTGATGTTGGTGAGGGGCTCTTGATTTAGGGAATTGGATCTGTGCTCCAGTTCCCCGAATTAAGCCTGAATGCCTTCCACATTCCCCCCACCCAGGCGCTGTATAATCCTCCGGGTTTAGCGCTTCCCCTTGATTATAATAATTAAAATTAATTAAGCGATGATATAATCAGTGGTAAAAATTATTGTAAATGAATTACAACAGGAAGTACAAATGAGTATTTCAGATAAGAGGCTACATAGTTGTAATAGGTTTGGTGAGTTACTCGGCAATCAAGAGAATGGAGCATTCTATTAGGTAATGTAATTACAAAAAAAAAGTTTGGAACAATGCTGGAACAAGTGTTGAAGCCTTCAAGAGGAAACTAGACATGTATCTTCACCAGGTGCCAGATCAACCAGGCTGTGATGGATATGTGGGGCAGCAGCAACAGCCTGGTTGACCAGGCAAGCACGGCCAGGCTCAGAGTAGATATACTCTCGAAATTCTTCAAAGGTAAAGGCAAGAGTCACAGGTTATACATTTGAGATACAGTTAATCAGTATTTATTTAGTTGTGGGTAAGAAGTCTTGAATTGATAAACAGTGTTTCCTTTATATTCACAAGTAATGAATTCCAGATTTTTGGGCATTGCATTGTTACATAGCGTAAGATGGACATGAGGAACATCAAAGAGTGATCCGTGTCTTGTGTTGTGGTTATTTATTCTGTTGAGGTTGATAAGGAGAAGGTTTATATCTGAGTTAAGTGTTCTATGTATGTAGTAGGTACAATAATAAGTACGGATATTTTGTACAGTAAGTTTAGAATATTGGTGGAGTATGCTGCCTGTAGTGGGAATTTACCATTTTGACTGCAGGCTTTTGTTGGGTAATTAATGGTCTGAGATGGTTTATTGTTGAGCCCCATGCACAAATTCCACAGGTGAGATGGGAGTAAATGAGTGAGTGATATAGGGCCAGGAGGGTGACTGTGGCACATAGTACCGCTTCTTCGATAGTATGCCAACGGTCTTGGAAATGTGTTTGAAATTTGAGTCTATTATCAGGGTGGATTCCTAAAAATTTTCCCTCTGTGATAGGTGATCCGTTTATAGTTATTTTAAGAGGGACATCTGTGGTTGTTTACAAACTGTATGAAGTAGGTTTTGTCAATATTGAGAGTAAGTTTGTTAATCATCATCCAGGTAGATATTTTCTGTAATTCGGTATTTACAGTATTGGCTAGCATGACTGGGCTTGGGTGAGAGAAAATGTATGTAGTGTCATCTGCAAATAGTGTGGGTTTGAGTAGTTGCAATGCATTTGGTAGGTCGTTTATGTAAATGAGAAAGAGAAGAGGGCCAAAGACACTTCCCTGTTTGACACCAACTGTAATTGGTAGTGTGGAAGAGTTTGCTTCATTTGTGTGCATATATTGGCTTCTGTTGCTAAGGTATGAATTTAGGTAGTGCCCTCTTATACCAGTGAGACAATTTTGTGCAACAAATCATGGTCAACTGTATCAAAAGCTTTACGGAAATCAATGAAGATCCCCAATGGGACTTTTTTTTCTAAAGTGCAGTGTATAATAGCATCATTCGTATTTTTATTAGGCCTGAATTCAAACTGACGGGTTGAGTATGTTGTGGGAGATAAGGTAGGAATAGATTTGCTTAAGAATTAATTTTTCAAAGATTTTAGAGAGGGTGTAAGTTTGATATTGGCCTAACCCTTGCTATTTTGAGAACTGTGGAGGACTCAAAGGATTTGTTAGTGTTGCAATGATTGGTGACAGCACTTGCGAAGCTTTTTTTTTGTATATAAAGGGTGGTAAGGTATTTAAATCTCCTGTCTTGTTTATTAGTGTGTTGATAATAAGGGAGACTTCTGTTGGGTTAGTCGGAGCTAGAAAGCGTTCGGGTAGTTGCCAGTGAGGTGGTCATTGGGTAGGGTATTTGAGTTTGGGATTTTATCGGCAAGGTTTTTTCCTATGGTGAAGAAAACATTGAGTCTGCTGTTTGTTGGGATTTATCTGGTTTTGTTAGTTTGATTGCTCTGTTTCCTGATATCTTTTGTTCCTAGAATTTCAGATAGGGTTTTCCACGTCTTTTTTTTATATCACCTTTTAAATTGGATAATCTGTTCTCATAATACAATTTTTTTTGCCCTTCTTATCAGGCTGGTTAGGAGTGATGAGTAACATTTTGTTTGGTCCCTGGTTATGTGACCCATTCTATACTTTTTTTGTATAGGTTCTTTATATTTATAGATGCTAGGACTGTTTAGTCAATTAGCTGTGATCTCTCTGGGTTTTTTTAGGGCAGTGCTTGTTATAGAGGTATTGGGTCTTTTTTAAAAAATTAATACATTCGTCAGTATCTGTATAGGTTTCTAGCTCAGCCAGTCGATGTTTGTTACTGCTGTTGTGAAGTTATTAATGGCTGCCTCATTATGAAGTGTGAAGGTTAATTTAATATTGTCTTGGGGTAATTTACCTAGATTGGTTATGAGAAAGGTAGGGTAGTGGTCTGTGAGAAACACTTCAAGCTAATTAATGTTGAGCTTGGAAAAAGTGATCACAAATTGACTTTAATATATCATATAATTACCAAATAACTGTAATTAAGTCTGTCCCTGACTTCCACTTGGCCGATTTCATAGGACTGAGAAATTACTTGGGTGGGTTGAACTGGCTATGGGTTAGGTAGTTGGCGAGTGCCGATATGGCGTTTTTCAGAGCATAGTTCTAGCTGCACAAAAAACTTATGTTCAAATAGATAAAACCTAAAAAAATCCCCAGGCCTTGATACTGTTTGCAAGGTGGAACTTGGGAAACCTTAGTCTAGTCTTTTCAACGTATCACTACAAACTGGCATAATGGTAGATAAATGGAAAAATGAGTAATGCGATACCTATCTACAAAGCAAGTGACAGGCCCTTAACTTTGAACTATACACCAATAAACCTAACCTCTACAGTGGGGAAAATTTTATGGAATCTATAATTAGAGGCAGTTCATAGCCACCTTTAAAGGCATAAAATGATTAATGAGTCTCAGCATGGTTTTACAAAGGGGCATTCCTGCTTAACGAATTTACTGACTTTTTGCACTAAGGTATATCATAGTAATGTGTATGGACTTCAGTAAGGCTTTTGATAGTCCTACATCAGAGACTATTGAGGCACATGGAAGAGAATTTTTTTTCCTGGATTGGCAGAAAGGCAACAGTGTTTGCATAAATATGGGGAAATCACAAGCGGTGTTCCACAGGGGCCTCTTGTTCACAATTTACATAACATAGATGAGGGAATAAATACTGACATAAGCAAGTTTGCCGATGACAACAAAACAGGCTGTCGAATTTACTCTGAAGAGAACACTCCAGGAAGATGTGATGCAGTTTAATATAGACAAAGGCAAAGTTCTAAGCAGTGGAAAGGGCAATTCAAATTCAAAGTTTATTCTCTATAAGGATTACAATGTTGAATTTACAGAATTTGGTTATTGTGTGGTTTACATGTAGTTAAATAATGATTACAGAGTGTACCACTAGAACGCCTAGCATGGCTAGGCATTTCGGGCAGACTTAGTTTAATTCTTTATTTTAAAATATTACAAATTATGAGGTAAGTTGGTATTATGGCTAAGTGTCTAAATACTAGTTTGTGAGTTTAGCAATGTGAATGCTTTTGTTTTGGCACAGTACATAGTTTCAATATTGGAGTATCATAGGATTCATTATTTTAAGATTGAGATTAATATTTCTGTTTATGGTCAAATGGGTGAGTGAGTGTGTGAACCACCAGGTGGTATTCGTGTAATTAGTTGATGGGGTGTATCAGGGAGATAAGATGTTTTCTAATGATAGTTTTAAAAGGTGATGAATGTGTCTGCAGTTCTAGAGTTCTCAGGTAGGGTGTTGCAGATTTTAGGGCCTTTGACATAAATTGAATTTTTGTAAAGGTTTAGTCGGACACGGGGAATGTCGTAGAGATGTTTGTGTCTGGTGTTATGCCTGTGGGTTCTGTCACAACTATCAAGAAAGCATTTTAGGTCAAGGTTGATATTGGAGTTTAAGGTCCTGTAGATGTAGATTGCACAGTAGTAAGTGTGGATGTACTGAACAGGGAGTAAGTTTAGATCTATGAAAAGTGGGGGGGGGGGGTTGCCAGGGATGGGATTTAGTTATTATTCTTACTGCAGCTTTTTGTGTGTTGCTGCAGTTGATCTCCAACCACAAATAGCATAGGTGAGGTATGGATAAATGAGTGGTATAGTGTGAGAAGGGCATGTAGTATCATATCTTGGAGAGGATCCCAACCGTTTTGGATACTTTTTTGGTTATGTGTGCTGAAATTCAGGTTATCAAGGTATAGGCCTAGGAATTTGCCCTCATTATGTCTGGTAATTAGAGTGTTGTCGATCTTAATGTTAATTTGTGCATCTACTGCCAAACATAATATAGTAGGTTTTGTCTGTGTTAAGCTCAAGTTTATTGGCTGTCATCCAAGTCGATATTTTGATCAGCTCCTCGTTAACAATGGTGTTGAGGGTGGCAAGATTAGGGTGAGAGATGACATAAGTCGTGTCGTCAGCAGAGAGAATGGGTTTCAGGTGTTGGGATACGTTTGGAAGATCATTGATGTATATGAGGAAGAGCAGGGGACCAAGTACACTTCCCTGCAGAACTCCAGTATCAAGTGGCTGTGTTGTTGATGCTGTGTCTTTAATGGTGACATACTGATACCTATTAGTAAGTTAAGATTTGAAATAAGCAAGCGCATGGCCTCTTATACCGTAATGGTCACGTTTGTGGAGTAGGATGTCGTGGTCTACCGTGTCAAAAGCTTTTCTTAGGTCAATAAAAATTCCTAGTGGATATTCCTTATTTTCCAATGCTGTGTAAAGCAGTTCTAGCATTTTTATGATTGCATCATTAGTGCTTTTATTTTTCCTGAATCCAAATTGGCAGGGGTTGAGTATGTTTTGTGCTGTTATAAATGAATATAGTCTCCTGTGCACGAGTTTCTCAAAGATTTTGGATAGCAATGGTAAGTTTGATATTGGCCTATAGTTGTTTAAGTCTGTAGGGTCACCACCTTTATGTATTGGTGTAACCCTTGCCATCTTGAGTAGTTTCGGGAAGGTGCTAGTTTCTAGTGACTTGTTAAAAAGTAATGAAATAGCATGCAAAAGGATATGGGCCACTCGCTTGTACAGTAATGGTGGGACATGAGACAGATTCCCTGAGTTATTTTTAAGTGACTTTATAATCTCGGTGACTTCCGAGGGCTCAGTTGGTGCAAGATAGAAGGAATTTGGGAAATTCCCATCTAGGTAGTCCCCAGTATGGGCATTGGTATGTGGGATTTTATTGGCGAGATTAGATCCTATGGTTGAGAAGAAGTCGTTTATCTTGTTAGCTGTGTCAGTGGGATGTAGTGGTGTTTCATTAGGACAATATTCTTGATTTTTTTCAGTTTGTGGGTCCCTAGAATCTGAGAGTGTTTTACAAGTCTTTTTCATATCTCCTCTAGTGTCTGTGAATCTACTGGAGTATTATAGTTGTTTGGCTTTCATTATTACTTTGTGTATATTGTTGTTTCTTGTCAATGGATTTCAGAATGGTGCTGGTTAGCCATGGGCAACCAAGCCATTTGTTTGTGATCTGTTTCGTTTTTATAGGACAATGTTTGTTTTATAGTCTAAGTAATTTGTTAAGAAAAATGTCTGTCCAGTCATCAATACCATTGGCCTTGGAGAATTCTGTAGGCCAGTCAACAATCTCTAGGTCAGCTGTGAACTTCCTTATTGAGGCCTCGTCATGGAGTCTAAATGAGACTTTATTGTATTCAAGTGGTGGTTTACTAATGTTTGTCAGGAGGAAGGTAGGGTAGGGGTATCTGTGATTTAAGGGGGGCTAGTATATTGGTCCATATGTGGTCTATTATGGTTGCACTTGTTTCAGTGAGCCTGGTTGGTATGAGAAATGTGTTGTTCATATTGTTGATGAAATCAGTTACAGGCTGATCATCTAGTAAGCCAAGGTTGATGTTGAAGTCTCCAGCTAAGAGAAGGTGGTGCTTATTCATTTGTCTGTTTGATATTAATGACTTTAATTTCTCAATGAAATTTGGGATGTTTGTGTGAGGTATCCGGTAAATGGCACCGATTGTTATAGGTGTCTTAAAGTTTTTTTATAGTAAAATTGGCAAAAATGTATTCCCCACTAAAGCAAGTGGTGCTAATACAAGATAATTGGTTAGAGTAATAGATTGCAATACCACCCCCAACTTGGTTTGGTCTGCAGTGTATCCTGGTAGATATCTATTGTGTCCTGCTTAAGCCATGCCACATATAAACTAATCTTAATATTACTGATTACAAAAAAGATTTAGGAGTTCTGGTTAGCAGTAATCAAAAACCAAGACAATACATAAGTTTTCACAATAAAGTGAATAGTATTCTTAGTTTCATATCAAGAAGTATAAATAACAGGAGTGCAAGTGAACAGGTAATCAAATATGGCCTCAGGCTGGATTGTATTATTATTATTATTATTACAATCAAGGGGGAAGCGCTAAACCCGGAGGATTATACAGCGCCTGGAGGGGGATGTGGAAGGCATTCAGGCTTAATTTGGGGAACTGGAGCACAGATCCAATTTCCTAAATCAAGAGCCCCTCACCAACATCAAGGAACCTTCCTTGAGGGGAGGCTGGATTGTAAAAATAGAAAACCTTTTGAAACAGGTAGCAGGTATATATGTAACGAGTAAAATTTTCAATTCAATTATTAGGAAAGTATATACTGGCTTAGCGCTTCTTTTTGATTATAATAATAATAATAGGAAAGTATATGCTATAAAGATTTATCGCACTCAAGCATGGACCAGTAGGCTTACTTCAGTTCTCCCCTCAAGGAAGGTTCCTTGATGTTGGTAAAGGGCTCTTGATTTAGGGAATTGAATCTGTGCTCCAGTTCCCCGAATGCCTTCCACATTCCCCCAGGCACTGTATAATCCTCCGGGTTTAGCGCTTCCCCTTGATTAACATATAATTACTTCAGTTCTCATCCCTTTATACTCTCCCCAAAACAGTTATAGAGAGAGGCATGTCAGGTAAATTTAGCTTCAAATTATGAATGAATCTAGTTTATAAAGTCCTGGACTTGTGTTCAGAGTGAAATCAATACATTTTTTATGTAACAAAATTATATTTCTTTAAAGCATTGATTTTCACATAACACACTCAGCCACTCGTGGTGTTTAAAATATCCTAGGTAAGGTTCATCAGGAAAGAGGATAAGTGTTTCCAGATGCTGGTCTTATGATGACCTGCTGTTGGCCATCTGAGAACATTACCTAGTCAAAAAAATTTTCATTATAATCAAGGCTCAAATTGAAGTCATAGGAAACTTGAGAGAGCGTTTTTGCCTATTGAACAGGCTCTCTGAGAAAGGATATTATTTATTCAAGAGAGGTCAGGTGAAATTAATTTATTTTGACTAAGCCTCGATGAGCAACTGACATGTATAAGAATTCTCATACATTTTTCTAAATTAAATTTATCTGAAGACTCATTTACACACATTAATCACTGACAGTTAAATTCACATTGGAAAGAAACTATTTTTTTATATTCTCTCTACTATGAATTATTCTTTTCTTTATTAAACTAAATTTTTGTAAACACATTGATCATAAAATTACTGTCATGTGTTCTACTAAACAAAATTTGTGGGGAAAGATTTTAGATTCTGAACACTGAATTCTCATGAAATTCAATTATTTTCAGAAAAATATTTTAAACACTAATCACTAAAATGATTTCTCTTCAGAATGAGTTCATGCACAATTTGTTAAGGAATTCTTTTAAGATATTTTGAACACTAATATGGTTTCTCTCCAATATTAATTTTCATGAGCAATTCAAAGAAAGATTTTTGGAAAAATTCTTTCACCTTTATGAATTCTCATCAGAGGCACATTGAGATTCTTCTTTACAATTTTCTCAGTCACTGATTATTACAATTTCAGGTAATCAAGCATTGTTAACCTGGCCATAATGGGAGCAAAATGAACATTGAAATATTCTTTTAATTTTATTTTCCTTTACAAATATTAGATATTTACAACTATGTTGTGTATGCTTCTAAACTGCTTTATTCTGAGCACCTCTGCAAAAACAGTGATAATGTGTGAGTGTGGTGAAAGTGTTGAATGATGAAAGTATTTTCTTTTTGGGTCACCCTGCCTCGGTGGGAGACGGCCGACTTGTTGAAAAAAAAATGTACACTATATACGAGAGATTGAAATATAAGTGTAAAACATAAGTCAAGAGCCTAAAGACAGTGAGGACAGCCATGATCAACCAGCAGCTGGATGAATCGGGCAAGAGTGAATCATGAGTATGTACACTCGAAAACCTCCATCAGCTTTCTTAACAAGGATGCACGGAGAAGCCCACGGACTAGATGATTCCTCCACTAACCCATGCTCTAACAGATATTCTACTTCCTGTTGAAGCAGCCTCTTGTTTTTCCGAGTTAGATCTGTAGAGAGAGAGAGTTTAATATGTTTAGAGTTTCCAACATCTACATCATATCCTAGCGTACATTTTGTCGGCACATCCGAAAAGATATCAAGGTAAGATTGTAGGAGCACAGTTAAACTTGTTACTGGATTTTCAGACAGCCCCACCATTAAAGGGCTAGGGTCCTTGAGGACGACAGAATTGGGAAGCTTTACTTGAATGTCGGGTATAGGGTGCAAAGAGTCAGAGGACAGCCTCATTACTGGGACTTTATCTGAAGTATTAAATGCTTTAATCTGATTAATGTACTATGTTTTACTCTTGGAGGTCTTGTCAAGGGAAGCTACCAGATAATTTACTTACAATCTGCATGGGTCCTGTAAATCTAGCTTTTAAGGTATGGCCAGGTATAAGTTCCTGTACCAACACCTTGTCTTCTGGATGGAAGGAGCAAAACTGAGTTTCTGTCATACCTCTGTTTTATCATATTTTGAGCTGCTTTAAGTTAGCCTTGGCTAACTGATGTGCCACCTGTAACCTAGAAAAAGGGTTGTGGAGTGTGAAGCAGGCATCTTCTCCCATCCATCCTTCCTTGAGCACCCGAAGAGGACCTCGTACATTGTTCCCAAAGATCAGCTCAAACTGACTGTACCCTCTGGACTCCTGCTCAGTTTCTCTCATTGCAAACAGCAACAGGAAAGTGATTCATCTCAATCTGTAGGAAAATGCATGCAAAACGTTCTCATCATGGTTTTTAATGTCTGATGGAATCTTGGGACTGAGGATAGGCAGTTGATAAGTTGTGAATTATTCCTAACCTAGTTAATGCTTCCCTAAAAGCTTTGGTCACTCTGAATAGACTTAGGAATGCCAAATAGGAAATAAACCTAGTTAAGGCCTTAAGGACTGCTTTAGTATTGATACTGCACACTGGGATTGCCTCTGGATATCTAGTTACTTTATCCATAATAATAAATAAATAATGGTTTCCAGA
Organism: Cherax quadricarinatus; assembly: GCF_026875155.1. Taxonomy (NCBI): domain Eukaryota; kingdom Metazoa; phylum Arthropoda; class Malacostraca; order Decapoda; family Parastacidae; genus Cherax; species Cherax quadricarinatus. The sequence goes on along the minus strand of NC_069479.1, from coordinate 14,901,942 downwards.
CTTTTGTTGACATTCTCTTCAACAGTGGATATGATTCTTCACATCCTGCCTTAACTTTGGCCAAATGAATTCTTTTAGTAATTCCTAAGTAGCCTCCTAACGAAGAGTTACGAGCTATATTTAGTATTTGTGATCTAATTTTTTTTATGAACTACAAATCTGTCTTTTGCCTTCCCTCTACCTCCTTAGCAGTCTCAGTGAAGATTAAGAAGTCCTTTTTAATTTCATATTTGACTGGGTGATCTGAGGAGGATTTACCCATTCCTGCCTGAAAAGCAAAGTTTAATGAAGGGTCTTTTTGCTGTTCTTCCTGAAAGAATAGTCCCTCAGGCAACCCTGGAATACGAAGGCTTGATCTGGGTCTGTTCACTAAATTTACAAAGCCCTGGCCACTTTTCCTCGTAAAACAAATTGGCTATTCCAAGATCAGTCATGCAAGGATGGGTTAGCACTCTCATCAGATACCTCCTGGGATTTTGCCCAAGTTATGGCCAATATTGGAGAAAAATTAGTCATTATAGGTTATGTACACTAGTGGAATTAATGTTATTACCAAGTAATAACATGGCATCTTTCATAGGAAATCCGTCAGAAACACCTACCATCAAATATCCAGTGTAATATTTACTCTGCACACACATTTTATGTAAAGGGACAGTGAATACTGCTCCTCCAAATGCTTTTAAAAGAACTGAGGAGGATAATGAAGTTTGTTCTGAGAGGAGGAAGTACTCCCTCTCGTATTATGCCCCAGTATCTCTAAATGTTCATACTTCAGTTTTCTTTGATTTCTCCTGAAGGGAGATTTGACAAGTGCTGTAATATGGGGCCATCCTGCACTAACTCTTTCTGGGTCATTTCCATAGGAATATTAGTAATTCTCCCTACTGGTTGGGGTTTAAGTGGAAATTTGGTCTCAAATGGCTGGCTTTATGGCAAAGAAAACATGTTACCTTGGTTCCCTGCTGATGATGTGGCTTATCGCCACTCTGGATATTGATGTCGGGGCTCATCCATATTGAGTGGTATAATGATGCTCACCAGGTTGAGCATGAGTAACTTGGCACACCAGGTGACTTAGTTGGCTGACATCGTCATTCACCTTCATCCTGGCACTGCCTTCCAATCAGGAACTCTTTGATGATCTCTGCTCATGTCAGGCTGTTGAGGAGAAAGATAAGACTGCTCAGACAAGGAGGGGTTAGTTACAAAAGTGTCAACGAATATTGAAGTTGCAGACCTTTGGTTCAGCAGATTCCAGCAGTTTATCCACCAAGATTAATTGTACCAGATCCCCAAAGTTAGTGACACGACTGGCCTTATACCACTTGGTAAAGTGGTCTGTCTTACAAAGTCGACATGAGACTGACCCAACTGTCGTCTGCCTAGTTTGAACTCCTCCCTGTACTTGGCAGGAATACACTGATAAGCCCCAAGAACTAATTTTTACCACTCAAAACTCCCGTCTCTTACCAATGCTGTATGCACCAATGCACTTCAGGCCACCTTAAAGCTCGAGCCTGGTTTCAAATGCCTTGAAAAACTTTTCAGATTCGGTTTCAACACAACGAGGGACTAGTTGTACTGCCTTTTGCAAACTAAAGTCACTTACAGCTTGTGTAAATTGCCTCCTCTCCATCTAACAAACTCCTCCTTAGCATATGCTCACTGTTCAAGATTGATTTTTACTAACTCAAGCGCCAATGAAGCGGATCCACCTTTGGACAACCCTGAGACACCTGTTGTTTCACGAGACTTCTGGTTTGAGTACTCAGGTGTTGCGTCTCTCCCATTATTCTGCAAGACTCTAAGCGAGCTCTATGACTAACCACTCCTGTAGAGGGAGAAACATCAATCCTGTGTGCCATGGCTGCCTCAGCTTTCAACTTTGTATGAATGTCACGAAGCTGCATAGCAGCAGTGTGTTTTGATAGTCAATACCAACAGAATGAGCAATTCGCCAACAACGCTGTAGAGAAAGTTTGGGCAGGTTTAGTAAAGTGAACTCAGATGCCAATTGTTTGACTCATATAGGTGGCATTAGCCCCAACGTAACACACTGTTCGCAATACAGCTCAAGCAGCTATGCACAGTACAACTGCAGAATCCTCACACACAATAGCAAGGCTGACACCTAATAGCAAAGCCGACTGCAGAATACTCACACACAATAGCAAAGCGAATGCAAAGTTAACACGCAATAATCGGAAGTGTTGGCAAAGCTGATGCAATGCCAGATAGCAGGCTATCTAAATGATACAAAGATTAGCTCCTGCTTCAGTTTTGGCTATAAGCTCCAGCTCCTGGACAGGCTTCCCATATTGTGGTTTCAGGTAATCAAGGCCTGTTAACCTGGCCGTAATGGGAGCTAGGAGTGAAATAAACACTGCAGTAGTCTTTTAATATTTTCCTTCGCGATGTATGACTAGACATTTACAGCTATGTACACTATATACAAGAGACTGAAATATAAGTGTACAACATGGTAAAGAGGCAAGGCAACAGCCTAAAGACAGAGGGGATAACCATGTTCAACCAGCAGCTGGATGAATCTGGCAAGAGTAAATCGTAAGTGCTACCACATCACCTTCACAATTGTCAGACCCACAATATGATTGGCCAAATCAAGGTACTAATTTAACGATGGGACACCCCCTGAATTGTTAAACCCTTAGTACCTGGGTCGCTGGTTGTGAGACAGCCTATATGAGTGTGTGTACATATGCTGAATACATGTAATGTACTCTTTGCATACCACATTGATATACTTTAAACACTTGATTTAGCAGACCTAAGTTTAATGGAGTTTGGAAATATAAGGTAAAATCTGCTGGGTCAGTCGATTCAGAAACAGAGTTTGCTGGCTACAGAATTGTTCATTATTGTTCCAATGGCAGCACAACAATCTCATCTCTCCACCACAATCACCATTTGCTCCTTCCTATTAATCCAAAAGTTTATTATTTGTCTTTTGAGTGAATTCTAATTTGCATTGCTTGAACATATTCTTTTCCAAGCCTTGATGTCCTTACTGTATTCATCCAAGTATCACTGGAACAGTCCATACATACATTCATGAAAATCATTGGCATCTTTGAGTTATTCTTATAGCACCGGAATTTCATTTAATTGATTTGTGTAAACGCTTCAACCAGGTGCCAGATCATCCAGTTTATGATGGATATGTGGGGCAGTGTGCCTCCAGCAGCAACAGCCTGATTGACCAGGCCAGCACCAGATGAGCCTGGCCCATGGCCAGATTCATGGAGTAGAAAAACTCTCGAAACTCATCAAAGGTAACAGTAGTCTGCATATGAAGGTATTTGCCACAAACATATAACATAGGTCATGGGCTGTGCCAACCAATGTCTTCGTGGAAATACATAGCAATGGAATGCATTAACATTATTCTCAATGTTATTTTGATGACATATTGATCATAACTTCCCTTCAACTTCATTAGCTACAACTTCAAGATAGTTTAAACAACTTTCAAGCACCAATCTAGTTCAGGTTAGAAAATGAGGTGGATTATAAGATCCCATTTCTTGATTTCCTCATACACAGATCTACAAATTCTTTTTCTTTTTAAGTAGCAGTTGATCCTTGACTAACTAAACAATTATGTTCCTGAAAATGGCATGTTACAAGAAATTGTGTTAAGTGAACTGAAGAACATATAAGAAAAATAGGGTTATGTTATTAATATTTTTTTTATAAGCTACAAAAGTTTCTCTTTTAATTCTTTTGATTATAAAACAAAATAATTGTAGTTGGATGCCTTGAGGTGCACATTATTAAAATACATGTAGCTAAAAAAGTTATATAAATTAATTTTTCTTGCCTAAATTCTGACTGCTGGTGCATTTTGATCTTGAAAAGTGTTGAGAAAGAGTTGATGTAGCACTACTTGGCTGAGGATGATCATGGTAGATCTTGGACTGAGGTGGATTGCTATGGTTGTTGGGTTGATGTTCATGCAGACCTGTCATTCAATGATGGTTGTACTGGAGTGCTCAGGCATTCTGTAATGAGTTTCTGGTCTGTTTTACTCTGCAGTACATTATATAGCTGACAAAGAGGAAGCATCACATGCTTCTAGATATGTCAGGATCCTTTTTAGGGAAAAATTTTTGCAAATTTGCTAACAGCACAGATTTTTTTTCTTTAATTAACACATCGGCCGATTCCCATCAAGGCAGGGTGGCCCAAAAAAGAAAAACTTTCATCATTCACTCCATCACTATCTTGCCAGAAGGGTGCTTTACACTAGTTATAAAACTGCAACATTAACACCCCTCCTTCAGAGTGCAGGCACTGTATTTCCCATCTCCAGGACTCAAGTCTGGCCTGCCAGTTTCTCTGAATCCTTTCATAAATGTTACTTTGCTCACACTCTAAGAGCACGTCAAGTATTAAAACCACTTGTCTCCATTCACTCCTATCAAATACGCCCAGGCATGCTTGCTGGAAGTCCAAGCCCCTCGCACACAAAATCTCCTTTACCCCTTCCCTCCAACCCTTCTTAGGCCAACTCCTATCCCGCCTTCCCTCCATTACAGATTTATACACTCTTGAAGTCATTCTGTTTTGTTTCATTCTCTCTACATATCCGAACCACCTTAACAACTGCTCCTCAGCCCTCTGGATAACAGTTTTGGTAATCCCACACCTTCTAATTTCCAAACTATGAATTCTCTGCACTACATTCACACCACACATTGCCCTCAGACATGACATCTCCACTGCCTCCAGAACAGAATTGTTCACATAACTATTGAACAATAGTGTTAACCAGTTATCCTCAGACCCTTCTATCTCATTGTTTGTCATCTGCCTCCCTTCTACCTCATCTTCATCACATCATAAATATTAAGTGTTCTTCATAATATTCTTGAAAGCTCTGCATATTTATAGCCCAGGATTCATAAATGAGGAAATACTAAAGGTGCCTGAAATGTCCTATTATCAAAACTAACCAAAATGCCTTATTGACAAATTTTTAAACATTATTAGAAACACATTATTCAATCCTCAGAAAACAAGGAACCAAACTGAACCAAAAAATTTCTCCTTTATTAAAAAAACTTTACATCAATGTTGTACTTAAAAATCTTGATATTATAAACAAACATGTGATTAAAAATTTTCCAATGCTGATGATTGTGTCTATAGGAGTCCACGTGCAAAACGTGAAATATTTGGTTTAGGGAAACCTGGAAACTCTTGAATTAAGATTCAAAACCACAAATAAAGCATTAGAAATGGGCAAGAATCTAATACAGGCAGCCCCGATTGCATGGTTCCTAGATTCATAACCCTGTACGGTTAGCAAAAATCGTCAGCGGGTGGAAAAGGACAGTTTTTTCCTCATCAAATGCATCTAAAATGCCTGATAACATGTTTACACTATTGTATATTAAGTGCTCAGTACAGCTAGGCATTAAAAAAAAGATAATGTAAATATATACACATTACATACAATACCTTTCTTAAAATACAGCATCTCCTCACTTAACGACGGAGTTCCGTTCCTAATACCACGTTGGTAAACAAATTCGCCGCTAAACAAGGAGCATACTATAATGGTAGTGGGTTTATGTTAACCAATTTGATATTGTTTTAATGTCACCCTTGCACCATTTATAACATTTTTAGTATATTTTTAAATGTTTTAAATAGAGGAAATCAGCTCTAATATACATTATTTAGGTATGCATACTGGTCAGAGAGCCCGACGTAAGTCCGAGTTGTCAGTAAACGAGTACATCGCTAAGCGAGAAGATGCTGTATTGTGCCAGTCGCCCTTCTCTTACACATCTGTTATATGAAAATGACAGAGAAGTGGTAAAAGCACCAAACATAATGAACAATGACGCAACTGAAAGCCATCGAAAATGTTGAACAGCGAAAAAAAAAAAAAAGAGTGCTGTTTATGTGGGGCCCTCCCATACTGTTTATTCATGTAAGAGATTGCAGTCATTCTATGAGTGATTAAACTGAGAAGATTTTTACATGCAAATCAGTGGTTAAATGTATATCTAGATTTTTATAAAGTAGATTCTTTCATAAATAAAATTTGTGAAAATTTGAAGCTAAATTAACAAATCAGTTCACCATTACCTGACACAGTACTGGGTTGAGAATGAAAGGAATGAGCACTGCAGTAGGCCTACTGGTCCATGCTCCATGAGAGAGGTGCTATCCCTCCGAGCATGTGTGAAGAACAGTTGAATTTGGTGCAAATCTACTATATAAGACTTTCTATACTTCATTGTTTTTATTATTCTTTGTGAATGTGGCCCAGTGATCCTGAGTGCTTGGAATTCTACTATTATTCACAATGGTTGAAATGTGCATGTATGCATGCACTCATGCACACTTGAAAAAATGCATATACTCACACAAGAAATGAGTGGAACTCTAAAAGACCAATTTTTTTTTTTTTTTTTTTTTTCAACAAGTCGGTCGTCTCCCACCGAGGCAGGGTGACCCAAAAAAAGAAAGAAAATCCCCAAAAAGAAAATACTTTCATCATCATTCAACACTTTCACCACACTCACACATTATCACTGCTTTTACAGAGGTGCTCAGAATATAACAGTTTAGAAGCATATACTTATAGAGATACACAACATATCCCTCCAAACTGCCAATATCCCAAACCCCTCCTTTAAAGTGCAGGCATTGTACTTCCCATTTCCAGGACTCAAGTCCGACTATATGAAAATAACCGGTTTCCCTGAATCCCTTCACTAAATATTACCCTGCTCACACTCCAACAGATCGTCAGGTCCCAAGTACCATTCGTCTCCATTCACTCCTATCTAACACGCTCATGCACGCTTGCTGGAAGTCCAAGCCCCTCACCCACAAAACCTCCTTTACCTCCTCTTTCCAACCCTTTCGAGGACGACCCCTACCCCTCTTTCCTTCCCCTATAGATTTATATATAATGAGTCAATATTCAGGAACCCACTAAATAAAAGCAGGGAGGAGGATGCAATTTTTTTTTCAGTCCACATGAAGGTCATGCAGACCAACTAACTGACATCAGTAATAGTCCCACAGAATATAAAAAAGAAATAGGAAACATGCCTGCTCACTCGGCACTTGGACCAGATTCATGGAATTGCTTATTTATAAAAAAAAAAAGTACAAAGTAGTGGTAGCATACCTCCTCAATATTCTTTGGAAAAAGATCCTAGATCTAGGTGAAATACCAGAGACTCTGAACAGTGCAGACATAGTTACTTTGAATAAGGGAGGTAGTAGAGTGCTAACTAAAAATTACAAACCAGTAGCCCTAACTTTCCACATCATAAAAATCTTTAAAAGAGAGATGTCAAATTTCAAGCTTTATGGAACAGAATAAGCTGCAGAGCCCAAACCAATATAGTTTTAGAACTGGAAGATCATACTTGCTGCAACTGTCGAACCACTATGACAAAATTGCGGAGGCACTGGAAGACAACACAAATGCAAATGTGATATACAGGCATACCTCACTAACATGGTGCTTCACTTCCGAGCACTTCACTCTTTAATTATATTCATGTTCACTTTTGGCAATTACGTGCACATTAGGTGACCAGCACCATTATTTTTTTTTTTTTTTTTTTTTTTTTTTTTTTTTTTTTTTTACTTTTGCATAGTTTTTTAGACCTACTGCTATTGCACACTTAATAAATGATGGTATAAACATGCTTTTAGGCTTTTATATGCACTGGCAAGTGAAAAAATGGCTGTAATTAACTTTAAGGTGATATTTGCTTTATGTTTGTGTTCTGAAACCTAACACGCCATATTAGCAATGTATGCCTGCACACGGATTTTGAAAAAGGCACTTGATAAATGCGATCCTGGGGCAATTTCACACAAAATTAGGGCTATAACAACATACTAGAGTGAGAAACATTGAACGAAGTACAAAATAAACCCAATGAAAAGCAGGGGCACAGTGAACACAATAAGAGAACACTATATCAGCATCCATGGCCCCAGATTATTCAACTTATCACAAAATATCAGAGTCTTCAAGAGGAAACTGGACAAGTATCTTCACCAAGTACGAGATCAACCAGGCTGTGATGGATATGTGGGCCAATGGGCTACTATTAGCAACAGCCTTGTTGACCAAACTAGCACCAGATGAGCCTGGACCAGGGCTGGGCTGCAGGAGTATAAAGACAAACTAATCAAAGGTATCACACAGCTGTGGTTCAACCCCCTTCAACCACATATAGGCTGACTACTCTAAGGCTGAAGAAATACTTCCTAACATCCCTTTGACTCATCTGAGTCTTCAGCTTCCATTTGTGACCCCTTGTTTCTTTGTCCCATCTCTGGGACATCCTGTCTTTCTCCACCTTGTTGATTCCTTGGAGCATTTTATATGTCGTTATCATGTCTCCCTTAACCCTCCTGTCCTCCAGTGTCATCAGGGCGATTTCCCTTAACCTTTCTTCGTAGGACATTTCCCTTAGCTCTGGGACTAGTCTTGTTACAAACCTTTACACTTTCTCTAATTTCTTTACGTGCTTGACCAGATGTATCACATGGACATGTTGGTGTATGCGATGCATAAACCAACATGTATACGCCAACATTGGAGTATTCTAATACTCTTATTGTCTGAAAATACAACTTTTTTCAACATCCCAATGGAATAATACCATTCCTGAAACCAACACTGCTGCTGACTTACAATACCACCAACTTGCTATACCACTGACTTGCAATAGCAGTTATTTTGAAGGCTATTAGTTTATGTTGCCTCTGATTCATACCCTTCAAGGAGTATTTCCTGGCCGGAAGTCCTACCCCTCTCCTTGCAAAGGACACAGGTTTACCTTACGTCAATTCCGGGGATCACCGCCCCCGAGGTCAGGTCCCTGACCAGGTCTCCAGGTTGTTGGTCTGATCGACCAGCAGAGGTGTTCGTGAGGACAACGTTCAAGTTTTAGAGCGAAAGATAACCTGATAAGCTCTTTTTAGATTTAGATTTTTTATTTTGACAAATTGCATGGTTGTACAGAGGTATATAATAGTTGAGCGTACATGCCAAAAGCCCCTCTGTATGGTGAGCATTTCGGGCAAACTTAAAGGTTAACTTAATAATATTAAGGCAATAATACATAGTTCATATGATCATTAGATGAATAGAGTGAAACATGACGTGAAAAAGCTCTATTCTGAATAAAAAACATGACAATGAAACTCTATACAGAATGAGACATGATAAAGCTCTACCCAGGGCGAAACGTTGTCCTCTAAAATCTTGCTATTTATACTAGTAGGATATGCTGTTTCATCAGTTTCATGGTAACCTCCTAGACTCGTGCACTATTATATCCCTTCTTAAAACTGTGTATAAATCCTACTCCTCTCACTTCTTCGTCCAGATCATACCACTTCCTGACTACCCTGAGGTTGAAGAAATGCTTATGGAAATCCTTGCGACTCACCCGTGTCTTTAACTTCCAAATGTGCCCTTGAGTACCCGTTTTCCACCTCTTTTAAAGTCTATTAATGTCCACCATACCAAGTCCTCTGAGTATACTCCGTATGTGGGGGGAAGGGAGGGGAAGACGAAGTATAGGTGTGCCTGTGTATAGTGGGGGAGGTGGGGTTAGTGGGGGGTAGTGGGGGGTGGTGGGGGGAGGTGTGTGGGGTGTGCAATATTTGTGTTGTGGTGTGGGGGAGGGGTCTGGCAGATGGAGTCCTTTGTATCGTTAGGTGTCTCTTCGTTATATATGTGTACAATATTTTATTAAGTAAACAATGGAGCATTAGGTGTGTCCTGCTGTTTTTACTGTGTCGTTAGTTTTGAGACATAATGGACTTCAGGAAGTTACTTTCTGACTGTACTTACCTGAATGTGCTTGTAGGTGTCAAGTCTATCCTCCAGTTTGTGCGATTGTTTTCCTACGGCATTTGTTTCTCTGTTATCCTTTCCCCAACACACACCTAGGAAAAAAAAAAGTGGACAATAATTAAAAGTTAGAATCACGAAGTATGTGCAGAGAACATTTACTGCGGCGCATATAAGTTCCAGCAAACACCTTAACTACTGGGAACACTTGGAAGCACTTGACTTGTACTCACTGGAGCGCAGGCGAGAGGGAGATATCATAATCTACACCTGGAAGATCCAAGAAAGACTGGTCCATAATCTGCACACAGAAATCACTCCTTACGAAAGCAAAAGACTTGGCAGGCGTTGCAACATCCCCCCAGTGAAAAGTAGGGGCTCCCTTAGTATACTAAGAGCACACAATAAGTGTCCGGGGCCCCAAGACTGTTCAACAGCCTCCCACCAGCCATAAGGGGCATTACCAATAGACCCCTGGTTGTTTCAAGAGAGCTGGACAGATACCTAAAGTCAGTACCGGATCAGCCGGGCTGTGGTTCCTACGTTAGACTACGTGCGGCCAGCAGTAACAGCTTCGTTGATCAGGCTCTGATCCATCAGGCGGCCTGGTCATGGACCGAGCCGCGGGGGCGTTGATCCCCGGAATACCTTCCAGGTTGTACAATGCTAAAGTATGGACAGGCAGATGTCACGTCAGCCCAGACACACAGACCCTGCTACAACCCCATGTCAGACCAGACACAGACCCTGCTACAACCCTATGTCAGACCAGACACACAGACCCTGCTACAACCCCATGTCAGACCAGACACAGACCCTGCTACAACCCTATGTCAGACCAGACACACAGACCCTGCTACAACCCCATGTCAGACCAGACACACAGACGCTGCTACAACCATGTCAGACCAGACACACAGACCCTGCTACAACCCCATGTCAGAAGAGACACACAGACCCTGCTACAACCCCATGTCAGATCAGACACACAGACCCTGCTACAACCCCATGTCAGACCAGACACACACACCCTGCTACAACCATGTCAGACCAGACACACAGACCCTGCTACAACCCCATGTCAGACCAGACACACACACCCTGCTACAACCCCATGTCAGACCAGACACACAGACCCTGCTACAACCCCATATCAGACCAGACACACAGACCCTGCTACAACCCCATGTCAGACCAGACACACAGACCCTGCTACAACCCCATGTCAGACCAGACACACAGACCCTGCTACAACCCCATGTCAGACCAGACACACAGACCCTGCTACAACCCCATGTCAGACCAGACACACAGACCCTGCTACAACCCTATGTCAGACCAGACACACAGACCCTGCTACAACCCCATGTCAGACCAGACACACAGACCCTGCTTCAACCCCATGTCAGACCAGACACACAGACCCTGCTACAACCATGTCAGACCAGACACACAGACCCTGCTACAACCCCATGTCAGACCAGACACAGACCCTGCTACAACCCCATATCAGACCAGACACACACACCCTGCTACAACCCCATGTCAGACCAGACACACAAACCCTGCTACAACCCCATGTCAGACCAGACACACACACCCTCCTATAAACACTAACTCGGCAAAGATGGAAGCAAGAGAAACACATTATTATTATAATCAAAAAGAAGCGCTAAGCCACAAGGACTATACAAAGAGAAACACAACACAAAGTGCAACAGAGGCAACAGATGCAACACACAAACAAGAAAAAAAAGTAAAGACGAAGAATATTCCAACGGGTAATGGATCAAGCCTACAACACAAAGTTTGAAGCCTATCGGAAAATAAATTCTCGAGATATTCTACCTGGAGTTTGTTACATTCTACCTGGAGTTTGTTCAGGAGGTCAACGTCTCCGGGGCACCGCCCGCGACCAGGCCTCCCGGTGGATGAGGGCCTGATCGACCAGGCTGTGACGGCTGGCCACAAGCTGTCCAACCTTTATTGGTAGAAATACAACGATTCCATTTTTTGTTAGCAATGTTGGCACTTGCAGGTGTTAGTCAGCAGCTGTAGTGAGTGCACCAATGTTAACGTTCTGAAGATCAGAAGAGCTCTTTACTTACTGAATGGATATCAATATCAATATTTTACAATAATCAGTAAATTGGAAATTATGCAACACTAGGCAATCAGAGGCAGTTTCCAGGTATGCAACATCAACCAATCAGAGGTGGCAGTCTCCAGGTATGCATCAACCAATCAGAGGTGGCAGTCTCCAGGTATGCAACATCAACCAATCAGAGGTGGCAGTCTCCAGGTATACAACATCAACCAATCAGAGGTGGCAGTCTCCAGGTATGCAACATCAACCAATCAGAGGTGGCAGTCTCCAGGTATGCAACATCAACCAATCAGAGGTGGCAGTCTCCAGGTATACAACATCAACCAATCAGAGGTGGCAGTCTCCAGGTATACAACATCAACCAATCAGAGGTGGCAGTCTCCAGGTATACAACATCAACCAATCAGAGGTGGCAGTCTCCAGGTATACAACATCAACCAATCAGAGGTGGCAGTCTCCAGGTATGCAACATCAACCAATCAGAGGTGGCAGTCTCCAGGTATACATCAACCAATCAGAGGTGGCAGTCTCCAGGTATACAACATCAACCAATCAGAGGTGGCAGTCTCCAGGTATACAACATCAACCAATCAGAGGTGGCAGTCTCCAGGTATGCAACATCAACCAATCAGAGGTGGCAGTCTCCAGGTATACAACATCAACCAATCAGAGGTGGCAGTCTCCAGGTATGCAACATCAACCAATCAGAGGTGGCAGTCTCCAGGTATGCAACATCAACCAATCAGAGGTGGCAGTCTCCAGGTATACATCAACCAATCAGAGGTGGCAGTCTCCAGGTATACATCATCCAATCAGAGGTGGCAGTCTCCAGGTATACATCATCCAATCAGAGGTGGCAGTCTCCAGGTATGCAACATCATCCAATCAGAGGTGGCAGTCTCCTGGTATGCAACATCAACCAATCAGAGGTGGCAGTCTCCAGGTATGCAACATCAACCAATCAGAGGTGGCAGTCTCCAGGTATGCAACATCAACCAATCAGAGGTGGCAGTCTCCAGGTATGCAACATCAACCAATCAGAGGTGGCAGTCTCCAGGTATGCAACATCAACCAATCAGAGGTGGCAGTCTCCAGGTATACATCAACCAATCAGAGGTGGCAGTCTCCAGGTATGCAACATCAACCAATCAGAGGTGGCAGTCTCCAGGTATGCAACATCAGCCAATCAGAGGTGGCAGTCTCCAGGTATACATCAACCAATCAGAGGTGGCAGTCTCCAGGTATGCAACATCAACCAATCAGAGGTGGCAGTCTCCAGGTATGCAACATCAGCCAATCAGAGGTGGCAGTCTCCAGGTATGCAACATCAGCCAATCAGAGGTGGCAGTCTCCAGGTATGCAACATCAGCCAATCAGAGGTGGCAGTCTCCAGCTATAGCAAGGATTCCAACGAGTTAGTCTAAGTAGGTGGCCTGGTGGCAAAAAGTGTCGCTTCACACGGTGAGGGTCCGGGTTCGATTCCCGGCGAAGGGGTGCAAACATCGGACGTATTTCCTTACACCGGTTGTCTATGTTCACCCATCAGTAAAATGGGTGAACAGTAAAATGGGTACCTGGGTGTTAGTCGACTGGTTGTGGGTCGCATCCTGGGACAAAACTGACCTAATTTGCCTGAAATGCTCTGCCTAACAAGCGGCTTTCTATATAGTAGTATGTCATTGATGTCAGCTATGGTTACCTGGAGGTTACCTGGAGGTTATTCCGGGGATCAACGCCCCCGCGGCCCGGTCCATGACCAGGCCTCCCGATGGATCAGGGCCTGATCAACTAGGCTGTTACTGCTGGCCGCACGCAGTCCAACGTACGAGCCACAGCCCGGCTGATCCGGCACTGACTTTAGGCATCTGTCCAGCTCTCTTGAAGGCAGCCAGGGGTTTATTGGCAATTCCCCTAATGCTTGATGGGAGGCTGTTGAACAGTCTTGGGCCCCGGACACTTATGGTGTTTTCTCTTAGTGTACCAATGGTCTGTATACCTTGTACATGTACTTGTACTAAATAATTATAATGATAAATTTGCCAGCACACAAATTAAACTCAACATCAGCCAATAAATGACCAAGTCGATCAAGAGATATATGCAAAAATAAATAACAAAGGCACAATACCGTGACTGGAACGATACACAAATAACCCGCACATAAAAGAGAGAAGCTTACGACGACGTTTCGGTCCGACTTGGACCATTGACAAAGTCATTGACTTTGTCAATGGTCCAAGTTGGACCGAAACGTCGTCGTAAGCTTCTCTCTTTTATGTGCGGGTTATTTGTGTATGCAAAAATACATGTAGCGTCATATATAGGGACTAAAACTGTCGCACATTTTTACACACAAAATGGGCAGATGTGGACCAACACGACTGAATTTCACTCCAACATTGTTGCATGAGGACGCACCTTGTTTATGAAAATTCGAAGCCAAGCAGCCGAGAGTTTTGGAAGTTATCTAAGCAGTTCTGGAAATCTTGGAATGGATTCGACGACTTTGTCAATAGTTCCAAGAATTTTACCCAATTGATCGTATGAGGGTTGTTGAAAATTTGGACGATACCTTCATGTTATGAGAAAAATAAAAACCAATCTTAGCAAAATAAAAATTCAGGCCAAAAAAACATTCCTGATGCCATATTAAATTACAGTTTCAGGCTGAAAGATTTAACTCTCTAAAATCCAGCTTAGATGATGGAATATGACAGAGAAACACTGTTAGCTTTTGTTTCTTCTGTACTATGTAATGTGTCCTCCACAGAGACTCCACGGGGCATTTGATGAACTGGAATGAGGCACAACTCGTTCTCACCGAACCAGACCTCAGACGCCGACGGTGCCTAGAAGCCTCACTAATCGCCGTCACCGACACTATAGAACGCAACACTGGAAACTACAAAATTTCAAAAAACATTGGCATACATGATACTTAAGCAGCACCAACCCAACAACACAGGAGTCACATGATTTCATCGTCTACCCGTCCTCATCATAGGCAGAGGTTGTTTTGATAAGGACCTGCCTCGCATGGGCCAATAGGCCTTCTGCAGTGTTCCTCCATTCTTTTCTTATGACATTCCTCAGGTCACGTGCGTCACACATCACTCTCCGCCTATATATATAATGTCTTTCTACCTCTGTATGTTAGAAGTGATCAAGGTCCCAGGACCGAAACGTTTTCTAATAAATATGTTACAGTGTTTGCTTACGTGTCTTTCTAAACCAACTTATCGGTATTTATTACCAAGGTTTATACCACTATGTAATGTCATATTGAACACATTATCGGAATATTGCTAATATAACCAATTGTGCTAAATAAGAAATAAAAAGATGAAATCCAGCTCCCTACAGCACCTTCCCAATCCTCCATCTTCACCCCTTGTTGCAAGAGGGAAATATTCTGTCATTCACAGACCCTGAGCTGCCTTGGGGATTAGTGTGGACGGTTACAAAGCATGGCTTGCTTCTGCAGTGTTTTAAAAATTGAGGTTGGAGAGTTGAAGGAGGAGGTCTTGCTTCTCCAGGAGGAGATTAGGAGGCTGAAGGTCCACCTCAATGGGTCTGGGAGAGAGTGTGAGGTGGCTGGAGTTGTGGGGAATGAGGCTTCTAGCAGCGAGGTGCAGTCTGTCTCTCGCTGTGAGGAGGCTGTAGTTGGGGAGGCAGCAACGGCTACCAGCAGTGAGGTGCAGCCCAGCACCTGCTACAAGTGGCGAGTAGTTCACAGTAATGGAAGGCGCATCAGAGTAAGGAAAGTTAAGAGTGAAGATCTGAAGGTAGGAAATCGCTTCTCTGTTCTTCAGGATGAATGTACTTCAGTGGCCAGTGAAGGTAAGGGTACTACTGCCCCTGCTAATGGAGGTAAGCGCATCTTGTGGTTGGTGACTCTCAGGTAAGATACATTGACCGTGCTTTTTGTAATAGGAATAAGAAGATGAGAGATAGAGTGTGCTTCCCTGGAGCTGGTGTTGGGGACATTGTCAACAGGCTGGATAATATCATGTCAGGTAATGGGAGCAAGCCCATTATCTGTCTCAGTGCTGGTGGAAATGATATTGGGAAGGGTAGGAGAGAAGAGCTGCTAGATAGGTACAGGTCAGCTATAGATTTCATTAAGTCTAAGGGAGGGATCCCAATCATATGTAGCATCTTGCCTAGAAGGGGAGTAGGAAATGAATGGTTGTCTAGGGCAATTGGTGTAAATTGCTGGCTAGACAGATACTGCAAGGAACTTGCATCCCATTCATTGACAACTGGAACAACTTTTATGGCAAACATGATATGTATGCAAGGGATGGGGTACATCTCTCTGGGGCTGGGTTGGTAGCACTTGCAGACTCGATTGAGAAGGCCATTGGTGAAATGCCTATGATTTTAAACTGATGGAAGATAGAGGTATGGGTGTGTGTGGGAAGCAAGCAGGTTGCAACACTTGGGTTGGAAACAGTAAATGTATAAAAGGCATTCAGCATGAAGTTATAAATAAAGACAATAGATCAGGTCAGCAAACAAAGGGGGACAGCAGAGGGCAGCAAGGGACTAGCTCCCTTAAGGTTTACTATACTAATAGCAGGAGTGTAAGAAATAAGATAGATGAGCTAAGATTAATTGCAAGTGCAGGAGACATAGATATTATTGCTATAACAGAGACCTGGCTCAATCTGAAAGATAGAGAGATGCCCTCTGAATGTCACATACAAGGCTATAAATTATTCCACACTGACAGGGTCAACAGGAAAGGTGGTGGAGTAGCGATGTATGTCAGAGACAATTTAAATTGTTGTGTTAGACAAGATATTAAATTAGAAGCGTCAGCCACTGAATCTGTTTGGTTACAGCTTCTCGAGGGCCGAGAAAAACTAATTTTGGGTGTGATTTACAGGGCCCCAAATCTTGATAGGGAGTGCAGTAAACTTCTATGGGACGAAATTCGTAAGGCATCTACATACGAAAATGTTGTGCTAATGGGAGATTTCAACTATAGACGGATTGACTGGAGCAATTTGACAGGAAATTTAGAGTCAGGTGACTTTCTTGATACGATCCAGGATTGTTTTTTAAAACAGTTTGTGACAGAGCCAATAACCTCCTTGACTTGGTTCTTGCCAGTAGGGAAACACTAATTAATAATCTTGAGGTTAATGATGAGCTTGGGGAAAGTGATCACAAATCACTCAGTTTTAATATATCATGGAATTCCCCTAATAATGGCAATCAAGTCTCCGTCCCTGACTTTCGCTTGGCTGATTTCATAGGACTGAAAAATTACTTAGGTGGGCTGAACTGGAATGACCTGACTAAGGGTCAGGTAGGTGGTGATGGTTGCCGATATGATGCTTTCCAGGGCATAGTTCTAGCTGCTCAGTCAAATTATGTTCCAAATAGGGAAATCAGATCAAACAAAAATGATCCTAAATGGATGAACAATACATTAAAATATCTGATTGGTCAAAAGAGAGGCATATATAGGCAAATCAAAAGAGGAGAGGGGCAATTGAGAAATCGATATATTCAGTTAAAGAGAGAAATAAAAAAGGGAATTAGAAAAGCAAAAAGAGATTATGAGGTTAAAGTTGCAAGAGAATCGAAGACTAACCCAAAAGGATTCTTTCAGGTATACAGAAGTAAGATCAGGGACAAGATAGGCCCACTCAAAAGTTCCTCGGGTCAGCTCACTGACAGTGATAAGGAAATGTGTAGAATTTTTAACACATACTTCCTCTCAGTTTTTACACAGGAGGATACCAGCGATATTCCAGTAATGATAAATTATGTAGAACAGGACGATAATAAACTGTGTACTATTAGGGTCACAAGTGACATGGTCCTTAGGCAAATAGATAAATTAAAACCTAACAAATCCCCAGGCCCTGATGAACTGTATGCAAGGGTTCTAAAGGAATGTAAAGAGGAGCTTAGCACACCTTTGGCTAATCTTTTCAACATATCACTACAAACTGGCATGGTGCCAGATAAGTGGAAAATGGCAAATGTGATACCTATTTTCAAAACAGGTGACAGGTCCTTAGCTTCGAACTATAGACCAATAAGCCTAACCTCCATAGTGGGAAAATTTATGGAATCAATAATTGCCGAGGCAGTTCGTAGCACCTTGAAAGCATAAATTAATCAACGAATCTCAGCATGGTTTTACAAAGGGGCGTTCCTGCCTTACGAATTTATTAACTTTTTTCACTAAGGTATTTGAGGAGGTAGATCATGGTAATGAATATGATATTGTGTATATGGACTTCAGTAAGGCTTTTGACAGGGTCCCACATCAGAGACTATTGAGGAAAATTAAAGCACATGGAATAGGAGGAGAAATTTTTTCCTGGATAGAGGCATGGTTGACAAATAGGCAGCAGAGAGTTTGCATAAATGGGGTGAAATCAGAGTGGGGAAGTGTCACGAGCGGTGTTCCACAGGGGTCAGTGTTGGGCCCCCTGCTGTTCACAATCTACATAAACGACATAGATGAGGGCATAAAGAGCGACATCGGCAAGTTTGCCGATGACACCAAAATAGGCCGTCGAATTCATTCTGACGAGGACATTCGAGCACTCCAGGAAGATTTGAATAGACTGATGCAGTGGTCGGAGAAGTGGCAGATGCAGTTTAATATAGACAAATGCAAAGTTCTAAATGTTGGACAGGACAATAACCATGCCACATATAAACTAAATAATGTAGATCTCAATATTACGGATTGCGAAAAAGATTTAGGAGTTCTGGTTAGCAGTAATCTGAAACCAAGACAACAGTGCATAAGTGTTCGCAATAAAGCTAATAGAATCCTTGGCTTCATATCAAGAAGCATAAATAATAGGAGTCCTCAGGTTGTTCTTCAACTCAAATACATCCTTGGTTAGGCCTCATTTAGATTATGCTGCACAGTTTTGGTCACCTTATTACAGAAGGGAAATATAAATTCTCTGGAAAATGTACAAAGGAGGATGACAAAGTTGATCCCATGTATCAGAAACCTTCCCTATGAGGATAGACTAAGGGCCCTGAATCTGCACTCTCTAGAAAGACGTAGAATTAGGGGGGATATGATTGAGGTGTATAAATGGAAGACAGGAATAAATAAAGGGGATGTAAATAGTGTGCTGAAAAAATCTAGCCTAGACAGGACTCGCAGCAATGGTTTTAAGTTGGAAAAATTCAGATTCAGAAGGATATAGGAAAGTACTGGTTTGGTAATAGAGTTGTGGATGAGTGGAACAAACTCCCAAGTACCGTTATAGAGGCCAGAACGTTGTGTAGCTTTAAAAATAGGTTGGATAAATACATGAGTGGATGTGGGTGGGTGTGAGTTAGACCTGATAGCTTGTGCTACCAGGTCGGTTGCCGTGTTCCTCCCTTAAGTCAATGTGACCTGACCTGACTAGGTTGGGTGCATTGGCTTAAGCCGGTAGGAGACTTGGACCTGCCTCGCATGGGCCAGTAGGCCTTCTGCAGTGTTCCTTCGTTCTTATGTTCTTATGTTCTTATAGCACTTCTACCCAATTCGTCCCCCTCCATATTGACAATAATAAAAAATGTAAAGCAACCATGGCATAAACGTTGGTAATAAATACCGATAAGTTGGTCTAGAAAGACACATAAGCGAACACTACGAATATTTATTAGAAAACGTTTCGGTCCTGGGATGGTGATCACTTCTAGCATACAGAGGTAGAAAGACATTATATATAGGGGGAGAGTGAGGTGTGAGTGACACATGGTCAGCATACGTCACTCAAGGTCCCAGGACCGAAACGTTTTCTAGTAAATATGTCCTAGTGTTTGCTTACGTGTCTTTCTAAATCAAAGCAACCATTACTTCTTCCTATTAAGAACAAAGATGTCACACAACTAACACCTGCTTCAGCATTCCCTAGTGTCCTCACCTCTATAGTTAACCAACTAAACACAGAAACTGAACTACCACAATCTTCTTCTCCCTCTCCTAGCATCCCTCCCGAGCCAACCCACTCAACACGCACCACAATCTTCTTCTCCCTCTCCAAGCAACCCTCCCCAGCCAACCCACTCAACACGCACCACAATCTTCTTCTCCCTCTCCAAGCATCCCTCCCCAGCCAACCCACTCAACACGCACCACAATCTTCTTCTCCCTCTCCAAGCATCCCTCCCCAGCCAACCCACTCAACACGCACCACAATCTTCTCCCTCTCCAAGCATCCCTCCCGTGCCAACACACTCAACACGCACCACAATCTTCTCCCTCTCCAAGCAACCCTCCCCAGCCAACCCACTCAACACGCACAAATCACCCCCACCTTCTATCTTCCCCCTCCCCCCGTTTTCTATCCTCAAACATCCAACTCACCTGCCACACACCACCACCTCATCCTTCCCCTCTTCCTCTCTTCCACATCCTCCCCAAACACCCAACCTATCCACCACAAACAAACCACCACTACTACCCTTTCTCCCAACCACAATTTCTTTACATCAGACATCAGGCTTTGCCTCTCCTTCTCTGTCATTTACAACACGTAAATTTATCAACTTTCTGCCTGATTAGTTCATCACAAAACAAAATTATCTTTCTGTATCTATCAGCAAACCTCCCCATTATAGATAACCATTTTTTCCGTGGAAATTTAGTTAAAATTTTTCATTAAATTATAACAATTATTAAATAAAGTTAACAAATCCTAAAAATATTCAACCAGCAAGATTGTTATACCAGATTCTGAATAATATGCAGCCATTATCAAATAGTTTGACTAATTTTTACGTTATAATTTACATAGTAATTCGTTCCTGAGATTAACACACACACACAGGGCCAGGAGCTGAGACATGACCCCTGCAACCACAACTAGGTGAGTACACACACAGGCACCGAGGCAGGGTGGCCCGAAAGGAAAACCGAAAGTTTCTCCTTTTAAATTTAGTCGCCTCTTACAACACGCATGGCTTATGGGGAAGAATTCTGTTCCACTCACCCATGGAGATAAGCGGAAATAAACAAGAACTATTAAAAATATAGATGAGAACTCAGAGGGGTGTGTATAACTCTGCTTGTACATGTATGTGTAGTGTGATCTAAGTGTAAGTAGAAGTAGCAAAACGTACCTGAAATCTCGCATGTTTATGAGACAGAAAGACAATAGCAATCCTACCATCATGTAAAACAATTACAGGCTTTCGTTTTACACTCACTTGGCAGGACGGTAGTACCTCCCTGGGTGGTTCTTGTCTACCAACCTACTACCTAGGATATAATATATATATTTATATATATAGCACCGATTAGCCAAGGATTCGAGCCCATGTTTTGGCCCACCTCATGGTGAGCGAAAACCACAACCCACCGGACCACCAAATCCTACAAGAATCAAGCACTCAGCAGAGCTAGGTGCATTACCTTGATCCGAGGACATACGGTGGTGTGGACCCCTCTGAGCTAATTTCATTCTACTCCTCATCTGGTGTACTAGCCTCAACAAGCAATAGAATCTAAGATAAAATTAGATTTTAGAAAAAAAAGCAAATGTTACACTAAATTAATGGCAAAAATGTTCAAGCAAGCCAATAAAAGACATTATTATTGTCTGTACAAAATATACCATTATGGAAGCAATGTGAAAACTTAAAAAATTCAATTTCTGTGTTGTCTTGTTTGTGATCTAAGGTCATAGATCCTGGTGTTTACTTCTTGCATACTCTTCTAACACGTCTATGATTACATTGTGGCTTTCCACTGAGTTTTAGACTAAGTCACTCTAAAGGAGAATTAATGATATGGTTTAACAGGTACGGTGCAGCAACATCAACTATCTTCACTTATCATGAATTCATAATATTTTGCTATACACCGTGTTGCAAAATATTTTTCAACACGGTGTATAACAACCCGTCACACTGGGTGTCGGAATGTTACTGTGTCAGTAACTTACCTTAATTATGCAGGACAGAAATGTATGCAAACACTCGACAGGACATATGTGTTGTTGCTGATTTTTAAGGGCCAATACGATTGTGTGTGTATAAGGGCAGGCTGAGTGTGGTGTCCACCTGTGCTGGCCTTGATGGTTGGAATAGATGGGTTCATGGGGTTTCAACCCTATCGGCTAAACGAGGGTTATTAAGGTTACGTGTAACCTGTATACTACCAGTCAAGAGTTATTTAAAAGCCTAAAATAGGGATTAATCTTTCAACGTCTTTAGATTAAGAGACTTACATCTCTCTAGTATGAGCAAGGTAACATTTATGAATGGATTCAGGGAAGCCAGTTAGCCGGACTTGAGTCCTGGAAGTGGCAAGTACAGTGCCTTCACCCTGAAGGAATCCTGGAGGTGGCAAGTACAGTGCCTGCACTCTGAAGGAGTCCTGGAAGTGGCAAGTACAGTGCCTTCACCCTGAAGGAATCCTGGAGGTGGCAAGTACAGTGCCTGCACTCTGAAGGAGTCCTGGAGGTGGCAAGTACAGTGCCTGCACTCTGAAGGAGTCCTGGAGGTGGCAAGTACAGTGCCTGCACTCTGAAGGAATCCTGGAAGTGACAAGTACAGTGCCTGCACTCTGAAGGAGAGGTGGATATATAGTCCAGTTTTTGAACTGTATTATCGGCACGCCTCTGGCAAGTAAAACACACAGAAACACAGTTTTAAGAACAAGTATAATAGGTCCAGGAGGCTAAGAGTGTGAATCTGAAGAGTAACAATAGGCAGGGTCAGGATCGGAGAACCGACCCCTGCAGCCACAAAAAGGCGAGTACACAAATAGAACCGTTTCCCACAGACATGAACACACAACTTGCCAGCTGAAGATTGAGACACTTATGCAGCATATGGGAATCTTTATTCAGGAAACGTTTCGCCACACAGTGGCTTCATCAGTCCAATACAAAGAGGAAGGCGTAAGGAGAGGAGGAGTATGAGGTAATCAGTCCCTCAACCTGGAGTCGATGTGTTCAGTCCATCAATCTTGATGGACTGAACACATTTGAGAGTCGAATCACTTACCTCATCACAGGTCGAGTGATTCTCATTGTTTTTCTCTGCCGGCATCAGTCGACTCTGCAGGTCGACTCGCTGCAGGACGACTCTCGGCAGGACGACTCTCGGCAGGACGACTCTCGGCAGGTCGACTCTCGGCAGGACGACTCTCGGCAGGTCGACTCTCGGCAGGACGACTCTCGGCAGGTCGACTCGCTGCAGGTCGACACACACTCCCCACCACAACCTGAAACAGCCGCACCATCAATCACTTAATATTCATAATATCATTTGCATATGAAAAACATATGATTTGCATATATAAGATGGTACTGCCTTTTTTTCTTATTACATAAACGCGGCGTCGTTTCAATCAATATAATTGAAAAGAATATTAATATAAAAGAAAATTAGAAGTTGTGAAAGTGATAACTACACACACAAAGTAAGTTCCTTGTGGAAAATAACTTAGTGGTAGATAACTCATCACAGACGACAAAGACCAGACATCTGAAGACACAGGACACTCACACTGCAACCACAAGGAGACACACACACACACACACACAAGTGGAATAGCCTAGCAAGTGAGGTAGAGGCAGAAACCATACATAGCTTTAAGATGAGGTATGATAAAGCTCATGGAGCAGGGAGAGAAAGGACCTAGTAGCACTCGGTGAAGAGGCGGGGACAGGAGCTGAGTCTCGATCCCTGCAACCACAATTAGGTGAGTACACACACACACACACACACACACACACACACACACACACACACACAACACACACACACACACACGTTAGGAAGTATTTCTTCAGTCAGAGTTGTCAGGAAGTGGAACAGCCTAGAAGTGACGTAGTGGAGGCAGAAACCATACATAGCTTTAAGATGAAGTATGATAAAGCTCATGGAGCAGGGTGAGAAAGGACCCAGTAGCACTCGGTGAAGAGGCGGGGCCAGGAGGTGCGACTCGATCCCTGCAACCACAAATAGGCGAGTACACACACAGGAGCTACGACTTAACCCCTGCAACCACAAATTGGCAAGTATACACACACACACACACACACACACACACACACACACACACACACACACACACACACACACACACACACACACACACACTACTGAGAGGAATCGACAAGGTGGACAGAGACAGGATGTTACAGAGAGGGGTCACAATTGGAGGTTGAAGATTCAGATGAGTCAAGAGAAGTTAGGAAGTATTTCTTCAATCAAAGAGTTGTCAGGAAGTGCAATAGTCGGGGGAGCGATGTAGTGGAGGCAGGATCCATACATAGTTTTAAGAAGACGTATGACATAGCTTACGGAGCATGGAAGGAGTGGACCTAGTAGCAATCAGAAGCTATGAATCGACTCATGCAACCAAAATTAGGTGAGTACAATTAGATGAGTGTAAAAAACAACACCACACACACACACACACACACACACACACACCAACACACACGCACACACCACAACGCACACGCACACGCACACGCCACGCACGCACACGCACACACACCACACACACACGCACACCACACACACACACACACACACACACACACCACACACACACACACACACGAGAATAAGGAGAGCAGTCGTAGAGCCAGAAACGAATATGCACAGATAAGAAGGGAGGCCCAAAGACAATATGAAAATGACATAGCAGCAAAAGCCAAATCTGACCCGAAACTGTTGTACAGCCACATCAGGAGGAAAACAACAGTCAAGGACCAGGTAATCAGGCTAAGGAAGGAAGGAGGAGAGACAACAAGAAATGACCTTGAAGTATGTGAGGAACTCAACAAGAGATTCAAAGAAGTGTTCACAGAGGAGACAGAAGGGTCTCCAGAAAGACGGAGAGGTGGGGCACACCACCATGTGCTGGACACAGTGCACACAACCGAGGAAGAAGTGAAGAGGCTTCTGAGTGAGCTAGATACCTCAAAGGCAATGGGGCCAGATAACATCTCCCCATGGGTATTGAGAGAGGGAGCAGAGGCACTATGTGTACCCCTAACAACAATATTCAATACATCTATCGAAACAGGGAGAGTGCCTGAGGCATGGAAAACAGCAAATGTAGTCCCAATCTTTAAAAAAGGAGACAAACATGAAGCATTAAACTACAGACCAGTGTCACTGACATGTATAGTATGCAAAATCATGGAGAAGATTATCAGGAGAAGAGTGGTGG
Source organism: Cherax quadricarinatus (assembly GCF_026875155.1). NCBI lineage: Eukaryota > Metazoa > Arthropoda > Malacostraca > Decapoda > Parastacidae > Cherax > Cherax quadricarinatus. The sequence goes on along the minus strand of NC_069479.1, from coordinate 14,876,784 downwards.
AACACCTAGAAAGGAACGATCTCATCAACAGCAGCCAACATGGTTTCAGGGACGGGAAATCCTGTGTCACAAACCTACTGGAGTTCTATGACATGGTGACAGCAGTAAGACAAGAAAGAGAGGGGTGGGTGGATTGCATTTTCTTGGACTGCAAGAAGGCGTTTGACACAGTTCCACACAAGAGATTGGTGCAAAAACTGGAGGACCAAGCAGGGATAACAGGGAAGGCACTACAATGGATCAGGGAATACTTGACAGGAAGACAGCAGCGAGTCATGGTACGTGGCGAGGTGTCAGAGTGGGCACCTGTGACCAGCGGGGTCCCACAGGGGTCAGTCCTAGGACCAGTGCTGTTTCTGGTATTTGTGAACGACATGACGGAAGGAATAGACTCTGAGGTGTCCCTGTTTGCAGATGACGTGAAGTTGATGAGAAGAATTCACTCGATCGAAGACCAGGCAGAACTACAAAGGGATCTGGACAGGCTGCAGACCTGGTCCAGCAATTGGCTCCTGGAGTTCAATCCCACCAAGTGCAAAGTCATGAAGACTGGGGAAGGGCAAAGAAGACCGCAGACGGAGTACAGTCTAGGGGGCCAGAGACTACAAACCTCACTCAAGGAAAAAGATCTTGGGGTGAGTATAACACCAGGCACATCTCCTGAAGCGCACATCAACCAAATAACTGCTGCAGCATATGGGCGCCTAGCAAACCTCAGAACAGCATTCCGACATCTTAATAAGGAATCATTCAGGACCCTGTACACCGTGTACGTTAGGCCCATATTGGAGTATGCGGCACCAGTTTGGAACCCACACCTAGCCAAGCACGTAAAGAAACTAGAGAAAGTGCAAAGGTTTGCAACAAGACTAGTCCCAGAGCTAAGAGGTATGTCCTACGAGGAGAGGTTAAGGGAAATCAACCTGACGACACTGGAGGACAGGAGAGATAGGGGGGACATGATAACGACATACAAAATACTGAGAGGAATTGACAAGGTGGACAAAGACAGGATGTTCCAGAGACTGGACACAGTAACAAGGGGACACAGTTGGAAGCTGAAGAACAGATGAATCACAGGGATGTTAGGAAGTATTTCTTCAGCCACAGAGTAGTCAGTAAGTGGAATAGTTTGGGAAGTGATGTAGTGGAGGCAGGATCCATACATAGCTTTAAGCAGAGGTATGATAAAGCTCACGGCTCAGGGAGAGTGACCTAGTAGCGATCAGTGAAGAGGCGGGGCCAGGAGCTCGGACTCGACCCCCGCAACCTCAACTAGGCGAGTACACACACACAGCGTACGTACGTACGTCCTCGACTCGATACCTGCAACTACAAATGGGTGGGTACACACACACAGGAGCTGCAAATCGATCCCTGCAACCACAAACTGGTGAGTGTACACACACACACTAAACCACAGAAAACAGTGAGACAAGTTAGAGAGGTAGAGGTACCACACTGCCAGAAGTACTTGTAACTCAGCCTAAGTCTGGCTACTAAAACATCAGTACTCTTACACTGCAAGTGCTCAGTATATATGCTTAACTAGATTCATCTTATCGTCGTGGGTTATAGATCTGTTCATTTACCTGTATTTCTATGGCATTCCTGTTTTAATATTATTTAACTTTCCTAATATTTTTAATGCTCGTCTCACAAAGATTACAGTTATAAGTCTATTTCGTCTTTCTAATTAAAAATCTGCTTCTTCTTTCTAAGCACATCCATTTAAGAGACCTTGCCAAAGTACTTTTCAACTCAGTAGTTATTAATTCATAACTTCCTGGCATAAATTACCAAGCTGGAACATATGCAAAAGGATAAAAATGTACACTGGAACAAAACTCTGGTAATGCAGCTGTGCTGATGTCATCTTTTTTGACGTTTACAACTTCAAGTGTAATTTAAACTTCACAGACTCCAAACATGGGAACATAAATGAAGAGAAATGTTATCGCAAATTTCCTGACGCATTTACGTGTTTCAAACTGCTTCAGATTTCACATACTTCAGCGAGTCGTAGAGACTACAGGAAAGTGGAAGTAAACACATGCACTCCTACAGGAAGAGCTTTCACACATTTATGAAGACGTCTATGAGCAACTGGAGGAGACGTCAGTAACGTAAGTGGTGGATAATGTAAGGTTGAGGGTGCAAACTCTACCCTTATCTTTGTCAGGTTAAGTGCCAGAGACCACAACCTCACTTTTGTCAGGCAGGTCAGAATTGGAGACCATAACCTCACTTTCGTCAAGACAGGTCCAAGATGGAAACCATAACCTAACCTTCATCAGGCAGGTTTCAGATGGAGACTAACCTCGTTATGTATAGCAGCTAATGCTAATGGCGGTGATGACGAGGGAGTAAGGGAGACCAGAGACTGGCATCACTAACAAGAATATCACGACACACACACACCATTCATAACAGACCAAATATCTATCAACAAGTGCCTTTCATAACCGGTAACTAACAAACACATACCGATCGGGTTTACGTTACTGAAATTAGGACTGTGTGTGAAATCAATGGCCCAGGAGATTATACTCGGGAGAAATGATACCACCCTGTTAAAATTATTTAATACAGTACAACACCAAAGGCTGATATATCAGACTGGAAGAACAGGCATGAGTAGAAGAGACGGGCTCAAGTTGACAGGAATACCTGGAGAATGGAGAAGTAATGATATTTAACAAAATATTGGAAGAGGCAAATATAAGCAACCTTACTTTGGATCTTTGCTGTTCCTGATACACATAGGTGACTTGTTGAAGGATATTTAATCCAATTTATCAATGGATAACTAAAGTATAATGAACACTCGTCAATGTTCAGTAATAACCTACATAGAGACAAACTCAAAAGATTAATTGGTCTGTATATTTCGATCCCCTTCTGGGATCTTCTTCAACGTTCGCAAAAGGTGTGGAAATGAGAAGAATAACATACGGAGAGGACACGAGGTTCCAAGATGATTGGAACAGTGTACTGATTGGTCAGATAAGTAACTATTAGAATGTGGATAAATGGTTCAGAGAACCGTAATGTTGATAAATTAGACACACATGCAACACGTGTCTAATTTATCAGCTTTCAGAATTCACTCCTGATAAAAATAATAGTGATAATCCACAGCAATATTCGTAAATACTTTTTTTAGTCTCAGGACAATAAGTGAACTCAATTATATCAAAACATGAACAAAACAAACAACTAAAACAATTTTAAGAGTAAATATGATCGGATTATGGAGGCTATGAATGAATATACCCGGTCGATTATAGCTAAGAGGAGGGGCCATGAGCTATGAATCGACCCCTGCAAACACACCTAGAAAATTACAAACACAAAGTCATTAAACAAACAAAATACTCGCATAAGATGACAAGTGGACGTTCTTGAGGCAAACATACACAGCTTCACGAATAAATATGATTGGGACTTGAAGGCCATAAATCATTAAAAAAAAAAAAAACAGGCGCGGTCAAGAGCCATGATTCGACCCAAGTGGAGACATCTAGGCGAGAACAGTTCTTCTCCAGGATTCAATACCAACGGTTATTACTGGACCACCAGTCTCTCTCTTCCAGGTAAAAAGCGAGCACCTAATGGAATGATTTGGACCTGTCATTCCACGGGTATTTATGCAGAACAGCGGAAGTGCAACATTACTACCCTGGTGAGAGGGCGAGTCGGGAGGTCCAACACCAGGAGTGTGCACCTGACCAGATCACACAACCACAGTCACTGCCTCTCTGTCTACTTATAAACCAGTGTCTCATGTGTCCTCTGTGTTCCAGTGCCACTGTATCAGTCTCTCACGGAACCCACATCCAACAGTGCAGCCAGAATTTCATTCTGGGGGCGGGGGCATCGAGTCAGAACTTCATTCTGGGGGCGGGGATAAGATACTGAAAAAATAAAGAAATCAAACCATACCACGGGCGGGGATAGAACCCGCGATCAGAGAGTCAAAACTCCAGACCGTCGCGTTAGCCACTGGACGACGGTCTGGAGTTTCGAGACTCTCTGATCGCGGATTCTATCCCCACCCGTGGTATGGTTTGTTTGCAATCGTGTCATTACGATTTCGTGAATCAAAGAAATAGTTTAAAAAAAACATGATTTTCAGCATGCATGTGAAATTTCTTAAACTATGAGATAGAGAGAGTGGGAGGGACAGAGAATGGGAGGGAGGTTGGCAGGGGGTCAGGGAGGCAGGAGGTCCGGGAGTCAGGGAGGGAGTGGTAATGAGAAGACGTTAAGTAAGCGCCCTGGGCACGCCAGATGTAACAATTATCTCACAGTAATAAGCCTCATTAAAATCAACAAACGACACTTGACGACCCTCATAAAGCAGGGATACGTCTGTTCCTGTCCCGTTCCACCACCTGATAGCTACATTACCCTTCTCTCTCTTAAGCTTTCCCTCTCCCCTTTACTCTCTTCTCTCGCCCCTTACCTTACCTTTGAAGAGTTTCGAGTTTATCTACTCTCTGAGCCCGGCCATGGGCCAGGCTCGTCTGGTGCTTGCCTGGTCACTCAGGCTGTTGCTGCTGGAGGCCCGCTGCCCCACATGTCCATCACAGCCTAGTTGATCTGGCACCTCCCTTGACCAGGACTGGGTTGAGCTGGGCTGGTTTCAGCAGCGTTAGGCTGGGCTGTACGAGCATGATTTGGGTTGGGTTAGGCTGGGATAAGTTGAGAAAGGCTGGACTGGGCTTGCATACTTTGGCTAGTATAAGATGGGCTTCGCTGGGCTGGCATGGGTTGGGTTAGGCTGGCATGAGCTGTGCTAGGCTGGTATAAACTGGACTAGCATGGTCTGGATTGGTCTGTGCTGGGCTGAGGCTGTGTAGAACTAAATTATGCTGTCAGTGGACTGGGCTTGAATGCTCTGGTCTGGGCTGGGGTTGTGCTGGGCTAACACAGTGATGGCTGGGTTGGGCTCACGTTAGCATGGGATCTTATATATTTCGTGTATTTAAAATATTTAGAGTGAACTTTTAAAATTGTGGTTATTGGTAAAATCCCCAATAGTAGTGAATCTAGCATATTTCTTGAATTCTACAAGTGCAGGTTCAAAATTAAGTTCTCGAGATGTTTCTCACTTCTGGCACTCGCATGATGAATTATAGATACATGATCACATTTCTTATTCTCCTGAGAATTGATCCCCAGATTTCTCAGGACGGAGCCGCTACTGCAACCACTCAGCTCCATTTACTGTACATATGAATATAAGAACATAAGAACGAAGGAACACTGCAGCAGGCCTACTGGCCCATGCGAGGCAGGTCCAAGTCTCCTACCGGCTTAAGCCAATGCACCCAACCTAGTCAGGTCAGGTCACATTGACTTAAGGGAGGAACACGGCAACCGACCTGGTAGCACAAGCTATCAGGTCCAACTCACACCCACCCACATCCACTCATGTATTTATCCAACCTATAATATAAGAATGGAAGAGCATAGATAAACGGTTCAGAGAACCAACAAGTTGATAAATTAGACACATGTGTAAAGTTTCTATAATAAAGATACCAAAGTGTTGCATATCTGACTAATTCACCACTGGAAAAACACTTCAGCAGGCCTACTGGCCCATACATGGAAGTTGCTTCTCGAATTCAACCTGTGACACATTGCAAATGTGTGTCACTAATCTACTCTTCTCACCTACATATTTGTCACCTGTTAAAGTTGCACATTCTCACCTGCATAACTTGCACATTTCTATCTCTTGTTATGCCCAAGTAACACATTCCTGGGGTATCAGGTGGTATCGTGAGTGGTGTCGTGCGTACTCACTCTGATGCCCTGTCAACAACAGTAAGGAACTCTGACTTAGTCCTGAATATACGAAAAAAAAAAGTTACATAGAAAGTGCGAGCGACTCCAGCGACTTGTATTATGTTCAGGGAGTGGACAGAGAACACATTCACTCTGGCACCAGCAATACACCTTGAACTTGACCTACCGGGGAGGAGGTGGTGGTAAAAAGAGAAGCAACAGACGTGTAGACGAGTGGAATAATAGAGCCAAGTAGAGTCGTAGAGGGACATCTTGTAGCGACCCTCCAGCCACTACTGTATCGACTGTGTTGCAACATACAGCGACCTTATAGCCGTCTTCCATGGTCTTTGCAAAGATCTTTCTGTGTCTGTTTTAATTTTCCAAGGATATCGTATGATGACCTTCCAACGACACTTTGTGACGACTTTCCAACCACTTTCATAACCTTACTGTAACCTTACAGCCATCTTCTAGCGACCTTGTAGAGGCCTTGCAGCGACCTTGCTGTAACAAGATGCATGCAAAACGCTGTCAGCATCAGCCATGCTTAAAACACAGCAAATTAGTTAATAACTTTCTCACACGGTTCCCCGTTGAAACAATGGTTAGTTAGGTAATTACCTCATCCATGTTTATATATGCAAGACTTCTACACATATATATAAATATATATAGATATATATATATATATATATATATATATATATATATAATATATATATATATATATATATATTATATGCTGCAAAACAACCACTGAAAGAATAGTGAAATTCCAATCGCTTTCGTGACCTTACAATATCCTTGATAATGTGAGAGGTCACGAACAGCGCTTGGAATTTCACTATTCTTTCACAGTGGCTGTTTTGCATGTTCTGAAATCACCTGTTTACTGTGATCTTATTAGCCTATATATATAATAATTATTAATATATATAAATTTTATATATTATATATATACATTATATATATATATATATATATAAAATCTATATATATATATATATATATATATATATATATATATATATATATATATATATATATATATATAATCTATATATATATATATATATATATATATATATATAAATATATATAATCTATATTATATATATATATATATAATTAATTACTACTTATTAATCTATATATATATTTATATATTAATATATATATATATATATAATCTATATATATATATATATAAATATATATATATAATATATATATATATATACAATAGGATAGACCTCATTCTCAGAGAAAAGATAAACCTACTCTAGAACAAGACAAGAACTGAGGGGAACCTTCAAGAGAGAGCTGGACAGATATCTAAAATCAGTTCCGGATCAGCCAGGCTGTGGTTCGCACGTTGAACTACGAGCGACCAGCAGTAACAGCCTCGTGGATCAGGCCCTGATCCACCAGTAGGCCTGGTCATGGACCGGGCCGCGGGGAGGTTGATCCCCGGGACACACTCCATGTAGACCCCTCGAGCCACTACCTACAGTTCCTCTAGAAAAGGATAATCATCACAGCTACTAAACAAGAGCCACAGATTGCATCTCCCAGCAGCAGTAACAGGAAAACCAGCATTATCAGGAGCAGCACGAGGATGCGGCTCCCAGAACTAGCAGATTGCAGCTTCCAGCACTAGCAAAAGAAACAGATCGCAACTCCATGCATAAACAACACCACCACTAGCAGCAGCAGCAGCAGCACCAGCAACAACAATAACAGCAGTGGGAGGAGAGGTAGTGGGGTTGTAGCCATCTGTCGGTGTGGATGTGGATGTGTGTTGGGGGAGGGGGGGAGCATCACGCAGGCGGACCACCGCCACTCAACACAACACCTCAATTTGCATATCGTCCGGTATAACTGCCACCGACAACGATGCAATTAACTGCGAGCACCACTCTAGCCAGCCCGTGTACTTGCTCTCTTGAAGTAAAGCTTTCTGTTGAGCACTGAGCAGCCATTGTGCTTCCCCTGTTTAGAAGCAGACGCTTTCTGTTCAGCAATGTGTAGCTGTTGTACTTCCCCTGTTTGTGGAAGAACCCTCTGTTGAGGTATTGCTCAACTGCCAGTGTTCTTGCTCTGTTGATGTATTAACCTTCTGTTAAGTGTTGAGCCTCTATTGTATTTCCTCTTTTGACGTAATAACCTCCCGTTGAGGATTTCCTATGAAACCTTATTTCTTAATTAAATACTAGAACACTGACTTGCTCTCAGAGGTGAGGCAGGTTTATGGTAGCTAGGGGCGAGATTGGGGTCATCTTGACGGAAACACACATTATGCAAATGGCATCCCGGAAATATTTGTCAAACCACGCCATTTAGTAAGTCATTTGACCAGGAAGACTTGCTCCTCACTACACTGTGGTCGCCCTTTTTGGAGGTATAACTTATACAAACGAAGAGGCGCTTTTCCACGTTACTAAAACTTGGCAAAACTCTGTAGCACAGTGGTAGAGGGTTAGACTGGAAATCTGAGGACCACCAAAGGGGTTCCAGGCTCAGAAATGTATTAAACTGCCAACATTGCAGGGGCCTCACCGGCCACAGTTTTATAGCATCGGTCATTTTAGTGGACATGTTTGAACACAACATTGAGAGAAAGTGCTCTAACACACGTAGTCTCTCGTCCTGCTGACTCGCGTCATTGAATATCCACTCAGAGGTGTACTGTATATACAGTACAGTTTATATAATGAGTGTGTGTAACTGTGGTTCTTATACTGTAATAACACTTGCTTACTGTGATCTCGGACAACTGACCAGTTATCGGTGTTAGGTTCTTTTCTGATAACTACACTGCAACTCCTTTAAAAATCATCACCTCTGACCAGATTTTCACAGAGCCCACAGCCTGGCTGATCAGAAACTATTACGAGACCTTTTAAATTTATTTCATTGAGTTTACTTAAGTACAGTTTGCAGTTGCCTTTATATCTGCAGGTGTGTTTAAAACCCTTACACCCTTCATACCTTTCCACACACAGTTTGAAGAACGTGATGTTTTCGTCGCTTACACTGCCATTACAGAGTTGGGTCAATGGATAAGTGCATCCATCTGTCGTCGTTTTGTTTTTTGCCTGCAAAGAGAAGCATGATGGGTTTCAGTTGAGGCAATAATAATTACAAAGGAAACAGCAACAGTCATCTTCTCAGATAAATGACTTTATTGTGAGCCCCTTCCGCGCGCCATTCTCCTCTGGTACAGTTAGTGAGCTGAAGAATCCAACTGACTTGCTCACATAATTGCTCGCTGTAAGAAGGCCGGTCCTCAAGGTGTTAATTGAGAGCAATAACGACGATGTTTACAACGCCAGCTGAAGACCATATCTACTTTCAATCTTGTCTTCCATTGTTGTCACACGAGGCCCTCAGACACGAGCATGATCCCCTCCTAGCTTCTCTTGCTTGTCTCTCAACCTGATTTCTAAGTGTTAGAAGAGATATTAATATAAAGCCTTTGTCCTTGCAATGGGAAATTACGTCTATAGTGAAAGGGGTAAACCCGTTTTTCATTGTATCGGGGCACTGAACATGGAAAAAATGTTCAATCTGTTACAAATAATCTTTTGTAAGGAACCAGCATGGCAGCTTCCCAAGAAACTCTTACATCCATGTGGTTATTAAGTTAAATCCGCCTGTGCGTTCTTCCCTTTCACTTTCTGCATTTCTATGTAGAGAGTATCAAAATCCCGACTTGACAGGCAGTCCACTAGGCGGCGTGGCCAGACTGAGCTGCTGGGGGGTGATGATACTTAGATCTAACGCAAAGTAGATAAACAGATATTCCAACACCCTAATTCCCACTTCACAAGCCTAAGATGGACACATCTCGCCATGTTTCTTCTGTTTACGCAGCCAAGTCAAAGTCGGTTCAGTATTAGTTCTGCAGTGATACATCATGCAGTAAGCCTATTCAAATAGGCAGGTCTTCCTTAATCCCTACCATGTCAATGCCCTTCATTAAACAGGGTCAGATCCCGTCAAGAATATAATTAACCCGATTTGAAGATGCTAAGCATCAAAATAATAGTATTTTTTAGACTAGTGTTTAATAAGACTTCAGAAATGTCAGGTGCAAAGAAAGCCTAGTTACAAATTAGTTTTTCAGTGTCTTCCAGTCCACAAAGTGTTGAACTCCTTTCTTGCTAAATTAATATACAGCACGACTTGACTCACGAAATCGTAATGACACGATTGCAAACAAACCATACCAAGGCCGGGATTGAACCCGCGGTCAGAGTGTCTCAAAACTCCAGCCCGTCGCGTTAGCCACTAGTGGCTAACGCGACGGGCTGGAGTTTTGAGACACTCTGACCGCGGGTTCAATCCCGGCCGGGGTATGGTTTAATATACAGCACCTAGGAAATGGGAGGCTTTCAGATTTAATCCAAGGGGAAGGTAAGTCCCGTTCTTTGGACTATATTATCATATTCGTTGTATAAGCGCTAAAACCGTAAGGGACATACAGTGCCTGGGGAGTTGGAAGTAATTCGGTTTCATCCAAGGAAGGGGAAGTTAGCTCAAATTTCTTAGATCAAGAGCTTTTAAACTGCATGAAGGCATTCCCAAGTGACAACCATCCCCCTATCCCCCTCTCACCCCCCTACCAGTAACAACTAACTACTCACCCACCCCATCAGTAGCCAACCCCCGACTCTTCCCCTAACGAACTTCCCCTCCCCACAAACAACCACTGACGTCATCACCCCCTCCGCCAGGTCAATGGCGCCATTTAGCCATGGAGGTCAAGAATAGTGGCGCCACTAGTCACTCCTCTGCCATCCACCACACCATCAACACCTCCAGCTCTTCCAGTTCATCAACGTGTGGTAATTTAAACTTTCATTACTCCAATTTCATGATAATTTTTGATAGATCAGCTGAGAGAATATTTTAGGAATTTTTCTTTCTACAGAAAGTTGACGGAAGCATTTTAAATAGTCTTTTCAAACTATTACTTACTGCAGTTCATGAATAATCTAGTAATGTCCATACTTTTTATCTTTGCAGACATTGTTTTGGGGTGTTGCTGCCGGTGATGACATCTTTGAAAATTTGCAGCTGCCCACAACACGGACTTCACCACACAGCAGCTGCCCACAACACGGACTTCACCACACAGCAGCTGCCCACAACACGGACTTCACCACACAGCAGCTGCCCACAACACGGACTTCACCACACAGCAGCTGCCCACAACACGGACTTCACCACACAGCAGCTGCCCACAACACGGACTTCACCACACAGCAGCTGCCCACAACACGGACTTCACCACACAGCAGCTGCCCACAACACGGACTTCACCACACAGCAGCTGCCCACAACACGGACTTCACCACACAGCAGCTGCCCACAACACGGACTTCACCACACAGCAGCTGCCCACAACACGGACTTCACCACACAGCAGCTGCCCACAACACGGACTTCAGCACACAGCAGCTGCCCACAACACGGACTTCACCACACAGCAGCTGCCCACAACACGGAGAATATCTTCAACCTACAAGACTCGATAAACTTAAGATCATTAATTAAACGTAATAAATAAATTATCTTTCTTTATCACAGCAAAGATATGTTCATGGAACACACACAAAGGTGTTCAAGGAACACAAAGGTGTTCAAGGAACACAAAAGAAATAGAAAAAGGAAATAATCGAGACAGCCTCAACTGTTGTATTTGTCAGCAGTACAACATTCACACAATTCGGGAGCTTTAAGCTCGGGGAAAAAAAAAAAATATACACCTACCCCAACCCTACTAACAATAGTAGTAATGAGGCGGACAGCCTCAATACTGCCATTAGTAGTAGTTTGAGGTATGATACATTTTTAAATTTCATGACCTTGTGTTTTTGTCAGGAAGGTAAGTGTTGCAACACTGGGGAGTCATGTACAACACTCCACGTGCACGAGTCTTCTAACACAGGCTAATGATCATGTGATCACCTCTTGTCTCCAGTGTTGTCTTGTCATGAGGATTCTGCGGCAATTAAAAGAGTTTACCCTCCATTACAAACTCCGTAACATATCTACCCAAACCTACTCCTAATATCCCTTAGACGCCTACATTTGACTGCCAAAATTTTTTTCCAGTTAACTTGCACTACTCCCCTCATCGACCTATCTGATTCAAACCTGAGTCAGTCCCCCGAAAATTCACCGCTCCTCTCCCCTTCCTTTCAAACAATTTGACATAAGTGCACATTTACCTAAATAAAATTTCCCATAACTATAATATCCATAGGGGTTATACACATTCCCCAAGTTGTTAGACCATCAGGTTTGATCCAAGGAAGGGGAGGGTACTTGCAACTGCTTATCTCGATAACTACCTTCAAGGAGTGTCTTTGTACTAGCGAAGGTAAGATCATTAAGACATTGTATTTCCCCTACACTTCCACGTCCCTCGTAACACACTAGGCTAACACCCAACACTTATCTAACCAGTTCGAGCTCTGCCGTATACCCGTTTCCTAACACTACTTTGCTATCCTTAATTCATAACCTACCTTACCTGCCAGTTATGGCTGGCATCCTAGGCATAACCTGAGGACCACTACATTCACCCCCCCCTCTCCCTATTTTTCTGGGTTTCTAACCCAGTAGGGTTAATAATCCTATTCTCACTAATACCACACTAAAATACCCCCTCCCCCAACTATACTCATCAGCATCAGATGTTAGCGAATCCTTTCTACCGACTAACACTTCACTTCCGATCACAGAGGTTTTCATTAATGTCATCATTAACGTCTGCTGCCAGAAGCGTTACACCAACTGTAATTCTGAACGCTAATACTTTTATATTCATAGGAACCTGAACGCCGATTAAATTTTCCAAAATGATGAAATTATGTAAACTCAATGAATCGATATTTTATGGCCAAAGGCATAAAATACGTAGAACACCCACCACAACCACTACCCAAAGCCCGAAACCCACCAACATCCCCACAGAAACCACGTGCAATACAGATTTCACACAGCTTCTGAAGGTCGTTGGTGGGTTCCAAGGCCAACAGTTCTACGTAATCTATGCCTTCAGGGGAGATTACTCTCCCCTGCTATATGCACTCATAATGCATATAGCAGATTCTCCAGTTCTATACCTTACCTATCCTACTTAACACCACCTTATTCTGCAAGTTATTTTGTTAGTTGAAACTAAATAATTGTAGACCTACAAAGTGTTATATATATATAACACCACGACTATGAAGCATACTCCAGGTATAGGCTTTAGTAATTTGCAGAGCAGTGGCGGCGAAAGGGGGGGATGAAGGGAGGTGAATGAAAGATCAAGGGGGTTTAGGTAAGATCAAGGGGGGGTCTAGGTAAGATCAATCACATCTACAAAATCTCTCTAAAAATATACTGTATAACAATTTCAAAAATGCTCCCCCCCCCCAAGACGCTCTAATTCAGACTCTGGAATCGTAAGCGCTAAACCTACAAGGCTATACTACTGAAAATATATTTGGGACTTCAAAGCATAAAATTACTTGGCGAGGCCCTCTACAACCCTACTGAAAATATGTTGATGTGGGTAATTCCACATTTCTAAGGAATTGTTATTGATTTTTCCAGCTACAATATATTCTGCCCAAGGAAAATTTATCCCGTCATGTGCGACGAACTCTGGCTGTGTAGTTTTAAAAATATGTTAGACAAATGAGTGGTTGAGAGCTGGCCCCGCCTAACATGGGCCAATAGGCCTGCTTTAGTGCTTCTGTCTTATGGCTTTATAGTGGCTATGCCTGATTTAATAGGCTTTCCTTACACCCAGCATCAAGATCTCTACCAGTACCCTCACCACACCCAGCATCAAGACCTCTACCATTACCCTCACTACACCCAGCATCAAGACCTCTACCATTACCCTCACCACACCCAGCATCAAAACCTCTACCATTACCCTCACCACACCCAGCATCAAAACCTCTACCATTACCCTCACCACACCCAGCATCAAGACCTCTACCATTACCCTCACCACACCCAGCATCAAGACCTCTACCATTACCCTCACCACACCCAGCATCAACACCTCTACCATTACCCTCAACACACCCAGCATCAACACCTCTACCATTACCCTCACCACACCCAGCATCAACACCTCTACCATTACCCTCACCACACCCAGCATCAAGACCTCTACCATTACCCTCACCACACCCAGCATCAAGACCTCTACCATTACCCTCACCACACCCAGCATCAACACCTCTACCATTACCCTCACCACACCCAGCATCAGCACCTCTACCATTACCCTCACCACACCCAGCATCAAGATCTCTACCATTACCCTCACCACACCCAGCATCAAGACCTCTACCATTACCCTCACCACACCCAGCATCAACACCTCTACCATTACCCTCACCACACCCAGCATCAAGATCTCTACCATTACCCTCACCACACCCAGCATCAGCACCTCTACCATTACCCTCACCACACCCAGCATCAAGACCTCTACCATTACCCTCACCACACCCAGCATCAAGATCTCTACCATTACCCTCACCACACCCAGCATCAAGATCTCTACCATTACCCTCACCACACCCAGCATCAAGACCTCTACCATTACCCTCACCACACCCAGCATCAAGACCTCTACCATTACCCTCACCACACCCAGCATCAAGATCTCTACCATTACCCTCACCACACCCAGCATCAGCACCTCTACCATTACCCTCACCACACCCAGCATCAACACCTCTACCATTACCCTCACCACACCCAGCATCAGCACCTCTACCATTACCCTCACCACACCCAGCATCAGCACCTCTACCATTACCCTCACCACACCCATGCATCAAGACCTCTACCATTACCCTCACCACACCCAGCATCAAGATCTCTACCATTACCCTCACCACACCCAGCATCAACACCTCTACCATTACCCTCACCACACCCAGCATCAGCACCTCTACCATTACCCTCACCACACCCAGCATCAACACCTCTACCATTACCCTCACCACACCCAGCATCAAGACCTCTACCATTACCCTCACCACACCCAGCATCAAGACCTCTACCATTACCCTCACCACACCCAGCATCAACACCTCTACCATTACCCTCACCACACCCAGCATCAACACCTCTACCATTACCCTCACCACACCCAGCATCAACACCTCTACCATTACCCTCACCACACCCAGCATCAACACCTCTACCATTACCCTCACCACACCCAGCATCAACACCTCTACCATTACCCTCACCACACCCAGCATCAAGACCTCTACCATTACCCTCACCACACCCAGCATCAAGATCTCTACCATTACCCTCACCACACCCAGCATCAACACCTCTACCATTACCCTCACCACACCCAGCATCAAGATCTCTACCATTACCCTCACCACACCCAGCATCAACACCTCTACCATTACCCTCACCACACCCAGCATCAACACCTCTACCATTACCCTCACCACACCCAGCATCAAGACCTCTACCATTACCCTCACCACACCCAGCATCAACACCTCTACCATTACCCTCACCACACCCAGCATCAACACCTCTACCATTACCCTCACCACACCCAGCATCAACACCTCTACCATTACCCTCACCACACCCAGCATCAACACCTCTACCATTACCCTCACCACACCCAGCATCAAGACCTCTACCATTACCCTCACCACACCCAGCATCAACACCTCTACCATTACCCTCACCACACTAAACTATCTCAGTATAATTATTAACTCGGTAGATTAACACAATTACACAATCAAGTCAGAATATTATGTCATTTTTATTAGGGTATTTATACTGTCCCAGGATGCGACCCCTCCCAGTAGGCCTGCTGCAGTGTTCCTCCTTTCTTATGTGAACAGTGCCAATGGATATAAAGGAACATGCCCACTTGTGCCCGGGATCGAATCTCGGTTCTTCAGTTGACGCCCTTACAACCGGGATCGAATCTCGGTTCTTCAGTTGACGCCCTTACCAACTGAGCCATGATATATCACTTACACATTCCATCTCTGCTTCCTACAATCTTGCAGGATGGGTATAGACTACATAATGAAAATATTACACTAACTAAAACTTCCTAAAATCTCTAATCGGTCTTCAATTCTAAGCTTTACAACTCATTTCTCCAATTTTAATTTCCACCCCATTCAAGGTAACCTATAGAATACATTCCCCATTATTTCCTGGCTAGAGATTTCATCTCTGGTCGGGAGATAAGCTAATACTTCCCACTAAGCTACTTATGATATCAATTGCTTACAGTCTTTCCTATACTCTCCCCACCACCTTCCCACCTAATACAATTACTGATTAAATAACCAAACTTCAGCAGATTTATAACCTGGAAATACTTTACAAGTGAGCCCTGCCCACCTCTTA
This sequence comes from Cherax quadricarinatus, assembly GCF_026875155.1. Lineage (NCBI taxonomy): Eukaryota > Metazoa > Arthropoda > Malacostraca > Decapoda > Parastacidae > Cherax > Cherax quadricarinatus. Next base: position 14,860,548 of record NC_069479.1, on the reverse strand, counting down.
AGACGTCTCCAACTGCTGCATCTCCATATAACACTAAATGCTATGGGTCAGACCATTTACTTGTATGATTGTCTCCACCCCTCAGACTGCTGCTGTGTTGATCAATGTTGCAGCAGACACAGCCAGGCACAGCACTCCTCAGTTACCACACCTGAAACAAAACAGTCGCATTAAAACCATGAACATTACACACATTTATAGGCAAACATTACCATGTAATATAAACTAGTAACATTACTGCCTGACTGATACAACCATTAATGTTTAACATAGTACAGCTATCTTTTCTTTTAATAAATATTTCTTTCACGTAAACCTGGTGACTAACAATTTGTTAACATGGAAGTCTATATCTGGATCACAAGACACAAGTTCCTTGGATCAAGAGACCTTCGCTAAGTTATCTTTCAATAATGGAAAAAATAGCCCAGAACTGGAAAAACCATTATGGGTTTTGTAACGCCTAGTGTGAGAGTTATTGTTTGATCAGAGGAAGGGGAGTAGCTCCAGTTCCTCGCATCAAAACCCTTCCACTAAGGTCAGTCACCCCCGCCCCCCTCTAAGACATTAGACCCCATAGAAAATTAAGACTTAAAATAATAATTTGGTGACCAAACTGGTGATGAGGACCAGGAGCTGCAGCTCAACTCTGCTGTTGCACTGACAAATACGTCACCAGACAATACTTACGTTATTTAGGTGTATTAAAAGGATGAGAAAGCGGTAAAGCCGGCGGGGCGGCAGGAGGAGGAGCAACACACCTCTCCTGTACTACCATTAAAGTTCAACTGACCTTCAGTGCCCTTGAGGTTGGTCACTGTCCTGACCTTCACTATAACACTATCACTGATAACCTGACTAACTCTGACTACCACCACTAGATGGCAGTACTACACCATAACTATCAGTACTACTCATGGTGGGGCGCTCAACCCGTGGGGGGTCATGGACCACCTAGGACGATAAGTTCACTCCCAGGTGCCATAGATCACTTTCTTTGGATGTGATCTATGCCATCACCACTCTCAAGGAACCTCTCTCAAGGCCACCACTCTCACCACCAGAGGCGCTGAACTCCACAACTATTGTACCACTAGTACCAGGGCCGGATTTATAAAGGGGCAACTGCCCAGGGCCGGATTTATAAGAGGGCAACTGCCCAGGGCCTCCCTGCCAGAGGGGCCCCCAGACGAAGGACTTCCTTTATAACAAAATGTAACAATAAAAAATTAGTTTAATTAATAAAATGAATTAAGAACATAAGAAAGGAGGAACATTGCAGTAGGCCTGTTGGCCCATACTAGGCAGGTCCTTCACAATCCATCCCACTAACAGAATATTTGCCCAACTCAATTTTCAATGGTACCCAAGCAATAAGTTTTGATGATTCTATTTACTCATGAAGAACGAACACCACTACCAGATGATGTTTCTTCTGAGGATCCACCCGCATTCCCAAGTACATCTGCAGAAAATAAAAAGAACATAACAGATCAAGATAGTAGAGGCGATGAATCAACCACATTATACAGATACTTCGGTAGACATGAACAGTGAAGCGTCACCATGTGATTCAGACCCAGCCATGTGATTTCCTGTCAGATTGTTGTTGTTCCTGATTCGCCGGTAATTCTCCCGGCCCGGGTCTTTTCCTGATGGTGACCCGCCCTTGGCTCCATGTCTTGGGAGTGTCTTGAGATCTATGTCTCCTACAGGAGGAGGTACAAGTACCTCCTCAGCTTCGGAACCAACTGTCCCCAGGCCTAGCCCCATTCCCTGCCCTCTCGGGGCTTGTAGGGAGAAGCTAGGCCTCTGGTCTGCCATCTGTCCCACCCCAGGGGGGCTCATGGGAGCGGCAGTCGTGTGAGCTGCACGTGGTAGTAAGCTCTGGCTCTGGTACCATCCCCGCCCTTGGAGGGCTCGTGGGAGTAGTGTCCTTCCTGTCAGAAAAGCATCTGTCCGTTTGGTCAACTGCCACTATATATATAGATACCGAAAGCATGATAACAAAGATATAAATAAATACACATCGGTAATTATTATATAGTGTAGACGAAATACATTACAAACTGAAAATTATAGTCGGTCATTCTTAAAATCAATAATATTGATCAGACGTCTTCTTCGAAACCTGCCTGGAGTCTACCTGGAGGACATTCCGGGGATCAACGCCCCCGCGGCCCGGTCCACGACCAAGCCTCCCGGAGGACCAGGGCCTGATCAACGAGGCTGTTACTGTTGGCCGCACGCAATCCAACGTACGAACCACAGCCCGGCTGATCCGGCACCGTCTTTAGGTATCTGACCAGCTCCCTCTTGAAGACAACCAGGGTCTTCCCGTAATGCTCCTTATTGCTGGTGGGAGGCTGTTGAACAGTCTTGGGCCCCGGACACTTATTGTGTTTTCTCTTAGTGTACCAGTGACGCCCCTACTTTTCACTGGGGGTATGTTGCATCGCCTGCCAAGTCTTTTGCTTTCGTATGGAGTAATTGCTGTGTGCATATTAGGGACCAGTCCCTCCAGAATCTTCCAGGTGTAGATTATGGTATATCTCTCTCGCCTCCCTCTAGTGAGTACAAGTCAAGTGCTTCCAGGCGCTCCCAGTAGTTAAGGTGTTTGATGGAACTTATACGTGCAGTAAAGGTTCTCTGTACATTCTCTAGTTCTGCAATTTCACCTGCCTTGAATGGGGATGTTAATGTACAGCAGTATTCCAGTCTTGAAAGAATAAGAAATTTAAAAAGGATCATCATTGACTTGAATGTTCTCATTATCCATCCTATCAGTTTCCTAGCAGATGTGATAGTGGCATTGTTGTGGTCCTTGAAGATGAGGTCTTCGGACATTACCACACCCAGGTCCTTCACATTACTTTTCCGCTCTATTGTGTGATTAGAGTTAGTAGTATACTCAGTTCTAGTTATTATTTCCTCCAGTTTTCCATAACGGAGTAGTTGGAATTTGTCTTCATTTAACATCATATTGTTCTCTGTTGCCCATTGGAAAACTTGGTTTATATCTTCTTGGAGCTTTGCCGTGTCCTCAATGGATGACACTCTCATGCAGATCCTAGTATCGTCTGCAAAAGATGATACAGTGCTGTGGTTTACATCTCTGTCTATGTCTGATATGAGAATAAGGAACAGGATAGGTGCGAGTACTGTGCCTTGTGGGACAGAGCTCTTCACTATGGCACCATCTGATTAAACTCTGTTTACCACTACTCTTTGTGTGCGATTGGTTAGAAAGTTGAAGATCCATCTGCCTACTTAGCCGGTTATCCCTTTAGCACGCATTTTGTGTGCTATTACACCATGGTCGCACTTGTCAAAGGCTTTTGCAAAGTCTGTGTATACTACATCTGCATTCTGTTTGTTTTCCAGTGCATCTAGGACCATATCATAGTGGTCAAGCAGTTGCGAAAGGCAGGAGCGACCTGCTCTGAAACCATGTTGCATTGTTGTTTATCATTCATTTTAGCTCATTTCTTATTTGTTATTCAATTAAATTTCCATGTTGAGGGCCCCCAAACCTAAAGTGCCCTGGCCCCCCCCCAAGGTCTAAATCCGGCCCTGGTTAAACATGTATTTGATTGATTTAAGATATCCAATATATTTTATTATTAACTAATGTTAAATATTATTTTTATGATAATACTAAATAATTTAAAATATAAATGTTATACATAAAATTTTATTTATAATACTAGTTTAAAAGTATTTAATCTAATTTTACATAATAATATAATTTATTTTCTGCAGACAGACTGATAATACTTACTCTAATCCCAAGGATATATACAACACATCGATACCATGCCTAACCCTTCTAGGGTAGGGTAGGTGCCTGAGCCCGAGCATGTAGCTCATAAGACTGTCATTCCCATTAGCCCCCTTGGGGCGGGGATGGCAGACCAGAGAGGCCTAGCTTGTGGCTAGGCCTGGGGACAATTGGTCCCAAAGATGAGGAGGTACTTGTGCCTCCTCCCATGGGAGACTTAGGTCTCAGACACTCCCTAAAGAGGGAGCCAAGGCCGGGCCACCACTTGGAAAAGGCCCGGGCCGGGAGAATACCGGCGAATCTTTAATAATAATAATAATATATACAACAATATACAAGGATATATACTCCTGGAGGTGTATGCCTTTGCGTATATTCATGCTGAAAGTTTATTTTAATCTCTATTAAAGGAAGTAAAGTATTTTTGGCTGGAGGTGAAGCGGTTACATGCAGCCTTAATGACCCTCGTGTACTCCACAGGCTATAAACTCAATTAATTAACCAGCCAGTCATCCACAGGGTGTATATACCGAGAAGTGTGTATCTCTTAGTGCATATACACTGAAAGTTTACTATAATTCCTGTTTTCAATTGATGATGTACAGGAGAAATGCAACCTTAAATGATCCTGTGTTGTAGGAGAGCTTTATACTTAGCAAATAAAGATGCCAGGACATGTTAACGCTCTGGAGCCCCATAATTTTATTTCCTTGTTACAGGAGAAGGGTGAACATGTGATTGATGAAGGAGACATACTAGGTCCATAATGGACCTATATTCTTTTTGTTAATATTCATGCCCTTTTATACTTGAGTCCCCCATAGTCACTAATATACCATTCCAACACTGAAAGTTTACTCTTTAAAAAGGTTAGTATACATATTTTTTTAATATTTGGTGTTGTACTAGGCTAAGGGCATATTTAATTAAGGTACTAGGCTGTTTTTAAATTATGAATAACCTGAAACGAGTTATAATAAGTGTGAAATGGTGATAAATATTGGAAATATCAACTCCGAGAGCCAATCAGAAATCATTCAAGGTATAGTAGCCAATCAGAAGTGTTCCCTCCTTGTTGGAAGGTGAGACCCTGACAGAGACACTGCTGCTGCATTTGAGGACGTACGTACACTCAGGAGCTCCCCATATATCTTCCTTATTCTGCTAATTCCATGGCCTTTCTCGCATGCTGAGAGACCCCATCACTGTGTGAAAGATGTCCGACACAGAGGAATCAGTGACAAATGAGCTGCAATTCTTGTTATACCGTCCCGGAGAGACATTACTGCCAACACTAGTGACCAGCCCTGCATGGCTGGTCAGTCTACATATCTCTGACCACTAGTTGATTATTATAATCAAAAACAATCTCTAAACCCACAAGGGAGAGCACCAACTGAACACAGGATGGAAGCACAGCACCGTTCTCTTACTGCTGCCGAACAAGTAACCAACACCACCGCCACTACCATCATGGCGAGGCTGTATTCTATAATTTGAAATTTGTGAACTGCTCAGGCATGTATGGCGCCGAAAACCAAGATTTGCTATTTTTTATCGCTGAGAATGACGCCAGGTCGACGTGGAAGAAGGATGAAGTGTTATGCAGTGATCACCCCGTCAAGACTGACCACTGTCAAGGCTGACCACCCTGTTAAGCTGACCACTGTTAAGCTGACCACTCTGTCAAGGCTGACCACCCTGTCAAGACTGACCACCCTGTAAAGACTGACCACCCTGTCAAGACTAAACCACCCGTCAAACTGACCACCCTGTCAAGACTGACCACCCTGTCAAGGCTGACCACCCTGTCAAGACAAACCACCCTGTCAAGACAAACCACCCTGTCAAGACTGACCACTGTCAAACTGACCACTGTCAAGGCTGACCACTGTCAAGACTGACCACTGTCAAGGCTGACCACTCTGTCAAGATTGACCACCTCTGTAAAGGGCTGACCACTCGGTCAAGGCTGACCACTGTCAAGACTGACCACTGTCAAGGCTGACCACTCTGTCAAGGCTGACCACTGTCAAGGCTACCACCCTGTCAAGGGCTGACCACCCTTCAAGGCTGACCACCCTGTCAAGGCTGACCACCCTGTCAAGACAAACCACCCGTCAAGACAAACCACCTTGTCAAGGCTGACCACCCTGTAAAGACAAACCACCCTGTCAAGGCTGACCACTCTGTCAAGGCGACCACCCTGTCAAGGCTGACCACTCTGTCAAGGCTGACCACCCTGTCAGGCTGACCACTCTGTAAAGGCTGACCCCCTCTGTCAAGGCTGACCACTCTGTCAAGGCTGACCACCCTGTCAAGAAAAAACCACCCTGTCAAGACAAACCACCTGTCAAGAATGACCACAATCAAGACTGACCCAAATCAGGAGGAAATAAAATGCAGAATTTCTTGGTATGTTGATAATTTTATTCGTAATGTATGACCCCTCCATTTTTAGTGCTTTCCTATGAATAATATTTATTGTGGTTTTACCTTGGATGATTGGAAATAGCGTTTAGTTTTGATTATAATAAATGGTAATTAGGGAACGACTTCTCATCAGATTTCGGCCATTAGCTATTGTTTAAATTTTACAATATTGAAATTAAGATGATTTCCTCTGATATTTTTTTTTTGTTGTGCAACTGAGAAAAAAAAACTATCTAACAAACAAATAATTTAGGCTAAGAATAATATAGCCTTACTCCGCCATGGGTGCTGGTGCGCCTTTATGTTCACCTGGTGAGTATCACAACTTGGTACTAATCATAGCCATGATTTCTAAAGAGGTGGACCGGTAAGCCAGCTGAAGGTCTCGGTCAGATGACCAAAAGCTCCATCAATGGGTCATCATATGACTAAGACCCGCGTCAGGAAACGCTTGTCCTGTTTCCTGACAAACCTTACCAACCATCGGTACTAATAGTTGACTGGATCAGACGCCCTGCGCAACCAGAATAAATCTATTTTCGCTAATATCTTCCAAAATAACAATTTGTGGAAATATTATACATTGTACTTATTGTAAACGGTAAGTTAAGCCCGATTTTCGCCTAGTAATAGCTTTGAACAGTACCAAATATTAAGTACCTAATTTTATATGCTTTTTAACACTATATGACCCTTGTAGGTTTAGCGCTTTTTTTAATAATATAGCTTTTACTATATAATTAAGATAATTTAGCCTAGTATGTGTGTACGTCACGTACACCTAGCTTTTCTTTAGGGATTTAACCCCTCAGGGAAGGTTCCTTGATGTTGGTGAGGGGCTCTTGATTTAGGGAATTGGATCTGTGCTCCAGTTCCCCGAATTAAGCCTGAATGCCTTCCACATCCCTCCCAGGCGCTGTGTAATCCTACGGGTTTAGCGCTTCCCCTTGATTATAATAATAATAATTTAGGGATTTAAGCATAATTTGCACGTAAATGTATGAAAAGGTGAGAAACTTTGAAAATTGCAACACGCTTAGAAAGGGAAATGTTTATTTCAGTCTTAAGAGATGCTCTTCAAGAGACCAAATGGTTTTGAGTGAAGCCGAAATATACATCTCTTGTTTTAAGTGCTGTATAGTCCTTGTCGCTTAGCGCTTCTTTTTGATTATAATAATAATAATCTTGTTTTAAGTTCCATTTTATTTCTCAGAGGTTTCTCGCGTTCTCACTAAAAAAGTAATATATTTTACATTTGCTTTATAATTATAGATATACTAAATAAAGAAATAAGTTTAGGATTACAGCTGTGACAAAATTTGAAAGTCAATGTTTCTGTATGATGGAGATTAATTAAAGTGCAAGGAAAAAATTTCTCACTGTACACACCGTAATATTAATATTTAAACACTAAAAAAGTAATGTTTTGTTAATTTTGCATGGAGTTATTAAATTATCTAAGTTAATTTAAAACAGCGCAATACTCGACTGGAAGAGTTACATGATGCTTTAGTAACGTTAGTCTGTGTGGAAAATACTGTATAATTTTCCAGAAATTCAGTATTTAATGTAAATAATGGCCATACTGTATTAATAATATTTGTCATAGAAAACGGAAAGCCTGCGTCGGGCAGGAGACTCGCCATCTTGGTTTTGAATTTGTACAAACGTTGGTGTAATGGGGAAAAATTTTTTTTGCTCTAGAGGTTAAAATTGTGTTGACACCTCTCAAATAGGAGGCAAAATTGGTGGATGTGCATTCCTGCCATAACTTGGAAAAATCAACGACGGGAACAAACAGCTCCTTGAACCTCAGATAAGCTCTCTAGATTTGTGTAATTCTGGCCAGCATTATTTTCATAGATTTTGTAGTGAGGTTTTCTGAGTATGATACACATTAATCTCCAGTCCAAATGGTGAGTGATATTAAGATATATTTTCCTTCTGTTATGTAATTGTGTATATATAAACCATTTATTATTTTTAATATACAGTCCCACAAATTTTATATTTACCAGTATTCTGGTGTATGTATATTTCATTTAATAGGTCAGAGCAGCTTGGGTTATGACATGGTAGGTATCGAAGGGGGACATTTTTTTGCGACCTAGTGTCCAAATTAATTGTCTATGTAACTCTGATAAATAAATATTATCTTTATCATTACTGTTATGTTTCATAATGAGTTACATTCAGATAAATGCAATTTCCACAGTCAGTATCAGGGTAGAAAAACACACTTGAGGTTTTGTTAGGTAATGTTTGTCAGGAAGCAAGATAATGGGTTTTTTGACGCTGGTCGTTGATGACCCGCAGCTGGACTTTTGGTCATCTGACTGAGGCCTGCGTTAAAAATTTTGGTTATAACCATTTCTTAGCTTTCAGGATAGTAACCAGAAAGAATTTGTCATACTTCAGTAGTTGTACAAATTAATTTTGTAATGCACATTTTTTTTTTTTACAGATGTAATGCAGCTGTTAAGTTATTAAATGGTGTGGGCGATAGGGGCGTATATTTTTTTAGTATACTCCTGCAAAATATAGTTGTACAGTAAAGAGGCTATACCGGGTCACCTGAGATTTTTCCCATATGTGATGAGGGGAGGGGTGTTGATGTTTTCATGCAAGGAATTGGCATTCCTGCCCCTTCCATAGATCAAACCTGATTACCTCCCACTTCCCAGGCTCCGTACCCCCTTCGTATTAGTGCTCTTCCATGAATTAATAATGACTGTTTTTCCACTCCTCTTTGCCATGGAAAAAAATGCTCAATAAAGCTGTGAAAATTCGTAAAAAATTAGGTAAATTAATATGTTATTTTATGAAAATGCCAGGATAGACCGACACTTCAAAAGTGTCTTTTCCAAGTGTGTGATATTAACTTTTCCCTTAGTATGTAACAAATATGAGAGAACTATTTACGATAAAAAAATCCTCAATGAATAATTAATACAAAATTTTCCCCATACAGTTAAATGGTAATTTTCCCTGGAGGTCCAAAGAATTCGACTATTTGACGAGGTCTAACAACTTGCAGAATAAGGTAAGTGCTAATGTTCGTTAATAAAAATAATTATTCGCTGCCTACTACGGTGGCGTGCGTTTTATGTGCCCAGCACCCCTCTGCTGTCCTTTCGAGGCGAGCTTAGCCACAGTACATCAACAACCATTTAAAGTAGTGTGGACTGCGCTGCTCATTTTGGGATATCAAAATGCAGAACATACAGTACTGGAGAGTAATACTATCTTCATAGAGCTGGGTCGTGGTTAACGTTAAGTGAAGATTACTATGAACGTACATTCTCCCTAAAACAGCATCAGGACACATAATGTATCCCCAACATCTGAATTATATGCGTCCTCTTAATGGTTGTCAATAATCTTCGTGAAATTTCTGAGAGGCCGGCTTCTACACAAGAATATGTCGAGCAGTACCAGGACCAAACGCATGAGTGTGAAGTCAGGCGATGGATGTTGAAGTTATATGATGTTTCCAAGTACTACACATGGGTGAAGGTACGGAAAGTACCGCTTCGAGGCTACGGCGGTATGGACTACAGGAGTTTTTTATCGCAGTTATGGACAGTGCAGTTTCTTGCAAACCATGGGGGTTAAAGGCGGGATGGTCCGTATGAAGGAATGCCGGAAGGTTCCTTACAAACCCTAAAATTTCTTTTAACAAGGCCTATACCCTCCTATGTTAACGAGACCGGTTGTAGAACACCGTTTATTGTACTATCGGGTCAGAGAAAAACATGTCGTCTGGTGCACTCTTATGAGCACATGGCAGCCCATTTTCCTAGAGCAGTGCTCCTCGAATCTTGGAAACGCCGATTGTGATTCAACAGTCGTGTGATTTGGTGCCTGGCTCTGTTTGCCACTTGATGGCCGAGGCCCGATCTCTGGAGCAAGGAGTCGACCCGGGATGTGGCTGAGGAGGGATACGTTGTGTCCACAATCCAGGGATGCGGGGGAGAGTCGAAGGTGTTACAGAGGAGTCTTTAGTCCCATGAAGCTTCAGACTCAAGAGGGGTTTACTGGCAGATGTCATCAAGGATTTTTGGATGGGGATGATCCCCTGGTGTAGAAGGTGTCCCGCACAGTTTCATGTTGAATTTTGGAGAAGCTGGAGGGACAACAAATATTGTGGAGAAAGACCTTGAGTAGGAAAAGTCTGGATTTTGGTGGTGGGCCGTGAGGACACCAGGATGTGAGAATTCGACTGAGGTGAGCTGTGTAAGTGGAAGTTCTTAGAAAAAGAACTGCTTCATCAGAGGATAGACGAGGTAAATAACCTCGGGTCAGAGGCCGGGTAAGAAGTCATGGCAGCGGTTGTTGGAGCCGATAGCCACATAGTGCTAGAGGTGCGCCTGAGTTGCACGATGTAGAGGGAGGGGGGAGAGACTAGCACAGTATAACTCGAGTGGTAAGGAATACCAATGATGAAAAGTGCAGAGTCGAGTTAAATCCCAGCGGCATAGGGAAAGCCGCCACTTCTATAATTATCAGAAGTGACACTCTTAATGATCTATGGTACTTAAGACTGAGGTTAAGAAGTTGGATGGAGAGTGGTTTATAGGCGGTTTGATTAGATATGTGCTTATTGCCAGACAAAATCATAGTGGGCTGGTTGTGTGTTGCGGTAAAAGAGATATCGGATGTAAGTTCCCAGTGTTTGCAATTGAAAGGTGGTGTAGCAGAGGAGTCGTATAAGAGGAGACCAGCCCCTTGCGTGTCATCGGCTGGGAAGAGGGGGTGGGTTGGGAGGTGACGTGAGTGTGTGGATGGTTTCTGGGTGAGAGTCGAAGCTAGTTTAGTATGATTTACATGCCAGCAATTCTAGCAATACCAGGTAAAAGTAGATTTTTCAGAGAGGTATTGCTGTAACAGCTTGAGAGTTTGCCTGCTAAAACAGTAATAGGAGGTGCTTGGGAATTGTGAGAATAGGAGTGGTGATGCGGAACCGAGAGGTGGCCTGGTTGAGTGCTGAGGTTGTGCTGAGTATGTATTGCGAGATTATGTGGGTGTGATGTGGGGGGAGGGGGGGTATACCTAGTGGAGGCACACGTTCGTCCAGTAGTGGGATATGAAATGCGACGCGATTGGACAGAATTTATATTAGAGGCATGGTGATAGATGTTGATGAGTTGGTGCAAACGCGTTCGATTGGGTTTTTATCGGGGTGATCACGTTATGTGCGTGGGAAAATAAGCATATTTATGATGTGGATGGAGTGGTTGCGGTAATTAATCTGTGTACTAGTGAAATTAAATGGTAAGGCTTCTTAAGATGAGGATGGAGGGCCTTAATATCAGTGATTGGTGGATTGCCTTTTTGGGAGGTCTAGGTGAACCGGTAGATAGATCTGTTTATATTTGGTCGGAAATGCAGGCAAATACCGTGAAAAGCGAATTTTTTATAAGGTTAGGGTACGGGAATAGGCGAGGTGGCGTTATGGGTATTCAAAATTAAGCTGGAGGTACAGTAGCAATGATTGTTTATGTTTGGGGAGTGGTATGAAGGGGATGACATTGACAGTCGAGGGAGTAGAATCGCTGAAATACACAATGAAAGTATTGATGCAATAGGTGTTAGGGCGGGGTTAGGAGACTGTAATGGTGGGGTGAAAAGCCGTCTGGGTTTGGTTTTAACAAAATATTATGGGACCGACAGAGTGTAACCAGCCATTCTACAATTGGCGACAAGCCCTGGGTTGGGAGGGTATCCAGTTGGTCGTAGTCCAATCCAATAACTGGATAAGTATGAGTCTCCTATGCTGATAGTTGGTTAGGGGAGAAAAAGGAGTTGGAGGGAGGGGGGTACCAGGGTAGGGTAATATTGAATGGGGGGTTCCATAGCATTTTAAGTGAAGTCAGATAGAGTGGGGTTGGAGTTGTATAAGTGATGTTTGAGGTGGAAGAGGCAGTTTGTCGGATGAGTAACCGGGAAAGACACCATGGATATACGGTAGAACCAAAGTTATTATAAGCACATTGGGGTTTTATTAGGCAGTGCTTGTTGTAGGCTAATTGGATCAGTATGTTAACAGTGGAAGTCGGGGCACATCGCAAAGTACGGGTGTCATAGTTTGGTGCCAAAGAAGAGGGGGGTAGAGAGTTGAGTGCTTACCGAGCTTAACTTTGATGTGTCAGATTACAAGTTTTTGCGAAAATTTTTTTGGGTAATAGACCTGAAGAAGGTCATGGGGTCGGTGATACATGGTTGACAATTAAGTATCCCTTGAGGAGTATCGGGTAGGTCATGGAACTATTTCGTGATTTTCCCTGAGGGTATTAGGTAAGGGGTAGGTATTGCCTAGGTCTGGATTGTGGAGAAAGCTTATTATAATGTTTATATGTGAATTGTTTGTAGTTTAGAGTATTGTGAGAATGGGTTTTGGAGTGGAGGGTGTTGGATGGTGGAGGACATTGGTATGAAGAATGCATCGATGAAGTACAGGTAAAGGTAGGATGGGTAGTTCAGTAGAGCATGGGGAAGGTTTAAGGCAGGGGTGTCACACTCTCCCAAATACTCTTGGCATGTATGGCCAAATCCTTTTCTATGTACTGGTTGATGGTGGGATGGGAGGATGGGGAGAGGAGGTTGATTTTGAGGGAATAGTTGTTGGTTTATGCTAGATGATACAACTGTTTTACAAATTAGAGTCGAATATTTAAGTAAAGTGGAAGGGTAATGATGAGATTTTTTTTGGGAATGCTACCAGGATGAGAGTTAATAAGCAGAAATCACGGTTGTGTTTGGAGGAAGGCAATTGGTCGGATGGACCATTGTAGTGAGGAGTTTGGATGGATAACTGTAGATATGGCTAAAGATTTGTGGGATTTTGTTATTTAGCAGATTACATGGGAGTAGGAGTGTTAATTCATAAATGGTAATGGACAGAGCTTTGAGTAGGCTCAGGAGTCTAATGCCGGGGATGTAACCTATGCAACAAAGGTTGTGGTGGTAAAATATCACTGAATATATAGTATGGAGTGTGGAGTGGCGGAAATTAATCCCCTAAGATTATCAGGATATTATGGATATTACCAAGAATAGGTCCTTACGGTATTGTGGTGTTTTGGAGGGCGTGGTTGGTAAAGGATTTGGTAATGACTGCCGGTAAGACAGGGAGGATTGTTGGATTGATTGCCATTAGGGTCTAGGGTGAATGCGCTATAGTGAAGCAGAGGTATATTTCGGCATGCGGGGAAAGGGGTCTTCGGTGGGGTATGTGAAGGGGATAATCCGCAAATGGGTGGGTGGCAGTGGACTTAGTGAGTATGTGCAGATATGTTGCGGTTTATGATTAAAGGTACCAATGTTAAAAAACTCAAGTGAAAAACGGTTTGAGTTGGTGTGGGTCCGTCGTCAGGAATTCAATGCAAGGGATGGGCAGTGTATCCCATCATAAATTGGAGATGTGATATGGTGGAATTTAGTAAATTAAGAATACCGGCAAGAGCGAAGGGAATTAGTTTTATAGATTTCTTATGGGGACGTTAGCTCGAAAGGAGGTGCTAAGTACGAATGGTTTTTGATGAGAGAGGTCATCTGCGGTTTTTGTGGGAATGAAACGGCTTTTCATGTAGTATACTTTTTGGTTCTGCTTGGAGTGTGGTAAGATTGTAGGTGAAGAGGTTTTTTCTTTTTATTGGGGGGGGACAGTATATCAAACCCTCAGGGCTTATAGATGTTAGATATGGGAGGGTACCCAAAGATGGTGTGGAGGGCTATCAATACGTAATAGTTGATTACTTGCAGATTTCTTGGGATGAGGGAGGTGGAGGTGGAAACATTAGATAAAATCGTTGGCGGCGTGTTTTTATAGGACAAGCATGTAGGAACAAACAATTATATTGGGGAAGGTGGTAAGTAGTTTTCCGAGAGGGATAACGTGAGCTTACTGTTGAAAGTCAACTCCTTTTGGTGACTGGTAGAGAGCAGGGGTTGTCCTCTTCAGTGGTGTGTCCTCGTGATTGGAGTGTAGTGGAAGCGCTGATGAGTGAAGGGTTGTTTGGTTTGCAAGGTGGTAGATGTGGTGAAAGTTTTTTTTTTTTGCAGGGATCCTGTCGGTGGGCTCCGGGTTTATGTAGACCAATATTAATTTTGTTAAAATCACAGAGTCCAAAAGTCGTATTGGATGTTCTCTGTTTTTTCTCTTATTGTAATAGAACCAATATATATATGCGGTTTATATTTATATGTAATTGGGTGAGGAATGTTTTATACATTCGATTCTGATGTTAGGATTAATCCTTGTCAATATGTCTCTTTTATCGTATTGAATGGGTACAAAATGACCTAGTGTACCAAAATATAAAAGTTTTTGAATGGGGTTTATATATACCCTTCATTTTACTGGAAGGTCATATTAGTATATTGAGTGTAAAGGTTAACCTTAATATTGTGAGTGTGTAGGTGTGTGTTGTGGAACCAATGTCCTTATGGTAAATTTTCTATCATGATGTAATCTTTTTTTTAGTTTATTTGGTGAAAATCATTAGTGAATTAAACTTATGTATGAATCCAGTTTGTTCTGTATGAACAAATGCACATACACGTATGTTGTGTATGAGCAAGCGTATTTATGTAAAGTAGTAAATAATATAATGTATATGTGTAGTATAAATAGTATAATATTATAAGTGTATGTATATATATATATATATCTATAAATATTATAATTGTTATGTAAGGAACTCATTCCTCCATTGTTTCTATAATGACTCCTAACTGTTATGTTTGGAAGTCGGTTGGTTGGGTTTTTTTTAGGTAGAATTTGTTATATCAATGTGTACAATGGTTTTTTTTTGTGTATCTGACAATGCTATGGCCACTTCTGGTGGAATTATGTATTTAGTTTGTCTAGTTTTTGTTTTAGTGATAAGTCTTTTTTGTTTGTGTTGTTTGTTTGTTCTCGTATAATCCCAGTCCCTTGCTGTAAGAACAGAATGTCACAACATGTATGTGTATATTGCATGTGTTATGTATAGGTACATATCTACCATCAACAAGGACTTATTCCTACATGTTTTATGACTCCGACGTTCAATTTTGTAGATCGGAATTTTTAATATTTTTTTTTTCCCGTACAACTGGTTGGGTTTTCTTTACGGTAGAATTTTCGTTAAAACAATAAGATAAAATGGTTATTTTGTTTATTGAGTGTGTACTGACATTGTCTGTCCACGGTTTTGGATTTGCTAATTGTTCGGCTTGTATCAAGTGTAAAGTTGTTTTTAAATAAAATATAAAAAAAAAAAAAAAATAAAAATTATTTTGCCTAAAAAACTTAGAATCTTGATTAATTACTAGCACTTGAGGAAAGCAAATATATACTTGGATACATAATCGAATCATCCATCATATGGGAAGATTTAACATTTAAATTAGTTTTTTGCAAATTTTTGGATCAATGTCCCGAGCTCTTAAAATATTAGGCGCATTCATAGAATTTTTTTTTCAATTAACGCCAACGACGCCCCCCTTAAAAAGTTGCACAGGTTAGATTTACCGTCAATATCAAATAAAGTGTATACAGTCTTCCGCACTTATTCTACTCATTTCTACGCAGAAGAACAAGTGAAATGTTCAGAAATAATAATATAGGTCGAGGATTTTTTTTTTTTTAGGGAAGTTGCAGCATGACAAAAAATATATAAGGTAACTTTCGTAGTTTAAAAAATAATTTATTAAAATACTGGGCGGTAACAAATTAATTTAAAAGTAGAAGAGCGTTAGACATTCAGATTATGCAAAAACTGTCCAGTTATAATTAATTGAACGGCTTTTAGATTCGCTATTCCTCACAGATCTTGAAGTCAGTAAGTGGAATTAGAGTAGCTACTATACTACTTAATGATGTAGTGTTTTGAACATGTATAATCATTACTAGTTTTCGTTATTATAAATAAATTTATGTTATACATAATCCACCAAAGTAATTTTTTTTGGGTTAAATCTTTTGTGTTTTAGTTCATTCACAAAGACTGTAACGTATATATACAGCGGAGGATTTAATGTTACCTCAGATTAAAGTATGGGTTATTCTTGGTTGCTGATATACAAACATGAAATGGATCCTTAAAATGACTTAGGATGAACAGTAACAGCCTAGGCTTTAAACCTCCCCCTATATTGTGATATTATGGTAGGATTGGCTGTGTAACCAGGTAAGTCGAATATATTTAGTGCCATGAGTACATAAGAGGTTGATTTACATGGTAATAGCATTTACTAAAATTAATGATACTTATTGGTTAGGGATTAAATATTGTGGTAAAAGTGCGACTTAACTCCAATTTTTTTTACCTTGCACCAAGAATGTTAGTGGTAAATACACAATGGTAAGAACATGTGGGGGAACAGTGGTAGTGAGAATGTGGTTTTTGAGGAATGCGCTTAAGGGTTGGATGATGTGGGTTGTGGGAGGCAGCTCATTGGTGTTGATTCTGAATCAGAGACCACTATAGAGGTGGGAATAGTCTTGTTAATAGATAGTTACATTTTTCAAGTGGATGACTATTTTAAAAGTTTTGTCATCTTTTGCATAGCACTGATGAATTCGGCTGGAATTTTGCGCATTCTGAAGAACATGTAGCGCCTTCTGGCAGGACTCTTCTGTAATAAATAATAGGTTCCTGCTGCAGTAATAAGACACATTTGATAATTGCGTCGTGGAATTTGTATAATGGTCATTTAGACCCGGAATTGGTTTTTACCTAACTGAGGGTGCAGTTTTAATGCTAGACTACTTATACTATATTTAAATAAAATCATACATAGACGTATGCCTGAATCCTAGCAGTTATTAAATAGGTTTAAGATTGATATTCAGAGTGTTTTAATAAGAAATACTGTCAATACTTAGATATTTTAACCCCAGGATATAAGCATGCTTATATCCTTTACCCTTTATTCATAAAAATGCCAGGAACTGTTTGTTAAAAGCGATGAATAACTGAGTCGCTTGTGCTATGTATGATACCCAGAGGCATGAACAGGTGGGTAGTTTTGCAACACACGTACTGGTTCGTCAGCTGTACTCCGTCGCTCCACGACTGGCCTTGTTGCAGGCTACCGAGGCAGCTGGAAGATTTTGCAAGTTTATCAGCGTGAGCGAATACTAGGAACTTCGTGTGCCCAATACTTAGCGGTTGGCGAAGACCTTAACCATATCAACTTTCAAATAACATTTGAAGTGAGTAATTACAAGTCATTTTAGAGTTGCTGTAGCCAGAGTGTGGGAAGGAAGAGCCATCCCCGAGTCATTAACCTGGCCAATACCTATATCTAGCCACTAGTTAGCGCTCATAACATTTGTACCCAGATTCTGCTTTTACGATAACACTGAACCATTACGGCGCATTAGCCAGCCAGACTGGAACAACAAGTGTCCTAAACCCAAGGTGAAGCTTGTCCTTGTCTGTGTTATGGCCGCTTAATGCACCAGTCTGACCCCCCTTAACCCCACCCTCTCATTTCCCTCCTGCCTCTTTCCAGATTCACTCTCACCCTCCAACTCTTCCCCTCCCTTAACCCCTTCCCTCAGTAACTATCTTATCCTCTGTAAATCACTTTCTCATGCCTTCCACCTCTGCAACTCTCCCCCCTCCACCCTCCCTCAAGCCGCCACCCACCTCCCTCTGTATTTCACTCCCACTTCTGGCCTCAAGCGATGCAGGTACAACACTTTACCGGACAGACGTATTAATTTACCACAATTCACTAATTTATTCCCGTGCGTACCCACTCAGTTGAAAAGTTTTACATCACCAACTGCAAAGAGTTGAAGACGTTTTGACTTGGCGAAAATCATTATTCTGCGTATATTTTGTACTGGAAGGACGCCGCTAGATACATTACTTCCAGCTTGACCCTTCTAAGGGGGAAGGAGGGGTCCTTGATGCTAGTGAAGAGCTCTTGATCCAAGGATTTGAAGTTTCCACCCCCTTCGATCAGACCTGGTTCTCACTACAGGCGCTTGCGCCTGATTACCACCCACTCAACAGGCGCTGTATGATCCTACAGGTTTAGCGCTTCCTCGTGAACGTGTTAAAGACTAGCCAGTGGTTACTATGATTCTCTTTACGTTCTTAAAATGACATTACAAGAGTTTTTCAGGGCTGGGGTTATGTATAATTTTAATTTTTTTTTTTTTTTTTATGAACCAACGTCCTTAGTTTACCTGCGCTTCCTACGGCCAGGTCTCAGACTAGACCTCCTGGTTGATGGACTGGATGGTGTTAGCTTCACGCAGTTCATCGTTGGCACCAACATGATGTTAATTGGTAATTCCTCGCGTAATCGATGGACGTAGAAAAGTCTTTGACTTGACAGTGATCTTTTAATGTATGCTTAATAATACGTGGTTTTTCACTGGGGATATTTTACATGGTTTACCATGGCCCCAGTTCCTGAAATGATTATCAGTGTATAAATTTTGAACCTCCACAATTATTTTAAATGAGTAAATTATAATGTATCTTGAATGCGTGCTTGCGTTCCATGGAAAATACTTACGTGATAAGAATTAGCAGTAATCTGGGCTCTTGATACCAATACTTGGAGATCTCTGTACATTCTCAGTCTTTCGTCTGCTATAAAAGGGATTGTTAGTGGTCAGCAACTGTAATTTTAGTGATACTGTTATCAGCAACAGTAATAATCGAAGGGTGTTTATATAGGTATGTATACACTCTGGCCATTTCGAGGTAACCTTTCTTGTATTAGAAGGACCTCCCTCCCCTTTCCCCAAGAACAGCCTGGATTCTTCTTGGCATGGATACAGCAAGGTGCTGGGAACATTCCTTAGAGATTCTGGTCTATGTATGCATGATAGCGTCACACAGTTGCTGCACTTTTGTCAGCAGCACATTCATGCTGCGAATCTCCCGTTTCACCACATCTCAAAGGTTTACACCAAGTTGAAGCAGAAATCGCGTTTCGTCACATCACACGACACTTTTCCAATCTTCAACTGTCCAGATTTGATGAGCTTTTGCCCACTGTAACCTCAGATTGCTGTACTTACCAGACAGGAGTCTAATTCGGTGTGGTCTTCTGCTGTTAACCCATTCACTTCAATGTTCGACCTGTTGTGCGCTCAAGAGATGATCAGTATACCACTATTGTAATGTGTGGTTATTTGAGTTACTGTCGCCTTCCTGTAACCTTGAACCAGTCTTGTCAATCTCCTCTGACCCGTCTCATAAACAAGACGTTTTCACCCACAGAACTGTTGTTTTTCACACATTCTCTGTAAACGTCAGAGGCTGCAGCACGTGAAAATCGCAGGAAATCAGCAGTTTGAGAAGTTCAGATTACCCTGAATGGCACCAACGATTTTTCCACGGTCACTCGCTTTGATCATATTTCCTCCCAATTCTGATGTTTAATCTAAACCACAACTTAACCTCATGGCCATTTCTGCTTGCCTTTAGATGTTTGCATTAATAAAGTAGCCACTGAGTGTGTGTCGGGAGTTTGCTTTAATTGTTGGTTTAGAGATGAAAGTATTCTTGACTTGTGGTGTACAGGTTTTATGAAGCCTTAATGACGCTTGAGGAGCTAGGCTTAAACCCAAAATGTTAATACCAGTAATAGAGACAGTAGAAGTTATAAGACCAGTAATGTTTTAAATTACTATTCTGATAACCTCGTGACATCAACCATTAGAGTACTTAAATTTTTATCAGTCTGGCTGGTTCAGCAAGATCAGGGAAACACAGGATTTTTACATTATAAACAAAATTACCTTTTATTTTTGTAACATTTTATTTAAAAAAATATAAATTAGTTCAGCATGAGATCAACAGTGTAAACAGTGGCGTCGCCCGCCCACTAACACCCACCCACCCACCCTCTTCCTTTCAAGAGAAGCCTTGATGCTGTTGAAAGGCTGTTGATTCAAGAAACTGGAGCTACCCTCCCCTTCCTCGGATCATACCTTATTGCCTTCCAATTCTCCAGGCGCTGAATGACCCTGGTTGGTTTAGCGCTTCCCCATGAATATAATATCGTCTTGGAGCACGGAACCTGGCGTCGACTGAGCACTCCACCCTCGCTGGTATATTCACTCACGTAACACTTTTTAATACCCTAAAACTAAGTCGTCATTTCACGTGCCTCTACACTCCAGTTATTCGGAATCATAACACTTCGGCTAACTGTTGACCTTTCTAATTGTGTAATGTACACCTGCTTGGCGACCTCAGCTGCAACGTCTATTTACTGTGGTATTTATAATACATATATACATTGTCTCCCACCCCAACGTCTCTACCACGACAGGGACCATCTTTCCAAACTCCCACCACCACGCTAGGGACTGCTGCCTCTCTCCACTACCATTATTTCCACAAGAATCGCCACTTACGTTTTTATGTAGACTGGATATTCTCTCACCCAAGAGACAGACAGACAGACAGACAGACAGACAGACAGACAGACACAGACAGACAGACAGACGGACGCGCACACACACACACCACCACACACACACACACACCCCAACACAACACACAAAACAAACCCCCGGGAGCAAGGACTCGACCCCTGCAACCTAAAACTAGGTGATTTACACAACCTCTACAGGGGGGAAGAGAGTGGCCCTAGTATGTTTCCAACGAAGGGCGGGGCCCAAGGACTGTAATCGCCCCTGCAAACAAAAATTTAGGTAAAAACCCCACCCCA
Organism: Cherax quadricarinatus; assembly: GCF_026875155.1. NCBI lineage: Eukaryota > Metazoa > Arthropoda > Malacostraca > Decapoda > Parastacidae > Cherax > Cherax quadricarinatus. The sequence continues at coordinate 14,839,637 of NC_069479.1, read as the reverse complement.
CACACAAAACTACCCCACACACAAAACCCACAACACACACACACAACACACACACAAAAAACACCCCTTTCTCACTAAACTTATTTTGGCTCTAAAACGAATTTTCCTGCATTTGGGAGTTTTTGGTTTAAAGTTTTAATACAACACAAGATTTAAACAAAAACAAGATTCACCGGTTTTGGTTGCAAGTGTGTAGGATTGAAAAATTCCTTTTAAAGGGGTTTTTTAAAACCATTTATTGGGGGGGCAACAATTTTTCCCCAAATTTTTTTAAATGTTCACCATAAAGTGTCGGGAGTATCTCGGCTTAAGTTTTGCAAGATGAAAAACCTCCCCGACCCCGTTGTGCCCCTCCCAATAACCTCGTTTTTTTTTTGTCTTTTAAAGTATCTCCCAAGCCCCAATTTCCCTCTGCCATACTAAAACCTGATTAACCGAAATTTTTTTTAAAGGGAAAGGGACCCCCCGGGGGGGATGGGAGGAAATTTTAATTTTTTGGCCCCCTTCCCACAAACCCCTGTTTTAAGGTACCGAGGTGGAATTACCCCAAGATTTTTTTTTTGTCCCTTTGGCGGCCCAGGTTTCTCCCCCCGGGGCCCCAGCCCCCAAAAACCCTTGCACAACAAAATGAGCTGATGGGTTTTAACTGTGGCCATTTTTGTCCCTAAACACAGGGAAGGGTTGGCTGGGGTTTTCGTAAGGTTTGAGTCTCCTTTCATTTTTAGAATAAAGTTGTAAATTTTTGCACTCGAGTGGAAATTTCTAGCAACAAGGGGAGCTTCAGGTAACGTTATTTTAAATTTTGGGGAAACTTTTTTTGGGTGGACTTAAATACTTTATTTTAAAAGAAAGATAGTGATCTTTATTGACGCATTGTGTCACTAAAATATCAACTGAAGGTTCTCTTTTTTTTCATGTAAAAAAAACTTGTATTTTCCCCCCAATTGCCCCCCTTTTTTTTAAATTTCCTTGCATTGTTTTCCTTCAATTTCCCCAGGCGCGTATAACCCCTAGGGGTTTTTAATGTTTCCCCTATTAATGTAATTTTGGGGAAACATCTTTTCCCACTGTTTTAAGAGCTTTATTTAGTCAGACCAATAAAGCCGCTTCTGAATTTTGTCTTCCTAGAGGTGGGGCTCATATACCCTCCTTGTATTTAACTTCATGAAACCTAAATTTTGGTATTCAACTTCATGTAACAAAATTATTGTATTCAATTCATGTAACAAAATATTGTATTAACTTCATGAAAAAATGGGCTTATTTGACTCCCGTGTGTTCAGCATGAAGGAATGGGAGGGATGGTAAACATATATAATGAGTGGCAGGAAATGCTTCTTCAGGGGTGGGGAAAGCTAGGAGGGAGAACGAATGGAAAAGGAAAATAGGCAAACTGTTCGTACACTGTTTTTAAAGGGGGTGAAAAGGTCCTTTGAGGCCAAAGGGTTTTGGTGACAGTAAAATTTAGTCGAGAGGCAGCGCCGGGAGCAGAGACCCCGCTACGTGAAAGCAAAAAGCAGGCGACCCCGGGTAAACCCTTAAGGGCCCGGGTAAAACCCCTCGCACAGAAATAACCAAATACCCTTTCCCCCAGACCCATTCATTTCAATCCTCCTTCATTCACCCCTTTTCCAATTTTTTTTCATTCAATGATTTTTTTTCCAATCCCCCCCCATCCGTATCAGCCCTTCCTGCATTTTCCTCCTGTACGGTGGGGAATTTGGGCTGCGTGGTTCAGTCACCTGGAATTTAGGGGGTTTTACCCGAAAAAAAATATGTAAATAAGTGTAGGACCCCTACAATTTAAAGAGTTTCCCTATAAAATTTAATAATAATCCATTTAGGAAAGGGGGGAAAGCTACAGAGTTTCCAAAGTGCTGAGCCAGCTTGGGAACTGTGGCCCCTTAATGGTTATCTCTTGTAGGATTCCCTACATCCGTAATTTAAAATACCCCATTTTGGGCCGGCTACACCCTCTACATTGACCCATTTACATTTCCTTTACACCGGGGCCACCCCCTTCAACTAGCCCCCGGGGTTTGCGAAATAGCCCTTGGGCCTTGGGCCCCTTTTCTTTTTATTATAATTTAATAATAATTGGGACCCCGGGGGAAACACTCAGTCCATGATCCAAAAAGGTCGTTGCTCCCCATGGTTCGCTATAGGGCCATAGCCCTATTGCACCTTCACATGTGCTCGTAGAAACCGGTCTTTCCGTTCCTCCTCCTCCTTACAAATCACGATCATAATATGACAACACTTTTTCAAATTTTTTTTTTTTTTTCCACTGATAAAAAAAATACGGGACAGTATAAAACCATCCCCCCCAAGGGAAAGGGTTTTGATGCTGGTGAGGGGGGTCTTGGGGAAAAAAATTGAAAACCCGTCCCCTTTTTTTTTATGGAAAAAATTATTTCCTCTATTCCCCCAGGGACTGGGGTGGCGGCTTTTTGCGTTTAGTTTTCGTTTTTTCTGGAATTTTTCGAGAGAGCACACTTAAGTTTGTCTCTGTTCTGGGTAGTATTAGTTTAAATTTTTTAAATTTTTGTCTGAGACTGGACCCATTTTGGGTTTGGGGTGATAAGTGTTAATGACAAGAATGTTTTTTCCCTTTTTATTAAAACTTCCGTTTTGAGATTTTTGACTGGTTATATTTGGGGGGGAGGGGGGGGGGGGAACATGCTTCGTGTTTCGTCAAGTCTTGGGGTTTAAACCAAAGAAACATTTGGTAACCCTTTTCTCCGTCCAAATCTTCAAAGGGGAAAGAGGGTGGGGGTACCCTTTATTTCCTTTGGGGAAGGGCTCTTATCAAAGGACTTTGAGGGTCCCCGGAGGAAGGGGGGGTTTTTTTTTTTTCCCCTGTTTTTTTTTTTTTTTTTTCAGGGGCCAACCGTCTTTCTCCCCCCGGCAGGGTGCTGTGTAAGGGGGGAAGCCAAAACTGCGCCAGGGCCACCAGTCCCTTTCCCCGGCAGGTGCAAAGGGGGAGGGAAAAAAGGAAACCCTTTGGTCATCATTACCACCGTTTTTTCTTCGTCATACAAGGTGTAGGTGAAGGAAAGGAGGGCCCCAGTAAGGAGCGAGGGAGCCCGGGGTGAAGGGACCAAAACATACTCTGAAGGGAGTCGTTGATTTAAAGGGGAACTTTTTAAGAGAAAGGGCCCCGGTATAGGACGAGGGTTTGGGTTGGAGCAGAGGGGGGGATAAGAGGAGGGAGAAGGGCAACCCCGAGAGGAGGGAAGTGCCACCATATTAATACCTCTCCCGGGTTTCCCGGGGGGGAAAAAGACGCTCCTACTTTTTATAATGCCCAAATTTACCTCAGGGCCCGCAAGGAAAAAGGGGGTGCCACCTTTTCCTTTAAAAGTGCCCTGGGTGCCTGGGCGAAAAAGACTCCCTTTGGGACATAAAGCCTTAAAATTCCATTTCCCGACTTTCCATCTCTGATCCCCCACCCAAAACCCCTTACCTGTCAAAAAAAAAAACAAACAGGGTTATTTTAAAACAGAACCTTTATCATTAAATATTATGTAAAAAAAGGCAGTTTAATGACTACAAGAAACCCTTTTTAAAATATTGCAGAAAATATTTCAGTTTGGGGGTAGTTTAAAAGGGAACTTTGTAGATTTTGAAAATACAAGCAGACTCCCTAAGCATTAAGAAAAGTGTTAAGGGGAGAAGAACCCAGAATTTGACCCCAATAACTAGTACAAATATTTTGCAGCAGCCCAGGAGCTGCGTTTACTCTCAGCAAACCCGTGCTAGGTTATTTTCAAAATATATTTTTTCACGTACTGAAACCTCTAAACTTAAAGTTCCCCGGTTTTTTTTTTAAAGTGAAAGTAATAATGTAATCTTTTCGGCTCTCCCCCCCTCACCCCCGGATGTGATTTAATATTGGCACCGGGATTCCCCTGGGGGTGGGCGGGTGGGCGGGGGCACGCGGGGTCGGGGCGTCCCCCTGGTGTGGGGGGTCGCTTGGTGAGGTGGTAACGCACTCTTTCAGGCGAGCGAGGTCGTTTTCGTAAATCATTGGCATATCGTTTTCGAGGTCATTTCGTAACATTACGTAGATCGTTTGTAGATCGTTAGTAGGTCGTTGCGCAGGTCGTTGCGCAGGCGCTGTCAGGTCATTGCGAAAATTGAATTTTTTTTGAGCGTCGGGGCCCCTGAAGAAAAAGAGCGATCTCCGGTTATCGCGAACAGAATAAGACAATATTAAACTATAAAAGGTAAGGCGATCGACACATGCAACAGTTATGTATCTTTATTCGAAACGTTTCGCCCCCAAAAAATAGACTTTTTCAGCAAAATTTAGGATACCCGCAATGGATACAGCTGGGCAGTGGCAAGGTGAAATGATGTGATCAATCCCTCAGTGTTGG
>NC_069479.1:14819612-14834755 GCF_026875155.1 Cherax quadricarinatus | reverse complement strand
GAGGGTATCCAGTGGGTCGATTTCCTATCAATACTGAAAGTATGAGTCTCTATGCTGATAGTTGGTTTAGGGAGAAATGGAGTTGGAGGGAGGGGGGTTCCTGGGAGGGTATTTTTGAAGGGGGGTTCCATAGCATTTTAAGTGAGCAGGATAGAGTGGGGTTGGAGGTTGGTATAAGTGAGGTTGAGGTGGAAGAGGCAGTTTTCGGGATGAGTACCGGGAAAACACCAGGGATAGACGGTTTATACCAAATGATTTTTATAGAGCACATTGGGGGTGTATTATGGCAGTGCTTTGTTAGGCTATTGGATCATATGTTAACTAGTGGGAAGTTGGGCACATCGCAAAGTACGGGTGTCATAGTTTTGGTGCCAAAGAAGAGGGGGGGTAGAGAGTTGAGTGCTTACGAGCAATATCTTTGATGTGTGCAGATACAAGGTTTTTGCGAAAATTTTGGGTTAATAGACTGAAGAAGGTCATGGGGTCGGTGATACATGGGGGACAATTTGGTATCCCGGGGAGGAGTATGCGGGTAGGTCATGGACGTATTCGGGATTTCCTTGAGGGTAGTAGTAAGGGAGGTATTCTAGGTCTGGATTGGGAGAAAGCTTATGATTATGTTGATAGGGACTTTTTGTTTGAGAGTATGGTGAGAATGGGTTTTGGAGGGAGGGTGGTTGGATGGGTGAGGACATTGTATGAGAATGCATCGATGAGAGTACAGGTAAATGGTAGGTTGGGTAGTTCAGTAAGCATGGGGAGGGGTTTAAGGCAGGGGTGTCCACTCTCCCAAATACTCTTTGCATGTATGCAGAATCCTTTCTATGTTCTGGTTGATGGGGGGATGGGAAGGATGGGGGAGAGAGGTGGATTTTGTGGGAATATTGTTGGTTATGTAGATGATACAACTGTTTTACTTAATGAGATAGAAGATTTAAGTGGGAAGGGTAATTGAGATTTTTGGGAATGCTACTGGGATGAGAGTTAATAAGCAGAAATCACGGTTGTTGGAGGTAGGCAATTGGGTAGGAGGGACCTTGGGGGAGGAGTTTGGATGGATAACTGTAGATAGGCTAAAGATTTGTGGGATTTTGTATTTAGCAGATGTACAGGAGAGTAGGAGGGGTTAATTCAGAAATGGTAATGGGACAGAGCTTTGAGTAGGTCAGGAGTCTAAGGGCGGGGATGTAACCTTGCATCAAAGGGTTGTGGTGGTAAATACGCTGATTTATAGTAAGGTGTGGGGAAGTGGCGGAAATTTACCCTTAAGAGTCAGGATATTATGGAATTACAAAGAAGAGCCTTAAGGTATGTGTGGGTTTTGGGAGGGCGTGGTTGGGTAAAAGATGTGGTAATGACTGCGGTAAGACAGGGAGGATTGGGATTGATTGCATTAGGGTCTAGGGTGAAGGCGCTATATGTGAAGCAGAGGTATATTCGGGCAGCGGGGGAAAGGGGTCTTCGGGTGGGGGAGGTGATGGGGGATATCGCGAAATGGTGGGGTGGCAGGGACTTAGTGGAGTGTGAAGATATGTTGCGGTTTATGTTAAGGTACGCAATGTTAAAAAACTCAAGGTAAAACGGTTAGTGGGTGTGGGTCGTCGTCAGGAATCATGCAAGGGAGGCAGTGTATCCCCATATGATTGGAGAGTGATATGGGTGGAATTTAGTAAATTTTAAAAATACCGGCAAGAGCGAGGGAATTAGTTTATTTGATTTCTTATGGGGACGTTAGCATCGAAAGAGGTGTAAGACGAAAGGGGTTTTTGAGGAGGCATTTTTTGGAGGGAATGCTTACATTTTACCTCGAGGGATGAGTGTACTGGGCAGTTGCATCAAGTGGGGATGAAAATACCGCTATCAAATCAATATTGAGCCGTGCGTTCATCCTGCGGAGCGAACCATTCTTCTGTAAAGTGGAGAATTCGGGCAGTGGGCCATTCTCATAGACGAGTGAACGTCACTATAAAGGACGTATATTCGTCCAAAAGTGGTTGGCTATCAACTCCATCCTTGGCTGTTGAACACAACACCCACCATTCTCAATATCGACAACACCACCAACACCAGACGCCGGAAAAGCCGACTAGAACGCCTCTCATACACGAGAATTATAAGGGCGGAATTTAGCATGGAGTCTTCGTCAGTATTGCGGCGGCAGGTACCAATTAGCGGTGTATATAAATAGATTCTCGAGGAGCTGCCATTCTGTAGGGAAGAGAGGCACAAAAGACTTATTATCATATCGTTTAGGACGGAATCAACCTTATTGTGTGGCTTTCCTTTGAGGCGGGAGTGAGGCCCGCCTCTCCAGTATTGAGTGTCTTCACTCATCATTAAGAAAGACACTTTGTGTACAACAAACTTTTATACAAGGACTTTTCGCTCTAAGCAGGAACTTTATCGGTACTTTATAAACAAAAGTCTATTGAACATTTTTATTACCATGGCAGATTGTAGGGTCTTTTATAGCATGACATGCAAATTGTATATAGTTGGTAGAATTTCGACAATATGTAAAGTAAAGGACACAAGTGCAACTGATGAATCAAGGGATGGCAGTGTATCCCCAATATGATTGGGAGGATATGGGTGGAATTTAGTAATTAAGAATACCGGCAATAGCGAGCGGGAATTAGTTTTATAGATTTCTTTAAGGGGAGTTAGCATCGAACGAGGTGCTAAGACGAATGGGGTTTTGTGAGAGATGCATATGCGGTTTTTGTGGGGAAGTTGAAACGGCTTTTTATGAGTTATTTTTGTTCTGGCTTTGGAGGTGGTAAGATTGTGGTGAAGAGGGTTTTCTTTTTATTGGGGGGGGGGGTCAGATATCACCTCAGGCTTTAATGTAGATATGGGAGGGGTACAAGAGGTGGGGAGGGCTATCAGATCCGATAGTTGATTACCTGCATGTTTCTTGGGGGATGAGGGGACGGTGAGGGAAACTTAGGATTAAAAAGCGTTGGCGGCGTGTTTTTATAGGACAGCTATGTAGGAACAAACAATTATATGGGGAGGGGGGTAAGTAGTTTCCAGAAGGGATATCGTGAGCTTTCTGTTGAAAGTCTTCTCGTTTTGGTGGTGACGGAGGTGAGAGGCAACGGGGTTGGTCTCTCAGTGGTTGTGTCCTCTGGATGAATTGGAGCTGATGAGTAAGGTTGATTGGTTTGCAGTGGTAGATGTGGGTAACGTTTTTTTTTTAGCAGGGCGCCGTCGGGGGCCTCCGGGGTATGTAGACCTTTCTGAATTTTGTGAAATCACAGATCAAAAGTAGTATGTGATTTTTCTGTTTTTTTTTCTTTCTTATTGTTATAAGAACCATTTTATATAGGGGGTTTATATTTATATGTATATTGTGAGGATATGTTTTATACCTGCGAATTGATGTTAGATTTATCCTTGGCATATGTCTCTTTATTATCGTAATGAAATGGGTAATATGACTATGTACCAAAATTCTACAAGTTTTTATGGGTTTATATATACCCTTCATTTGACTGGCAGGTCATATTATATATGAGTTGTTAATAGGTAAATTAATTTTGTGTGTGTGTAGGTGTGTTTGTGGGAACCACTGTCTAGGTATAGTTTATCATTGGTTCCTATTTTTTTTAGTATCTTTGGTGAAAAGTCATTTAGTGTATTTCTTATGTATGATCCAGCAGTTTGTTCTGTATGACAAATGCACATAACGTTGTGTGTATGAGCATGCGCTATATATGTTATATATAATATTTATGTGTATATGTGTGTATATATATATATATATTATATTTGTAATGTATTTATAATATATATATATATATATGTTTATGCTTTGTAGGCACTATTCCTACATGTTTTTATAATGACTCCGACTGTTTGTTGGGAAATCGGGTTGGTTTGGGTTTTTTTTAGTAGAATTTGTTATTTCAATGTGTTACAATGTTTTTTTTTGTGTATTGACATTGTTCTGCCATTCTGTTTTGGATGTTATGTATTTAGTTTGTTCTAGTTTTTGTTTTTAGTGATAAGTCTTTTTTGTTTGTTTGTTGTGTGTTCTAGTATAATCCAGTCTGTGCTGTAAGAACATATGTGCACTACAAGTATGGTATTTAGTGCATTGTGTATGTATATACTATATACATGATTATAGGACTTAATTTCTACATGTTTTATGACTCCGACGTTCTATTTTGTAGTCGGTAATGTTTTTTTTTTCCCGTAAACGGTTGGGTTTCTTACGGTAGTATTCGTTATATCAATATGGTTAAAATGGTTTTTTTTGTTTATTGTGTGTGTACTGACATTGGTCTGTCACCGGTTTTGGATTTGCTAATTGTCGGCTTGTATTCAAGTGTAATGTTGTTTTAAATAAAGTATAAAAAACAAAAAAATAAAATTATTTTGCCTAAAATTTAGAATCTTGAATAATTACTAGCACGAGGAAAAAGCCTAAGTATAGCTTGTGATTCATAATCGAAGCAGCCATTCTTTGGGAAGATTTTAAAATTTATTTGTTGTGCATATTTTGACTAGTCCGAGCTCTTCAAATTTTAGGCGCATTCATATGAATTTTTTTTTCAATAACCCTAATACCTCCCACTTAAAAGTTGCTTCCAGGTTAGTTTACCGTCAATAACATATAAATGTATACAGTCTTCAGCATTATGTACCTCAGGTTTCTACGACAGAAGATACTAGTGAAATTTAAGACATAAATTTTAATTATAGGTCGGGATTTTTTTTTTTAGGGAAGTGCAGATGACATAAAATATATAAGGTAACTATGTAGTTTAAATTAATTTATTATAATAATGGGCTGGAACAAATTAATTTAAAGAGTAGAAGAGCTGTTAGGCTTTAGATTAATGCTATATTCTGTCAGTTATAATTTACTGAAACGCTTTTGTTTGCGCTATTCCTCACAGATTCTTTGAAGTCAGGTAAGTGGATTATGTACTACTATAATTACTGTCAATGATGTAGTGTTGTTTGAAATGTCTAAATCATTACTAGTTTCGGTTATTATAAATAAATTTAGTGTATACTATTCACCAAAGTACTTTTTTTGGGTTAAATCTTTTTGTGTTTTAGTTCATTCACATAGACTGGAACGTATAATACACTGGAGCTGTATGTACTCCGATTAAGTATGTATTTTGGTTGTGATATACCATGAAATGGATCCTTCAAATGACTGTTGCCAGTACAGCTAGGCTTTAACCTGCCCCTATATTGTGAGTTTTATGGTAGTGATTGGTGTTGTAAACCAGGTAAGTTCGAATATATTTTAGTGCATGTGTACATAAGAGGTTGATTTACATGGTTAATAGGCATTTACTAAAATATGATACTTATTCGGTTAGGGAATAAATATTGTGGGTAGTAAAAGTGCGACTTAACTCCAAATTTTTTTTACCTATGTACTAAGAATGTTAGTGGGTAAATACACAATGGTAAGAAACATGTGGGGAACAGTGGTAGTGAGAATGTGGTTTTCTGAGGAATGCGCTTAAAGTTTGATGATGATGGGTTGTGGGAGGCAGCTCAATTGGTGTGATTCTGAATCAGAGACCACGATTGAGTGGGGAATATTCTTGTTAATAGATAGTTACATTTTTCAAGTGGATGACTATTTTAAAAGTTTTGTACATTCTTGCATAGCACTGATGAATTCGGCTGGAATTTTGCGCATTTGAAGAACATGTAGCGCCTTCGGCAGGAATCTGCTGTAATAAGTAATAGGGTTTCGGCTGCAGTAATAAGACACACTTGATAATTGCGTCGTGGAATTTGTATAAGGTCATTTAGCAACCCGGAATTGGTTTTACCTAACTGATGTTGCGTTTTATTGCCTAGACTACTTATTACTATATTAAATAAAATCATACATAGACGTATGCCTGATCCTAGCCAGTTATTAAATAGGTTTAAGATTGATATTCAGAGTGTTTTAATAAGAAATCTGTCAATACTTGATTATTTTAACCCCAGGATAGAAGCATGATTATATCTTTACCCTTTATTCATAAAATGCAGGAAAAAACTGTGTTGTAAAAGCGGAATAAACTGAGTCGCTTGTGCTATGTGATGTACCAGAGGCATGAACAGGTGGGGAGTTTTGCAACACAGTTATGTTTCGTCCGCTGTTATCGTGCTCCAGATGGCTTGTTGCAGGTAACGATTCATCTGTACTCTTAATCAGTATAACGTATTCGCTAACCACTTCAATTATTTTCCCATCAAATTTATGTTCATGCACCCTAATCACCCCACCCAATCCTATCCTACCAACCCTACCTTAACTTAATATACTATCTATATTAGCCTCATCTCCATCTACAACATTCCACAACAATCACTAACTTCACACACAAATACTCAAATCAAAACCTCAAACACCATCCCAACCTTCTCACTCCCTAATCACATATACCCAACCAATTTTTAATGCTGTACCACGTCATCCATCCTTCTTAATTCTTCTTCCCTTAACCCTACCATAATTATTATATAAACTTTCAACAACAACAAAAACCCACACAATCTTAATCCAATTACATCTTATCTAATTACAAAAAATATCATAATCAATACAAATCACTAACAATATTACAAACTCTCATCTTATTATTTACACAAACTTTCCCTTACAACCAAAATCCCACACAATCTTCAATCCCTATACCAACTATCCTAACATAACCACCCCATACATCACGAGATACAATAATATTTTTTACTGTCTACACCACTCCCCCCCTCATTATTATTTTCACAGAAAATAGCGCGCATCGCGTGTCTTCTGGTTCTTCTATTTGATACTGCTGTAGCTATCGCATACCTAATAATCAAGATCAAAATCTTGGTCAGTCTGTTTAAATTTCTAGTTCCGTGCTTCTATATTAAATCATCTCTAGAGAGAGATATAGTGATATTCGTAGACCCTGGTTTCATACTTTTTCTGCTGCATAATCACACACTTATAACAGGCGAGTTGTAATATACTCAGGTTTCCCCCCGCGCCAAACTTGACGTGTTAAAGATAGCAGTGGTTACTATGTTTCTTTCGTTCTTAAATGCATATTCTCGCAGAGATTTTGCGTAATAGATTGGGGTTAGGTTATGTATTAATTTAATTATTAATTTTTTGCTCGACTCGCTCTCTCTAGCGCTTTTTATGCTTTATGGCGTAAAGATTAGGTAGTTTAGCAGGTCTCATCGTGCGAGACACTCCCTCATCTGACGATGTTGTGTAGGTGTAAGTAGTACCCCCTGAGACGCGTCCCCCCAAATGGGGAGTGGGCTTTTATCGTTGGGAGTTGTAGATGTGTGTTGTAAAGATGGTTGTGGAATCCGGATTGGTGTTAGCGTTCAGCGTTCATGTTGGCCACCAAATGATGTTATTGGTAATTCGCGTACTCGTGGACGTAGAAAGTCTTTTGACTTTGACAGTGATCTGTTAATGTTGCTCAATAATACGTGGTTTTTCATGGGGATATTTTTACATGGTTTACCATGGCCCCAGTTCTGACAATGATTATCAGTGTATAAATTTTGAACCTCCACAATTATTTTAAATGAGTAAATATAATTTAACTTGAAATGCGTGCTGCGTTCCATGGAAAATACTTACGTGATAATGAATTAGCAGTAATCTGCGGCTCTTGATACAATACTTGGAGAACTTGTACATTCTCAGTCTTTGTCTGCTATAAAGGGATTGTAGTGGTTCAGCACTCTCTGATAATTTTAGGGATACTGTATCAGCAACATAATAATCGAAGGGTGGTTTTAAGGTATGTATACATCTGGCCATTCGAGAGGTAACTTTCTTGTATTAGAAGGACCTCCCTCCCTTTCCCAAGAACAGCCTGGTTCTTCTTGGCATGGAGACAGCAAGTGCTGGGAAATTCCTTAGAGATTGGTCTATGTATGCATGATAAGCGTCACACAGTTGCTGCACTTTTGTCGCAGCACATTCATGTGCGAATCTCCCGTTTCCCACATCTCAAGGTTTACACAAGTTGAAGTCAGAAATCGCGTTTCGTCACATCACACGACCACTTTTCCAATCTTCAACTGTCAGATTTGATGACTTTTGCCCACTGTTACCTTCAGATTGCTGTACTTACAGACAGAGTCTAATTCGGTGTGGTTTCTGCTGTTAACCCATTCACTTCAATGTTCGACTGTTGTGCGCTCAAGAGATGATCAGTATACCACTATTTGTAATGTGGTGGTATTGAGTTACTGTCGCTTTCTGATAAACCTTGAACCCAGTCTTGTCAAATCTCCTCTGACCCGATCTCATAAACAAGGACGTTTCACCCACAGAACTGCTTGTTTTTTCACACATTCTGTAAACGTCAGAGCGCGCAGCCACGTGAAATCGCAGGAAATCAGCGGTTTGGAAGTTCGATTACCCTGAATGGAACCAACGATTTTCCACGGTCACTCGCTTTGATCATATTTCTCCCCAATTCTGGATGTTTAATCTAAACCTCAATTAACTCATGCCATTTCTGCTTGCCTTTAGATGTTTGCATTAATAACGTAGCCACTGAGTGTTTTGTGTCGGAGTTTGCTTTAATGTTGCGTTTAGAGATGAAAGTATTCTTGACTTGTGGGGTAAAAGGTTTTATGAAGCCTTAATGACGCCTTGAGGAGTAGCTTAAACCCAAAATGTTATACCAGTAATAGAGACAGTAGAAGTTATAAGACCAGTAAGTTTTAAATTACTATTCTGATAACCTGTGATCATCCCACATTTAGAGTACTTAAATTTTTGTCAGTAGGCTGGTTAGCAACGATCAGGGAAAACACAGGATTTTTCAAATACACCAAAATACTTTTTTTTTGTAACATTTTATTTAAAAAAACATAAATAGTTCACATGAGTTCAACAGGTAAACAGTGGCGTCGCCGCCACTAACACCACCCAACCACCCTCTTCTTTCAGAGATGCCTTGATGCTGTAGAAAGGCTGTTGATTCAGAAACTGGAGTAACTCTCCTTCCTGGATCATACCTTTTATTCCTTCCAATTCTCCAGGCGCTGATGACCCTGGGATTGGTTTAGCGCTTCCCATGAATATAATATCGTCTTGGAGCACGGAACTGGCGTCGACTGAGCACTCCACCCTCGTGGTATATTCACTCAGTCACCATTTTAATAAAAAAACTAAGTTGTCATTTCACGTTGATCTACCTCCCGTTATTGGAAAATCTACACTTCGGCTAACTGTTGACCTTTCTAATTGTGTAATGTACACTGCCTTGGCGACTCAGCAGCAACGTTATTTACTTGTGGTATTATAATACATATATACATTGTCTCCCACCCAAGTCTCTACACGAAGGGACATCTTTCCAACACTCCACACCACGCAGGGGACTGCTGCCTCTCTCCACTTACCATTATTCACAGAATGCCACTTACGTTTTTATGTAGACTGGATATTCTCTCACCAGAAGACAGACAGGGACCGCAGGACGGACAGACAGACAGCCAGACACAGACAGAAGACCGACGGTCGCGCCCACCACACACACACACACACACCACACAACACACACACAAACACAGGAGCAAGGACTCGACCCCTGCAACCTCAAACTAGGTGAGTTACACAACCTCATGGAGCAGGGAGGAAGAGAGTGGACTAGTAGTGATCAGCGAAGAGCAGGGCAAGGAGCTGTGAATCGTCCCCTGCAAACACAAATTAGGTAAAAACACCACACCACACACACACTCACACCACACACACACCCACAACACACACACACAACACACACACAACACACACTCTCACTAAACTATTTTGTGCTCTAAAACGAATTTTCCTGCAGTTGTGAGTTTTTGGTTTGAAGTGTTAATACAACACAAGAGTTAAACATAACAAGATTCACCGGTATGGTTGTCAAGTGTGTAGCGAGTTGATACAATTCTCGTTCAAGTGGCTTTTTACCATTTATTGCGGGGGTGGGCGGGGACACATCTTCCAAATTTGTTTTCAATGTTCACCATAAAGTGTCTGGAGTATCTCGGCTTAAGTTCTTGCAAGATGAACACCTCTCGATCGTTGTGTCTGCCATAACCTCGTTTTTTTTTTGTCTCTTAAGTATCTGCCAGACCCAATTCCTCTCTGCCATACTACACTGATTCACCGTAATCTTTACAGAGAGCAGAAAGAGAGATCTTCCCGGTCGGGATCGTGTGAGGAAGATGTTGTGAGAGTGGTCTCTTGTGCTCACCTCCCTTACTTTACCACACTCCCCTCGTCGGGGTTTAAGGTACCGAGGTGGAATTATCAAGATTCTTTTGTACCTGGCGGTCAGGTTTCTCTCACTGGGCCAGCTCAAAAACATGCACTACTAAATGAGCTGATGTGGTTACTGTGGCCATGTTGTACCTAAACACACGGAAGTTGGCTCGGTCTTTCGTGAAGGTTTCGAGTCTCCTTTCATCTTTAGAATGATGTTGTAAATGGTGCACTCGAGTGGAAATGTTCTAGCAACAAGGGGAGCTTCAGCGTAACGATAGTTAAATATGTGGACTGTTTTTGGGTGGACTTCAATACTTTATATCTAAGCAGATAGTGATCTTTATTGACGCATTGATGTCACTAGTATATCAACTGAAGGTTCTCTTATTTTCATGTAAAATATCTTGTATTCCACATTGCTCCTTTTTTTCAAGTTCCTTGCATTGTGTTTCCTTCATTTCTCAGGCGCTGTATAAGCCTACGGGTTTAATGCTTCCTATTAATGTAATATTGGGAACATCATTTCACTGTGTTAGAGCTTTATTTAGTCAGACCTAATAAAGCTCGCTTCTGAAGTTGTCTTCCTAGATGATGTGGCTCATATACCCTCCTTGTATTTAACTTCATGTACCTAAATATGGTATTCAACTTCATGTAACTAATTATTGTATTCAATTCATGTAACTAAATATTGTATTAACTTCATGAATACTAGGCTTATTTGACTCCCAGTGTGTTCAGCATGAAGGAATGGGAGGGATGAGTCACATATATAATGAGTGGCAGGAAATGTCTTCTTCAGTGTGTGGGTAAGCTACGGAGGTGAGAACGAATGGATAGGAACTAGAGCAAACTGTTCGTACACTGATTTTTCAAAGTGGTGATAGGTCCATGAGGCCAGAAGTATGGTGACAGTGAAAGTTAGTCGAGAGGCAGCGCCGGGAGCAGAGAGTCCGCTACGTGTATGCATAAGCAGGCGATCCCGTGAATCCTTAATGGTCCGGGTCATACCTCGCACAGAAATAACCAAATACCCATTCCTCCAGACCCATTCATTCAATCCTCCTTCATTCACTCCTTCAATTTTCTTTCATTCAATGATTTTGTTTCCTATCCCTCATCCGTATCAGTCTTCCTGCAGTTTCCTCCTGTACGGTGCGAATTTCGCTGCGCCCCATGGTTCAGTCACCTGGAACTAGTGGATTTAGCCGAAATAAATATGTAAATAAGTGTAGGACCACTACAAGTGAAGAGCTTCTATACAATTATAATAATCCAGTTAGGATAAGGGTGGAGCTACAGAGCTTCAAAGTGCTGAGCCAGCTGTGGGAAGCTGTGGACCTTAATGGTTATCTCTTGTAGGATTACTACATCCGTAACTTAATAGCCATGTTGCCGGCTACACCCTCTACATTGACCACTACACTTCTCTTTACACCTGCCACCTCCTTCTAACTAGACCCAGGGTTGCGTATAGCCCTTGGGCCTTAGTTGCCTTCTTTTTATTATAATCTATAATAATAATTAGGACCCCAGGGGACACTCAGTCCATGATCCAACAATGGTCGTTGCTGCCATGGTTCGCTACTATGCCATAGACTATTGCACCTTCACATGTGCTCGTAGACACCGGTCTTTCCGTTGCCATGCTCTCCTCCTTACAAATCACGATCATAATATGACAACACTTTATCAGGTTTTTTTTTTTTCTCCACTGATAAAACAATACGGGACAGTATACACCATCCTCCAGAAGGCTTTTGATGCTGGTGAGGGGGCTCTTGAGGGAAAGAAATTGAACCTGTCCTTTTCTTTTGATGGAAAAACTTATTGCCTCTATTCTCCAGGCACTGTGTGGCTGGCTTTAAGCGTTTAGTTTTCTGTTCTTTCTGGAATAGTCGAGAGAGCAGCACTTAAGTGTGTCTCTGTTCTGGGTAGTATTAGTTAATGTTTAAGTTTTTCGTCTGAGACTGGACCGATTCTGGGTCTGGGCTGATCAAGTGTTAATGACAAGAATGTTTTCCATTTATATTAATCTTCAGTTTTGAGATTTTTGTACTGGTTATATTTGGAGGGGAGGGGAGGGGGGAGGAACTATGCTTCGTGTTTCGTCACGTCTTGGGGTTAATCCAAAGAAACATTTGGTAACTTTACTCCGTCCATCTTCAAAGGAATGAGGGTGGGGGTACTTGATGCTTGGCGAAGAGGCTCTTCATCAAAGGACTTTGAGCTACCTGGAGGAACGGGGGGGGCCTTTTATTTTTTTTTTTTTTTTCCCGCTGTTTTTTTTTTGGGGGTTATTTTTTTTCCTTTTTTTCAGGGCCACCGTCTTTCTCCCCCCAGGCAGGGTGCTGTGTAGAGGGTGGGAAGCCAACACTGCAGCCAGGGCCACCAGTCTTCCTCTGGCAGGTGCTAGGTGGAGGGAGGAGACCATTTGGTCATCATTGACCACCAGTCTTCTTCGTCATACAAGGTGTAGGTGAAGGAAAGGAGCCACAGTAAGGAGCGAGGGAGCGGTGTGAAGGGACCAACACATACTCTGAAGGGAGTCGTTGATTTAGGTGAACTTTTTAAGAGATGGTCTGGTATAGGACGAGGGTTGGCTTGTAGCAGAGGGGAGGATAAGAGGATGGGAGAACGGGCACCAGAGATGAGGGAGAGTGCCACCATATTAATACCTCTCCCGGGTGCTGGGGCGAAATAGACTGCTCCTACTTCATAATGCAATTCACCTCAGGCCAGCAAGGCAGGGGGAGTGCCACCTTTAACTGCAACGTGCCCTGGGTGCCTGGGCGAACAGACTCCATGGTACATAATGCCTTAACTTCCATTGCTGACTTACCATGCTCTGATCCCCACCCAACTCCATTACCTGTCATAAAAAAAGCAATCAGGCTCTATTAATTCAGAAGCTCTCATCATCTAACATATTATGTAAGAAAAGCGCAGTTGAATGACTACTGAAGAGACCTTTCTAACAGTATTGTCAGAAAATATTTCAGTTGGAGGTAGTTAGTGGAACTTTGTAGATAGAAAATACAAGCAGACTCGTACAGCATTAAGAGAGTGTTAAGGAGAGAAGAAGCGAGACTTCGACCCCAATAACTAGCTACACTATGTATGCAGCATGCCCAGGAGCTGCGTTTACTCTCAGCAAACTGTGCTAGGTTATTTTCAAACTATACTATTCACGTACTGAAACCTCTCATCTTAAAGTTCAGCGGTTTTTTTTTAATGTGAATGTAATAATGTAATCTTTCGGCTCTCCCACTCACCCTGGATGTGATTTACTATTGGCACCGGGAGTCCTGGGGGTGGGCCGTGGTGAGGCGGGGGCACGCGAGGGTCGTGGGCGTCCCTCTGGTGATGGACGGTCGCTTGGTGAGGTGGTAACGCACTTCTTTCCAGGCGACTGCGAGGGTCGCTTAACGTAAATCATTGGCATATCGTTGTGCGCAGGTCAGTGCGTATACATTACGTACGAATTTACGTAGTAGATCGTTAGTAGGTCGTTGCGCAGGTCGTTGCGCAGGTCGCTGTGCAAGGTCATTGCAGAAGATCAGAATCGCGCGCACGAGGACGTCAGGCCGCTGTAAGAAAAAGAGCTGATCTCGCGGTATATCGCGAACAGAATAAGACAATATTAAAACTATAATAGGCTAAGGGCGATACGGACACATGACAACAGTTATGTATTCTTTATTCTGAAGCGTTTCGGCCTAAAGTAGACTTTTTCAGTCATTCAGAGATACCTGCAACTGGGATACAGCTGGAGCAGTGGCAAGGTGAAGATTGATGTGATTCTATCGTCAGTGTTGGATCTACTTATTCATACCTACCTAGGAATGGTAAGCTAAGTCAGTGCCGGATCAGCCGAGGCGGTGCGCTCGTACGTTGGACTGCGTGCGGACAGCAGTAAACAAGCTAGTTGATCAGGCCCTGATCCACTTCGGGAGGCCTGGTCATGGACGGCCCGCGGGGGCGTTGATCCCGGAATAACCTCCAGGTAACTCCGCACAACCACTGGGAAGACGGTTCTCTAGGGACCCGACGGAAACCTCAACAAGACGTTGTTTATTACCTCGGACTACATTTTATTAATATCATGAGGGAACATCTTAGAGGCCTGTATGACTGGACCAGTATTTCAAATATTTTACCCGGGAGTGACTTTCCTACAAAACGTCCATCATTCAGCATGGGCAGAGGGTGGGAGAGATGCATTGATGCTGGGGGGGGTCTGCCTCCAAGGAATGGAGTAATTCCCTTTGAAATCAAATGTTAAACCATGTGGGTTTAACATTTTTCTTGAATTTAAAATTGTATGCTTCCCATGATTCGCTCTGTACGAGTAGCTTTATAAATAGGTTGGAGTATATAAAGTGAGAAGGGTTAATTTATGAAGATAGGGTTTAAAATCGCATAGGAAAGTTAGTCTAAATCCAACCTAATATACTCAAACTAACTAACTCTACTAACCTAAACTAACACCAAACTCAGTAATTTACCCAACCTAAACTTATGTAAACCTAACCCTTCAACTTTTTGCGTTGACTTGTTCTCCTGTGGACTATTTTTCTACATTTGGACTTGGATTGAGAAAAACCTGTAGCATGGACCGGTAGGCCTGCTGCAGTGAGTCCTTATACTCTCGTTGCCACATTAATAGAAGGAGGGGAGTGTTAATGTTGCAGTTTAAAAACATGCTGATGGGTTAAGACCTTCTGGCAAGAGACTGTGATGGAGATGAATGATGGTGAAAGTTTTTCTTTTTCGGGCCACCTGCCTTTGTGGGAATCGGCCAGTGTGATAATAAAAATAATAAAAAAAACTGATAATTTACTTTAATTGTCTTTGGATAAAAAGGCTTCAGGAAGAATATTTGGGAATTCTT